>CM077151.1:26868844-27246389 GCA_039583875.1 Platanthera guangdongensis
ATGGGGGCCCTCTCGCCTCTAGCGGGGCATTTGCCCTTTTGGGGAGACCATCTATCGCCGCTTGCGAGACGGGGCCCTCTTGGTACCCTTTGCCCTGTGCTCCTCCTTTACTTCTTGAGCTCTTTGCGAGCCATAAAGCTGTGTGCTTATACCTCTGAGCAAAACGGTGTGGCAGAGCAGAAAAATATCACCTCCTTGATGTCGCCCGATCACTTATGTTTCAAATGCAGATGTCCACAGAATACTGGAATTTCGCAGTTTCTACTGCTTGTCATCTCATCAACCACATGCCCTCCTCCGTGCTCGACTTCGCATCTCTGTTTAGTCTCCTCTTACCTTCCAGGTCTCCGTTCTACCTCACACCTCATGTCTTTGGATGTGTATGTTATGTTCACATTCTTGGTCCGCTTACTGACAGGCTAGCTGCTTGCGCCACCAAATGTATGTTGTTGGCCATTGCTGCACTCAGAAAGGTTATGTCTGCTACTCTCCTACCGATGACAAGCTGATCGTTTCGGCGAATATAACCTTTATTGATGTTTAACCATTCCACTCTCCTCCCAACACCGTCTCTACCTTTCCTTGTCGCTCGTCCTACTGTACCTGTCACGATTCCGTCTCTCCCACCTCTTCCTTCTCCTCTCCCGGCGCCTGCTCTACCTCCACCACCCCCACCACCTCTTCGTGTCTATTCTCGTTGTTCATCCAAGACTGATCCCTAAGGCAGTCCCCTTCTACCAGTGACATTCCGCTGCCCACTGATCCAGCATCAACCTCCACGGCTCATCCATTGACGAATTATGTATCTCTACATCCCCTCTCTCCGCCACTCCTAAAATTTGTCATCTCTCTTTCCTCTATTTCTATTCCTAACTCTGTGCAGAAAGCTCTTCAACACCCGGGGTGGTGTGCGACCATAGATGACGAAATGACTGCCCTCTGGGCTAACCAGACCTAAGATCTGGTTCCTCTTCCTTTCGGGACTGTGCCAGTCCCGTGTCAGTTGCAAGTGGCTATTTGTTATCAAACATGCCGCGGATGAGACCGTTGATCGCTTAAAAGCTCGCCTCGTGGCCCGATGATTCACTCAGCAGCAAGGCCTTGATTATGATGAAACATTCTCCCTGGTTGCCAAGTTAATATACTGTTCGGGTCCTGATCTCCTTGTTCGTGCATCGTCAGTGGCCTTTTTATCAGTTAGATATTAAAACACCTTTCTCAATGACGATCTCCAAGAAACAGTTTATATGCATCAACCTCCCGGTTTGAGACCACGCGAGTCTCCTGTATGTCATCTCTGGAAGTCTATATTGGTCTCAAATAAACCCCTCGTGCTTGGTTTGGAAAATTCAGTAAGGTGGTTCGAGAAGTTGGGTTTACCGGAAGTTTATATATTGTCTCAAACAGTCCCCTCGTGCTTTGTTTGAAAAATTCAGTAAGCTCGACTGACTTCTCCCTCTTCACCCGCCATCAACCAACATGCACTGTGATTCTCCTTGTGTATGTTGATGATGTTCTAATTACAGACGACGACTCCATAGAGATACAACAAATCAAACAACATTTACACTCAACATTTCAGACGGAAGGACCTGAGAAATCTTCGATATTTCTTTGTGCTTGAGGTCGCAAGATGACCCGATGGTCTTATTCTATCCCAACGGAAGTACTGTATCAATCTTTTTCAAAATGCTGGCTACTCAGGGTGCAAATCTGTGGACACTCTTATGACTGTTAATCACAAGCTTTCTGCACATGGTTCTAATTCCGACTCACTGCTTACAAATCCAGAGTACTATCAACGCTTGGTGGGGAAGCTGATTTATCTTACAGTTACGCGACCTGATATCTCATTTATTGTGGGTGTTGTGAGTCGATTTATGCATGCTCCTCGGACATCGCATCTCCAATTCGTCGAGCGCATTCTCAAATATTTGAAGACTATTCCGGGACAAGGACTCGTTTACAAACCATCTACCTCTCTATCTCTTGTTGCGTATTCCGACGCTGACTGCACGGGTTCTCTTGATGATAGGCGTTGCACAACTGGTTTTTGTACATACTTCGGTGGACACCTTATTACCTGGCATAGCAAGAAGTAGACTGCTATTGCTTGCTCGTCTGTTGAAGCCGAGTATCGTGCTATGACAATTGTTATATCTGAGCTAACCCGACTTAAAAGTCTTCTAAATGATTTGAGACTCAAACTCTCATCTCCGATAACCTTGTTCTGTGATAGTCGAGCAACTATATATATTGCCAAAAATTCCGTATTCCATGAACGAATCAAGTATATTGAAGTTGACCGTCACTTCATTCGGGAAAAAGTTCAATCAAAGAAGTTAGAATCTGGGCATGTTCCTGCTACATGGCAAGTTGCTGACATTCTAACTAAAGCCCTTTCTCGATCACTATATCATCAGTTCTTATACAAGCTTGACGCCTACGACTAGTATGCTCTAGCTTGCTGGGGAGTGTTAAGAAGAAATGAAAAAGCTCATTATTTGAGCCCATGTACATTCTCTTTAGTCCCACATCATAGGATTGAAATTTTCTCCTCCTCTCTCTTCCTATATATATGTATGCATACATGTACAAGTTGACATACAAGTTTGAGAAATTAATAAAATTTGGATTAAAAGGGTGTTTATATTTGCAGCACCTATATGACTATTGGCAGACCAAAAATAATGACAGCCTAAAATATGGCTATTGGCAGCCCGATGGATACTGACAACCAAAAAATTTAATTTTTAAATAGCTATTTTTAGAAAAAGTGTTCAACATAAAAGTTGTAGATCTCGATGAGATCTACAACTTTTTTGTCTCGAGATCTACAACTTTTATGTTGAACACTTTTTTTAAAAATGTTATATAGTAGACTTATTTTTAAAAGCCGCGGGCGGAACCCAGACGGAACTCGAATAGTTCCGCCCGGATTCCGCGGCTTTTGAAATAATCCTACTATATTGTATTTTTAGAAAAAGTGTTCAACATAAAAGTTGTAGATCTCGTCGAGATCTACAACTTTCATGTTGAACACTTTTTCTAAAAATGTCATATAGTAGATCTATTTTCAAAAGACGCGTGTTCCGTATTTTGGGCTGTTATTAGCGGTCATATTATGTGTGTTTTTTATTATTTTGCTGGGCTACAAATATTCAAAGCTGGGCTGCCAATATAAACACAATTATTTTTCTCTATCTTGACTTTTCTTTACAACTACAAAACTTGTCCTCATAGTTATAATGTTTTTGATGTTTGTTGACAAGTTAAGTTAGCTCGGACAATGGCACTCCAAATGGAAAGCAGAAGTTATAAAGCTCATCAATCCGGAGTTAGAGAGAGCTTCCTGTTAAGATGAGGATAGGTATTTGGTGATGTTCACTTAGGTTTAGTTATGATTAGATAATTTTATTTTAATTGTCCTTCTATTTATAAAGGCTGAAAGTTGAGGACACTTGATCACCAAACAATATGTTTCCTTGTTGATTTCTTAGAACAAAAGATCTCTAATCAGTAATCGCACACTTTTACCTAGCATATAAGGAGAGCTACCCGGGAATTAACTTAATTGATACTAAAGTAATCTATGTAATAGCATGTGAAGTTGTTTAATTATTGCTGCAAGCCTCTATTTCTGTGTGTTCATTTTTTTAAATTGGGTTTACATAAATTTAATACACTTCATTTAGTAGGTAAGATGATGTGGGAGGAATGTGGTGACGTAGTACAATTGTTCCCCTAAGTAAACTTTAACGAACAAGTGTTAGTGTGTGTCACGGGAATCTAAAATGATGAGATTTATAAACAATTATTCTACGGATAATTACTGTAAGTGCTGAAATGAGTGAAACTACTCAAACAATCACAATTGAAATTAGAACAATAGATAAACAAACAATTTTAGGATGAATAATGACTTAGAGTGCTTCAATTAAATTTTAAGTAGATTATTACAAACTCGGGGGAGAAATCCGGCAAGAGAAAGGGCCGGCGGTGGTGAGTGAGAAAAGAAGGATTATAGGTAAGAAGAAACTTAATAAGCAGCCCTAATTCTTAGCATTTATCCAAGATAAAAACCCTAAGGTGGCATGCAATCCTTTATAATAGCGGGGTGCAAATAGCTAAAGTTTCGGTGTGCGCATAACAAAAAAAATAACATTTAAACGTAAATATTTAAATGACGATGGTTCTCGTAATCTCCCCCAATCCGGGTGGGCTAGGGGCCATTGTCTTCCTCCGAGTGTAGATTCTCCTCGGTGTGTCGCCGACATGCACAACCGTAATAATGTCACCGTCTGGAAAATGTATCTTGCCCCGTAAGATAGTAATCAACGAAGGCGGCAGAAGTCGTCCCGGGGCAGCCACGTGGCTTTGGACTCCGTGCGGTTAAGACAAACAACAAAGACCTCCTTCAAAAAAGGGTCCCCCAGAAGGTGGTAGCAGTGATCAAGTATCTTGACTGGGTAGTACAACGCTAACTGCCGCACTTCTTCCGTACCAGAAAGTATCAGGCTATAGACTAGGCTCACACTGAGACGAATGAGGCCCCCCATCAACATTTCTTGTGCCAGGTGTTCGATCTCATTCCACTGCACATGACCATAACGGTACGATCGCGTCAAGACTGCTATGGTCCTAGGTTGGAGGGGAATGACATGGTCGGTCGGCCGGGCTGATGGACGTCCTGTCGGAGGCTAGAAGACGTTGACGAATGTCGTGAGAATCTCTGGAAAGCCCGTCTGGTGAGAGGGAGGCACAACAGACAACCCTGAGAGAGGGCAAAGCCCTAGGTGGAAGTTGATGTCAGTGGTCTACTGGATCATATAGAGGGAGACCAGAGTCATCGTCGAGGTGACACAGCTGACCCCCGTGGTGGAACTTCATGGTCATAGTCGCCTAGCTGACGTACACATCGCCAAGTGTTCGGAGCCAAGCCACCCCTAAAATGACATCGATACCGGCGAGGCCGAACGCGTAGAAGTGTGCAGTCACGAAAGAGGACCCAATGAAGAAAGTCACGGCAGGGCAACGACGCTGAGTCGGTCGGCATCGCCTATCACCAAGGCAGACCAAAAAATCCGGGGATGGAACCGCGGGCATGAACAACACAGGCAATGCCGGGCCGAGTAATGGTAAGATAGACGAGACTCCCCACGGGGTTGTGGTATCGAGTAGGATCAGAGAGTGGAACCCCATCATCTAGACGTAGCTGAAGGTAGAGTTCCATAGGGGTGTCCACTGTGCGAGAGTCAGAGAGAGCATCCCGAGCAAGGAGATCTCATGTGTAGCGCTGCTGAGAGAGCTGAAACCCGCGATCTGTAGAGCCGACCTCAAGACCCAAGAAGTAGCTCAGCTGTCCAAGGTCAGTCATCTGAAACTGCTGCTGAAGGTGATGCATGACGAAGGCCACATGAGAAGGATCATCAATAGTAATAATCATATCATCCACGTACAGTAACAAGAGGGTCGACTACGGGAGGAGTGCACGAGCAGAGCTGGATCATATGGACATGGATGGAATTCGACGACTGTAATGACTGAATTGAAACGTGCAAACCACGCGTTGGGCGCCTGCTTGAACCCATAAAATGCTCGCCCCAAGCGACATATAAGGCATGGAGGAGAAGATAGACCCGGAGGAGGAAGCATGTATACCTCCTGCTTAAGATTACCGTGAAGAAAGACATTCTTCACGCCGAGCTGTGATAGAGACCAATGATGAACAACGACAACAACAATAAGATTCTGGACTGTAGTCATGGGAGCAACTGGAGCAAAAGTTTCATTATAGTCTCTCCCCTGCTCCTGCTGAAAACTACGAGCAACTAGTCGAGCCTCGTTCCTCTCCACAACCATCGGGGCGAGTCTTGACCTTAAATACTCACTTGCAAGTAATAGGAACAACACCAGGTGGAAGAGGAACAAGTTCCCATGTACGAGTGTGCTCAAGCGCCTCCAATTCAACAAACATAGCAACCTGCCACTCAGGTATCTGGGCAGCCTCACGGTAGGAAGTCGGCTCTGGAGTACTGCAGGCAGTAGCAGGAAGGGCAGGTAGTTCCAGCGGTAGGGTAGCAAGGCTAAGGCGATCGGGAGAACGCCTCTTACGAGGTGGGTTGCGACGCACAGGAGGATCATCCACAGGGCACTCGCTGGAGGAGGTAGATACTGAGTATGGGGGCACTAGAGGTGATGAGATTGGAGGAGGACGACGAGTATAGTGATAAGGAAGAGGAGAGACACAGTCCCAAGTGGAGGACTCATTAGATGGAGAAGTGCGTGACAGAAGAGAGGAGTGAGGAGGTGACAAAGTAGACTGCGACAAGGAAAGAGGAGGAGACGAAGTAGACTGCGGTAAGGGAAGAACAGGTGGACATATCAGAGAGGCGGATATATGAGGCAGAGAGATGAGAAGAGTGGGAAACTGCACGTCAGAGGGAGTAACGGATGAGTGTGAGGTTGAGAAAACATAGGACGCGAAGCAAGGGTGAGACTCATCAAAAGTGACATCACGCGAGATGCGTAGTCAACGTGCAAAATGGTCATAACATTGATAGTCCTTGTGCTCAGTATTGTACCCAAGAAAGACACAAAGAACAGGTTGAGCAAGAGCTTAGTACACTCACGTGGAGAGAGAAGAACATAACATCGACAACCAAAAACACGAAGATGAGTGTAACGTCGGGGTCGAGAGTACATGCACTCACCAAGACACTGACCCTGAAGGAAAGTGGAGGGTTGCAGATTAATAAGATAGACAACAGTGAAGACAGCCTCGACCCAGAAGTGAGGAGGAACGTGAGAGGAGATTAAAAGGTGCGAGCTGTCTCAATAATATGACGATGCTTCCTTTTAGCGGTGCCATTCTGAGCATGTGCACCGGGACAAGCAAGCTGAGGGAGAGTGTCGTGGGTAGCTAGATGATCTCGAAAGGCAGGAGAGAGATACTCCCCCCTAAGTCAGAACGAAAACTGCGTGTGGAAGCAAAAAATTGTGCGTGCATCATAGCGGAAAAAGTAACATAAATCTGAAAAAATTTAGATCGAGAATGTATAAAATAGACCCAATAATAACGAGAGTAGTCATCAACAAAAACAGTGTCCACCCTTGTACATAAAATGTGCGAGTCCCCAGACATCAAAATGAACTAAATCAAAAGGACGCTGAGACCTGGACTCGCTAGACGGATAAGAGAGTTGTAGCTGTCTACCGAGCTTACAACCCGAACATGAGTGAGACCGATCAATAGAAACACGACCAAGGAAACCATGACTAATGAGAGAAGCTAGACGCGAACCACTGAGATGACCAAGACGGTGGTGCCACTGAGAGAAACCCACTGAAGGAAGACAAATGGAGGAAGCAGCAGGTGACGATGAGGTTGATGGAAGGTGGAGACGATTAAGGACGTAAACCCCGCAACAACGACGAACAACTCGAAGAAGTGCCCCAGTCAGACGATCTTGCACACACCATGTAGTCTCATCAAAAATAACCAGACAACCATGGGAGGTGAGCTGGCTGGCTGATATAAGGTTCATGGATAACTTAAGTATGTAGGCAACATCGAGAATATGAAAATGGGTGGTATGAAGGAGGCCACGACTGGTGATGTGGTGAATGGTTCCATCTGCTACCATGATACTAAGGGCATGGGAGATGAGCTGACGGGACAAAAGGTGTATAACATCATAGATCATGTGAAAGGACGCTCCAGAGTCAAGCAACCGGTCAGAGGTGAAGATACTTTCAGGGGCGGAGGCAGCTGACTGAGACACAGGCAAGAGAGCGGGGCAGTGAGAACTGCTGGAAGAACTGCTGGGCAATCAGCTGTGCAAGCTCATATATCGAGAGAGACTCCATAGGAGCCAAAAAATGAGCGGAAGGAACACCAGGAGCACGGTGCTAACCAGACTGCTGATCCCTCTGAAACTTGCGACACTCAGATTAGATGTGTCCAAGACACTGGCAATAGTGACAGCGGACCAGATGGCGTCGAGGAGCACCGACCTGAGTAGTAGAGGGCGTAGGAGGAAGAATCCCTTAGCAATCACCAAGGCCTTCTGGAGGAGATGGAAGAGGAGGGAGGTGACGCCATCAAATTAGAACGAAGGACAGAGGGGTCTGGTGGGATGCATGAGTAGTAAATGGGCTCGACGAGACGAGCGGTATCGGCAGGAGCTTCAGAATCTATTAGAGTGGCAGGATCAGCAAGTCGGCCAGATCGTCGAGGGAGACAATCGTCTGGAGAGAACTGCAGGAGTTGGGATCGTCGAAGGAGCAGTGGGAGATGATCGGGATCGATCAGGGGAGAGGTGATCAAGATCGATTTGGAGAGAGGAGCACGACGGTTGTAGGGCTGCGTCGATCGGATAGTAGGACCATTCGAGCGGCTGGAAGCAGCGCGCTGCGGGAGGAAGATGCCTGCTGGAACCCGCGATTCGACGGAGGAAGACGCGGGGTCTGCGATTCGACGGAAGAAGAGGCCTGCGGGATCTGCGATTCGACTGAGGAACTTGCGGGATATGCGATTCGACGGAAGAAGACGCTTGCGGGATCCGCGGTTCGACAGAGGAAGACGCCTGCGACGGAGGAGCCTGCGGGAACTGCACGGGATCTGCGATTCGACGGAGGATCGGAGACGAGTTCGAGCGAGATTGGAGACGGGATTGGCTAGGGTTGAGATTTCATTTGCTCTGATACCATGATAGGAAAATAGATTTCTTGTATTCACAATTGAAATAATGGTAATATATATGATGTACAAGGGAGGGTGATCCTAACACCCGAGGTAACTCTAAGATACATAATATACAACATATCTAACAACGCAATTGTCCACCATGGCGATGATTGAGCAATCACAAAGTGTTCTCGAGAGCTTCATGGTCTGCGGACCGGATATTCCACCCATCGAAACACAAGATAACTCCAAGCGGTGGAACGTAGCTATGGCAGGGTCGAAGGATTGACCCTTCATTGAAAGCTCCAGGGTCTCAAAGTAAGCCAGGGTAACCTCGAGGTCGACGTCACTGATGATGGATACCTTCATAGAGCACTCATGGTTGGGGGAGTAGGGTTGGTGACATCAGAAACACATGCCCTTGTTGCGGAGCTCATTGTAATCACTGTTCGAGAGACGTTGAGGGTCAGAGCGGCGCCCTGGGCTGGGTCCCCCATGCGGAGGGCGTGGCGGAGGAGCCGGGGCAGGCGATCACCAAGGAAGCTGCGGAGGGGGGTGGCCGACCGGAGAAGCATGAAGACTAGGGAAGAGGTCAGCCTCCACCAAACGCGCTATGTCAAGGGCCATCCGAGTGTGGTACGTGCGGAGTCGGGAGCAGTTATGCAGAAACAGGCCTTGCATGAAGAAGCCAAGGTAGTGGTCGGGTGGAAGGCCATGGACATGGTTGACCAGGGCGACAAACTCATCTATGTACTCGTCCAGGCCGGCGGTTTGCCGAACATCGCAGAGGCACTCGATGGCGGAGCTGGAGTAACGGATATCATACCGCCGTATCATCTCCTTTTTTAGGTTAGCCTAAGAGAGGCAAGGGTTGGACTGACGAAGCTACTGAACCCAATGGCGAGCAGAACCATCAAGGCCGACAATGGCGGCTAACACCTTGTCCGCATCGAGAGTGTCATGGAGGTCAAAGTACTGTTCCGCTTTCGCGATCCAGCCCATCGGTTCGACTCCGACGAAGGATGGAATGCCGAGATGGAGGGCCAAGCGTGTCGGCGATATAGGAGTGTGTCGGTAAAATCCAGGCCGGGACAACCCCGAGTTGGTATCCCCCTCCGCGGGTTAGCCGGAGTCAGAGGCAACGAAAGCGGCAGAGGAGGCTTGGATGTTGTCGATCTTGGAGTTGATGGCAAAGAGCGTTACTTGCATAGAGGCGAGGAGTTGTTCGTGGGCATCCGCACGGCGGCGAAAATGCTCGACCGAAGCGTGCGACTGACTGGATTGACCGATAGGACCGAGCCCTGGATGAACCAGAGCACTGTAACGGTCGACTGGTTTGGGGGCAGGACGCGGCAGATGTTGAGATTGACCGACGACAAGAGCAGGCGGTCGACAGGTCAGACTAAATATTACAAACACGAGGGATGAATCCGGTAAAGGGAAGGGCCAGCGGTGACGAGAGAGAAGAAAGGGATTAGGACCGAGAAAGAAACTTAGGGAGCAACCCTAATTCTTAGCATTCATCTGTGATAAAAAAAACCCCGAGCCATGCAACACCCTTTATAACAACGGGGTGCAAATAGCTAGAGTTCCGGTGTGCGCATGGTAAAAATAGATATAACAATCAAACAAAAATATTTAAATGGCGATGGTTCCCACGATCTCCTCCAATCTCGGTGGGCTGGGGGCCGTTGTCTTCGTCCGAGTGTAAACTCTCCCCGGTGTGTCGTCGGCATGAGCGACCATAACAATTTTTGGATGAAGGACTTAAAGTGCTTCATTAAATTTACATAAATAGTACGAATCATGGGAAAATAAGCACAAAATACTATCCTTAATTTTATGTTCGTTCACAAATTGAAGAACATTGTGTAAAATTGACTTTAAATATATGTTTGTTCACAAATTGAACAACAATGTGTAAAATTGACTATAAATATGAACTCACAAGAAATAGTTACTGATTTCTGGATTTGGACAGCAACCCATCAAAGTTTTTGCAGGGGTTTCAGAGATGGGGGTCTTTGGGGAAGAAGATGATGATTGGGTGTTGGATTACTCGATTGGTGGGAAGGTTGATGAGGCTGCTGGATAGGAAAATCTGATGTTTGACAAGGTTTTGATGAACGTGGAGTGCTGTCTATGGGATTTCAGTTTGTTGGAAGGGTCGGAAATAGATGTTCCTGCCTCTGGCAGTTACTGAAGCGTGGGAATGTTGATCGACCAGGAGGTTTGAGTCAATGAAGGGTCTCGCGGGAGGTGTTTGGAGAGAAGATGAGCGTTAAATTTGTTGAGGGCTGGGTGCAAGGTGGCTGGAAGGTGAATTTCTAGCCAGCGATTGGGTTCTCGGACGGGTGGGGAAAGAGGTCCAGAACTCTTCCAAGGCAAGGGGGATGGTTCTGCTGGGCAAGATTTGGAGGAAACGTGGGTAGTTACTCGCTCTGTTGGGATTAATGGTTACTCGGTAGTTACTGTTGGAATTAGGTAGGTACTGCAGGAATCGGTGGTAGTTAGTAGAGTTATGAGTAGTTATAGGAGTAATTATCTGAGTAATTTTGTGGAGGAGGTGGTGGTTATTGGTGGTTATGAATGATGCTGGTGGTTATGAGATAGTTATGAAGGAGGGTGTTATGAGTTTCGTTCCCTGTTATTATGTTGTTGTCGTTAGGGTTTTATTATGCCGTCTTTATGTTGTGTCTTTATATTTGTATTTGTCGTTTATGTTGTAATTACCTTGGCTTTGACATCATGGATCCACAAAATCAACACTGTGGGGTAATCACGAAAGCCCAAAATTTCTGTTCGAAATTCGAGTTATCTGAAAATCAGCCTACAGACCTCTACTTATAGATTTAGAACTCACTACGGGCGCCTAGATTGTTAGGAACATACATCAACTAATTTTACATTATTAAAATACAAAAATAATAATAACACAGAAATATGTTGTCAGCACGACTTCCGGCCCGGATTGTCTTTCTGACGACCTATTTCTGTTTCGTGCATATGTAAACTTGTGAAGGTTTGGGTAAGTGTTAGCCCGCCCTCAATCCGTGACCCCCATCATCATAAGGAAAGCAAAATAATCGGTCCATTGTATTCTTAAAATATTAACTTCTGCTTTTATTTATTTTTCCCTAGTTTTTCATTTATATTATTTTTTTGCTCAACCTATTGATTCAACTTCACTGAAAAAAATAATCTATGCAGGCTAGGATTCCCACTTCTGTATACTTATTAAAATATAACGTTCAAATTGAATCGTCTCCGTTATTGCCTTATTCTTCTCAGGTACCTGTTCAAGAGATAGACCACGTAGTTTTGAAACAAGCACTTTCAGTTCCTGTTGTTGCGGTTGCTTCTCCTTCAGCTATACGGTAACTAATAACACTTAGTAGCAAATCTTATAACACAAAACTCCTCTACATGCTAGAATCTGGGAGATTTGTTGCCTTCATTAAACTTTGCTCTTTTTTTAATCAAATCATAATATCTGCCCCCGATTTTTATTGCTTTAAACTTATTCTTCAATACACTATTCACAAACATTTAATAAAAAGGGTAACAAAACATCATAAAGGGAATCTAATATTTTTACAAGGAAATAGCCTCTCGCTAGTGAGCATTTTCCTCAGCCATTGCCAACTGCCATCTTCACCATTCGCCACTGTATGCCCGTCTTGACATAATCACCCGCAAAATTTAAGATCCGTATGACAAGACCGAGTAGTTGCATGACTAAGTCACACCTTAAGGCCAGGATACCGTTATGGACATACTCATACAGTCATACTCTCATTGACTCCTCTTATAACATCTAATATTCAAAATTATTGTTGTTCTCACGTGCATTTAGATACCGAGGGCATTGTCTACATGTATAAATAAATAAATAAGGGGGTTTACGGATTTTCAAACTAATTCTACTTCAAATCCGTATGGATGGTAACAAAACCACCAAAAATCCCACATCAACGGGTTCCACCATAACATCTTTCCTCGGCTGTGGATCTCGCCATGACCCTGTACTCTGCCTTGACTGTGAATCTCGCAACTGCATTTTGCTTCTTGTTCTTCTAAGAGACCTGTTTGCCCCCTACAAACATGCGATATCCGAACATGGACCTCCTGTCATTTGTGTAATTAGCCCAATCTGAATCGCAATAGTCATTGATGTTCAAATGCCCATTCTTATAGAAGATCAGGCACATTTTCAAGTATCTTAGAATCCGGTACACAACATTTGTACGACCCTCCCTAGGATTATGCATATAACAGGCCACCACACTCATAGGAAAGGATATGTCAGGACGAATGTGACTCGGATAGATCAAGCGACCTACCAATCTTTGGTACCACTCTCTATCAATTGAATCTCCTGTCTTAGCATTGAGCTTAGACTTCTGATCAGTGGGAGCAATCACAAGCACCACAACATACACTGTTGTGTTAACTGAGATAGAACAATCCCATCTGCACCATGAGCTATCTCAATCCCGACAAAATAACTTAGCTCCCCAAGTCCTTTACCTCAAATTTCTTGCCCAATTTCACTCTCATCATCACCAGTGATAATCATATCGTCCACATACACAACAAAAACTGTTGTGTTAACTCCGCATCGCCTAAAGAACATTGTATGATCAACATTGGTCTGCTGTTATCCCATGCCTATCATAACTCTCCTGAACCTATCAAACAAGGATCAAGGAGACTGCATCAGCTCATAAAGAGACTTCTTGAGTCTACACACCTTACCAGTCGTTTGTTTTGTGCCAAAACCACGCGGTACCTCCATGTACACCTCAAACAAATCATCATGAAGAAATGCATTCTTGACGTCGAGCTGGGGTAGTTTTCATCCCTTATTTGCTTCTAAGGATACCAGTGTCCGCGCTGTACTCATCTTCTCCATAGGTACAAAGGTCTCATTATCGGTGACATTTATAAGTCTACCTATTCCCTTTTTGCTACTAATCAGGCCTTGTATCGTTTGACCCGATCCTCTGGGTTTTCTTTCACAGTGAAAACCCACTTGCACTCAATTGCCTTCTTGTCTAGTCGTAATGATACAAACTCTCAGGTTTTGTTCTTTTCAGAGCCTCAAGTTCCTCTAGCATTGCATCTTTTCTCTTTGGATCCTCCTTAACAACCTGCTGACACTTAGGAATAGAGACAATGTGTTGGGTATTGTATGCACAATAACCTTGATTTGAAGAAGTGTCACTTGAACTAAGATGAATTGAGTTTGTATTTAATGATTGTTTCTTTAGTCACGTGCTTGCAGAATTTTATTGTTAAGTACAAACCAATGTCATGTTACAATGAGTCATGAAACACAAGACTATATAATTTAATCTCTCTTTATGTAGGTCAAAGTGTTGACTCATGTGTAATCTCTCTATTGGATTGTACTTCTTTTATAAGTGCATTAGAAGGATCATGGGAGGACAGGTTGCTGAATTCAGGAGGAAGAAAATTTTTCCTAAGTAAAATTCGTCAAGTATAGCAGCGGATACTCGTCGAATTTGTCGAGTATACTTATGGATACTCGTCGAATTCGTCGTGTATACCTATTGATACTTGTCGAATTCGTCGTGTTTACTGAGAGAATATTTTCTCTGATCTTAGAAATCAGTTAAGTAAGATTCGTTGAGTATCCTCAAATATACTCGTCAAATTCATTTGAGTTTACATATCGACACTCTACCAGTCGATACACGTCGAATTCGCCGAGTCTCACTAGTAAAGCTTCCGAGTTCTCGAACTTACTTTTCTGGATTTATCTAAGTTAAATTCGTCAGATATCAAAGTGATTAGTCGAGTATTCTCATAGATATACAACGATACTCGACAAATGGACTTAGCGTAATTTTTCCAAATTTTCGTCTGGCCGGTTTCTGTTTCTAGACGTCGGCCATGCATAGTACACATGGGTTGTTCGTTTAGGAAGGGATTTTTCTAGCCGTTAGAAGAAGGAATTCTATAAATACCTAGGGTTAATTCTTTTAACCCTAATCGCTAATTCCTACTTTGAAATCGAGAAAACGACCGCTCATTTCGGCCAGACGCACTGCTTTCAGAAATCGAAGAACGTCGTCCTACGTTCTCTCGATCAACGATTCCTTCAAGAAGTGATTCAAAAGATCTTGTTTCAAAGTTCTATTGAAGATTTCAGATCTTGTCGGATCAAGATTTCAGATCAAGCTTTCAAGATATATTTCAGGTTTTCTTATTCAAGAGCATCAAGATTTTCATTACAAGGAGGAAGAAGATTTGGATAGTTTTAGATCTGAAGAAATAGATTGATTTTCAATCTAAATAGTTGTATAAATTTCTTTTGTACTATTGTAGGAAGTTTTATCTTTCGAGGTGTAGATCCTCGTGAAAGGATCGAGTTGTAGGAGAGTTTGTTCTTCGATTGTAGGAGAGGTTGTTCTCCGAGAAGTAGGAGTGTTGACTCCGAGTTGTAAGATTTGTTTAAATCTGAGAAAGGTGAAGTAGCCGAATTTAGCCCTTCGTGGTAGATAGGCGAGGCGGGATAGTGGACGTACCCAAATCGGGGAACCACTATAAATTCTTGTGTTGTGCTGTGTTTGTTCTGTGTGATTACTCGTAATATTTTTTAATCCTCTTTTAGACGCAGAACTCACTTATTCACCCTTCTCTAGGTGATTTAGGTAGACAACTAGATACTTTCAATTGGTATCAGAGAGAGGTTGTTCTGTATAAGGTTGACACCTTGAACAAGATTACAGTCTAGTTGTTAGAGCACAAGATTTCTTCAATTGACCGGAGCAAGGACATGTCCTCAATAAAGCTTCTAGTGTGCACTAAGGAAAACTTTCTTATGTGGAATGAAAGAGTCAGATTCTTTATGCAAGTAGCTGATCCAAGAATCTTTTAGATTGTAGAAGAAGGACCTCTCGTTCCTACTTAACCATCTGTTATGAATCCAAACGTGATGGTTCCTAAAAAGATGTTGGACAAGATGAGATTGCTCTCGTCTCCTTGGACAAGAAGGCCAAAAATATAATTGGTAGTGCAGTGGATGAGTCTATGTTGTAAAACCTTTTCCACCTCAAGTCTGTCAAGGAGATGTGGAATTCTCTGGTTGTTCTGATAGAAGGTACTGAAGAAGTGAGAGATGATCCAGATCTTTACTCAATCAGGAGCACGAACCATTCAAACAAGACCCTAAGGATACCATTGCTGATAGCTATGAAAAGTTTTTCAAAATTGTCAATGGTCTGAGAAACTATGGTCGAACATTTACTGTTGGTGAATTGAACGATAAATTCTTAAGATCCCTGACAAAAGAATATGATACGAAGATCGTGGCCATCAGAGAATTTGGAAAGTTGCCCGACACTGATTCTCAAAATCTATTCGGGAAGCTCTTATCTTATGAACTACAAATGAATACAAGGAAGAAGAGCAAAATAGTAAGACTTCAAGCAAAGAGAAGTCTATAGAACTGAAGGCCAAAGGGTCGAAGAAATATAAAGCTGTGTCACTCGTAAGGACACAAGCTTCTGATGCTCAAGAAGATTCTGAGCCAAACACCTCAGGCTTTGAATTATCTGATGGAGAGTGTTCATTGATCTCCAAGCAATTCAAAAGAATGCTGAGCAAAAGGAGGCAAAGGAAAAGCCAGTCCTCCTCCTCTGACTATAGAAGGTCACATCGTGATGGTGATCGTTCCAAGAATAGCCACAACAGAGATGGCAGGTACAAATCTAAATCTAACAAATATTCTTCTTCTGATATTATTTGCTACTGTTGCAATAAGACAGGTCACGTGATCGCGGAGTGTCCTTACAAAAAGAAGGAAGGATACAGGAAAGAAAAGGAGATCCTTCAAGGGTAAGGGGAAAGAGGAAAAATGATTTGTCGCAAAAAAGTTAAAGACTCTCAGTGACAGTGATTCAACTGAGTCAAGCTCAGATGATGAAGAAGCCTACTTCGGGCTCATGACTCACTCAGATGAGCAAGTGGTTGACTCCCAATACAACAAGAAGGTAAACTCGCACATCATACTATCAGAATCAGAAACATCATCTAATGGTCATGAAGACTATTCTTTTAGGGAAGATGATTCTGACTTGATGGCTCAGCATTAAGGCTCTATTTGTTTGGGCGTTTCGCTGCTCCGTTTTGGGCAAACGCCGCTGGAAGGTGGGTAAACAAATGAACCTCCAGCGGAGCTTGCTCAGTTTCCACCCGTCCGCCTTGAGAAATGCCCCAAAAAGCTCTGTTTGGAGCAGCCACTTCACCCCTCCGTTTCAAACACTTCGTTTCCACCCGCCGGATCGACCCGCCACCGCCGAACCAAATGAAGGCTAAGTTCTTTTGGAAGCTTTTGACAAATGTCGTAGGGTGGTTAAAAAGCAATCAAAAGAGATTGCTTCTCTCAAGATAGCCTCAAGATAGCGAAATCAAGTATGCGGGAGGAAATTATTGAATTGACCCATCTCAGAGTTGAAGTTCACTGCTTGAAAGAGGAATTAAAATGCTCGACTGAGCTACTAAGTCAGAAAGAGAAGTTCTTAGATGAACTAGAAGAAAAGCTTTTTGTTGAGAGGAAACTTGTTGAAAGCTACTCCAAGCAAAAGACTGTTCTTCCACTCATCGATGAATTTTCTGCCCCGAAGAAGGGTAGTAGTTTAGGTCATATAGCTGAAAATGGTAAGGCTGCTAAGAGAGTTGCTACCAAAGGTAAAGGGAAGACACCTCAAAGTCAACCATCTTTTAAGAAGGTAATTTTTCCCACAAATCAATATGACTTTGAGATGTCTCTTGGTCACTTTGTTATGCCTACTTATGTGGAGCCTAAAAAGAACTACCATGGATGGACCCGTCCCCGAGACTTTGGTACAAGTGCTTTCAAGGCACCTTATTAAGAGATAACTCTTAAAGATGATCCCTACGTTCATGGACCAAGTATCAAGAAAGCACCTAAAGCCAATATTGTTATACCTAAGACTAAGAAGACAATAAAGCCTTGTGTTTGCTGCAATGATGAGGCCTTAACCTCCAAGTTTGTTGCACCTTATAGAACTCCCATTCAGAAGGTAAAGCAAGAATATAAAAGAAGGTACAACAGGTTTGACAATTGGTGTTACGACAAAATTGGTCACTTTGCCGTAGATTGTAGGTTTTATCCAGTCAAGTATGAAACTCCACGAGTTTACATTGCGAGACCGACCACTCAAAATGTTAATATTGCTGGTGGTGTTAAGCTAGCCAGGAACCAAAGGCCCAAATCTGTTTGGGTTCCTAATGATAAGTGATTTATGATTGCAAGTATGTCCAAAGGCCAACAAAACTCCTATTTGATATTTGGACAGTGGATGCTCTCGACATATGATCAGGACAAGAAGCCTACTTCTCGAGTATACCCCAGTTGAGGACAGCCCAAAAGTGATTTTTGGCAGTTCAGACAGTGGAGTAACTAAAGACTACGGTATGATTTCCAACTGCGTAGTCTCCTTTACAGACGTGACTTATGTTAAATGATTACAACATAATCTCATAAGCATAGACCAATTATGTGATAAATGCTATATCGTTGAGTTGTACAATAATAAGTGTCTGATAAAATTGTCGGTCATTTTGGAGAGTCTTAACAGACACTCAGAGGAGAAATATTTTCTGTTTAAATTTTCTTTGTTTAGACAATTCTACATCAATGTGTCTTTTAACAAAAGGTAGTGCGTCTCTCTGTGACCAATGACTCAAGATATTAACACATATTAATTTTAAAACTATAAGTATGCTATTTTCTCAAAATTTATTACGTGATGTTCCCAGCATTAAGTGTCTTAAAGAGAGTCCATGTCACGCATGCCAAATGTGTAAGCAGATAAGGGTTATCTTTAAGGATATCGTTGAAAAAAGATTCTTCTAGATATTTATATCTACTTCATATGTACTTATTCGGTCTTATGCCAGTTCATAGTTTAGGTGGTTAAGTCTATACGTTAGTTATTATTGATGACTACTCTTGTTTTACTTGAGTGTTCTTTCTGAATCACAAATCAAACACCTTTGAAGCTTTTATAAATTTTGTCAGGCAAATTCGGAATGAATTGAAGTGTTCAGTGGTCAAAATCAGAAGTGACCATAGAACAGAATTTGAGTCTGGGGCCATGACAAAATTTTGTGTAAGTCAAGGTATCTTTCATGAGTTTTCCTCCCCGCATATTCCACAACAAAATAGAGTTGCCGAGAGAAGGAACAAAACTTTCATTGAAGCATGTACAACTATGTTAAATGACTGTTCACCACCGGAGTACTT
Organism: Platanthera guangdongensis; assembly: GCA_039583875.1. Taxonomy (NCBI): domain Eukaryota; kingdom Viridiplantae; phylum Streptophyta; class Magnoliopsida; order Asparagales; family Orchidaceae; genus Platanthera; species Platanthera guangdongensis. The sequence goes on from CM077151.1 coordinate 26,887,834, forward strand.
CTATGCTGAAGCAGTCAACACAGGTTGCCACGTGAAAAACAGAACATTAATCAACAGAAGTCATCGTAAGTCACCTTATGAACTATTGAAGGACAAAAATTTGATTGCGTCCTATTTTAGAATCTTTGACAACAAATGCTTCGTACTTAACAATGTGAAGCATTATTGTACGAAGTTTGGTGAAAAATATTTTGAAGCTATTTTCATAGGCTATAGTAGGCATAGTAAGACATAAGATTTTTAATAAGAAAACTCTGGTTGTAAAAGAGTATATCAATGTTGTATTTGATGAGACAAGTATGCTTTATAGCAGCTCGTCTAGTGTTGTTGGTGAAGATGCAGGTGCTAAGATAAAAGAACTAAACCTGGAAGAAGCTGTCAAGGAAGATGCACCAAATTCAGTCAAAGTTGTTAATCCCAGCATGATCGAAGTGGAAATTCAAGATGAAGATCTCCTTCCTACGCTCAAGAGATCACCATGTAGATTTGATCATTGGAGATCCACGTGACGAAATAAGAACCTGAAGAGGTGCAACTAACGAAGTTTTGCATCTTAGCTTTCTTTCTCAGGTTGAGCTGAAGAAATTTGAAGAAGCAAACAATGATGCTTCTTGGATAATGACTATGCAAGAGGAGCTCAATCAGTTTGAAAGGTGCAAAGTTTGGGAGCTGGTGCCAAGACCCAAATGACATAACGTGATTGAAACGAAGTGGATATTCAGAAATAAGCTAGACGAAAATAGAGTGATTACAAAGAAGAAAACCAGACTTGTAGCACAAGGATACAAACAAGCAGAAGAGATCGACTTCGATTAAACGTTTTCTCCAGTGACCAGACTCGAAGCGATTAGGTTGTTTCTAGCGTATGCTGCTCACAAATGTTTCGAAGTCTATCAAATGGACGCGAAATCAGTATTCCTCAACGGTAATCCAAAAGAGAAAGTATACATAGTGCAACCTCCAGGTTTTGTCAACTCAACTCTCTCCGAACATGTTTATTTTCTGAATAAAACTTTATATGATTTAAACCAAGCTCCCCGAGCTTGGTACGTGACACTATCTAATTTTTTTCTTGAGAACAAGTTCACAAGAGGAAATATAGATATGACATTATTTCTTAGGGAAGTTACCGATAAGATTTTGCTAGTGCAAATCTATATCGATGGTATTATCTTTGGATCTACGAATGATCTCCTTTGCAGGATGTTTTCTAAACTTATGTAGGAGAAATTTGAAATGAATAGTATGAGTGAGCCGAAGTATTTCTTAGAACTTAAGGTGAAACAATCTGACGATGAAATTTTCATCTCTCAGACAAAGTTCACCAATGATTTAATTAAGAAATTCGGAATGAAGAGTGCAACTTTTATGAGGACTCCAATGAGTTCAGCTATGTCTCTGGACAAGAATGAGAAAGAGAAAGCTTTTAATGAAACTAAATACATAAGCATAATTGGATACTTGTTCTACCTTACCGCTAGTAGGTCAAACATAATGTTTTCAACATGCGTATATGCTAGATTTCAGGTGAACATTAAAGAATCTCAATACACCGCTACAAAGGGGATTTTGAGATACCTTAAGGGTACACTAAATCTTGGCTTATGATACCCAAGAAGTAATGACTGCGAGCTAATTGGCTTTTCAGATGCTGATTTTGCATGTAGCAGGGACGACCAGAAAAACACTTCCGGAACCTGTCAGTTCCTAAGAAGGTTGATTTTTCGGAGCAGCAAGAAACAGAATTGTGTGACAATCTCAACTACTGAGTCAGAGTACATCTCTGCAGGCAGCTGTTGCACACAACTTCTCTGGATAAAGAATCAGCTCGAGGATTACAACATGAAGTTAAAGGAGATTCTAATGTTTTGCGACTCCTCCAGCGCAATTGCGATTGCTAATGATTCAATCTCTCATAGTCGGACAAAACAGATCGAGATAAGGTATCATTTCATCCAGGAACTTGCGGAGAATGGAGACATCAACCTCAGCTATGCCCCGACGGATAAGCAAGTCACAGATATTTTCACGAATCTGCTGGATGAGGTCAAGTTCTCTTTCTTCAAAATGGAACTTGGTATGCTCAACAAAGACTCATGAAGATGGTCAAGGATTCAGACTAAAGTCAGATTGGTTAAACAATTCTCTCAGAAGGCATGAATTCATCTCAGGAAGTTCAGAAATCTCCAAGGAAAATTCGTCGTGTATCACTCGTGGAATCTCGATGAATTCATCGAGATTAGCTGAGTAATTTCGACGATGTTCGACGAATGACACTTATTACCCGTGTTATTTTGACGAATCTGCCGGGTTTACTCAAGGAATTTCGACGAATATGACTTCATTTTTTTATTTCTCTTTATTGGATCCGAAGAGTCAATTCTAGCAAAGGTACGCGCGCTTCCCTCTCTCTTTTAAAATACTAATTTTATATATAAATGGACAAGTATCGGGCAAACAGACTTCACAATCGTCGAAATCGTTCAGGAAATCCGTCGAGAGCTGTCGGCGCACTGTTCATCTTCCGTGAACGGTCTGTCTCGACGATTTGACTTCTCTTCTTCTCCATTGTTCTCCATGGCTCCAAAGGTACATGAAACCTTCTAGTTGGGGGAGAACTAGTTCGCACAGGGTTTGCCACCGCCACCGACGAGTTTTCACAATGTAATAGTGATGCTTGAGGCCGCCAGACTGTCTTTCGTTCTGGAACATCCATGCAAGGTATGTCTTGGAATTTTTTCAACATGCCAAACTTCGTCGTGAGGATACAGTCATCAAGAGCAAGATTAGGAATCTGTCTATCAAAGTGAAGGTCTCCCTCCTTACCCGATATCTGCGGCTTCCAGAAGTTGTAGAAGTCGACCTCATTGAAAATAGAGACTTTACAAGGGCTTTACTGTTTTGTGGTTTACCTAGAGGTACTTCAGTCATCAAAAGGAAAGTCATGAATGACATACAAACTTCTATCTGATGTCATCGGGAAAGTCCTCTTATGCAAAGTTGGTTCCCACGACTACCTCTCGAATGACTTGTTCAAGCTCATCGCCACAATCATCTGTAGGAAGAGAATTGTTTGGAAGCAATCCTGTTTGGTAGGATCAAAGATAGTTTGCGTGCTCCAAATTTTGGAAGGATACTCTGTCTTTATTTGAATCAGCTGGACAGAAACACCTTTGACATGACAGTAGGTGTACCAATCCATCATCTGAAGAGGATTGACTCCTCGATTTTCTCCAAATGGGAAAGAAGAATCTCAAAGCAAGGTGGACTCAGAGAATTGACTGAGGAAGAGGAAGAAGTTGTTCCTAATGCTAAGATTATTACTCCCGCCCCCCAGGAAATTCCTGAGAGCTCTAGTGCAGGAGTTGAGGGGGAGTCAGTTTCGACTCAAGTGGATGCTGATGTTCCAATACCTTTGATTGTTTCCACATCTTTTGAGCACGTTCCTGTGGACACAGTTAGTGCAGAGAAAGTGGTTCCAGACTCAGTTGTTGCAGAGATGGTTACTCAAGACACAGGTGTAGCTGAGATAGTGGTTGATAACATTGTTCTTGCTGCTGATGCCGAGGAGGTGCTAGATGTTGTTGCCGGTACCGAGTTGTCTGATGTTGGTGCAGCTGATGCTAATGAAGTTCTTGATGATTTCCTTGTTGGTGACGATAACATTGATGTTGCCGACAAAGTTGGTGAGCTCGAGGAAAAAATTGTGTTGGCTTCTGATGAGACTGTTCCTTCTGCCAACATGATCGTAAGTCTCACAAAAATTTTTCCAGTAGTGACTGAGGGGGAGCAGATTCAGCCTTCAGTTTCAGTTCAAACGGAACTTGATTGCTTTATTTGCAATCTACAGAGAAGGATTTCCCGAGTACCAGGTGGGTCTCCCGTTGAGAGGGAGGACATCGTGGAAATTTTTGATAAAAAAGGAGAAGCTGAGATGCAGTTGCAGCTGTTCGCCACTACAGGGAGGCTGAGATTCCGTTGAGGGGTCTCACGTCAATCCCGACTACAGTTCAGACTCTTATTGCAGTTGTAGTTGTTCGCCACTGGTCTTTGTCTCAGCTTGACGTGAAGAATGCATTTCTTCACAGTGATCTTTCGCAGGAGGTATACATGTTTCCTCCTCCCGGTCTATCCTCTCCTCCATGCCTTGTCTGCCGATTGAGGTGAGCCTTTTATGGGCTCAAGCAGATGCCCCGTGCATGGTTTGCTCGTTTTAGCTCAGCCATTATAGTCGTCAGTTTTCAGCCAAGTCCATATGTTTCAGCTCTATTTTTGCATTCTTCCCCTCGCGGTCAGACTCTCTTGTTACTTTATTTGGATGATATGATCATTACTGGCGATGATCCTTCTCATGTGGCCTTCGTCAAACATTACCTTCTGCAGCAGTTTCAGATGACCGACCTTGGACAGCTGGACTATTTTTTGGGTCTTGAGGTCAGCTCTACAGTCATCGATTTTTAGATTTCTCAGCAGAGATATGCATCAAATCTCCTAGCTTGGGCTGCTCTTTCTGACTCTCGCACAGTGGACACCCCTATGGAGCTTCACCTTCAACTTCGTCTGGATGATGGTGTTCCACTCTCCGACCCCAGTCGCTTCCGCCACCTCGCTGGGAGCCTTGTCCAGCTCACCATTACTCGGTCCGATATTGCCCATGCAGTTCATGTGTTGAGCCAGTTTGTTAGTGTGCCTACCTCTGTGCACTATGGTCTCATGCTGTGGCTCCTGCGCTATCTCCGAGTGACGAATTCTCGTGGTCTTTTCTTCTCCAGCAGCAGTTCTCTACAGCTCTGTGCTTACTCAGATGTTACCTGGGCTAGTGATCCTGTTGACCGTCGCTTTGTCACCGGTTTCTGTCTGTTTCTGGGTTCTTCTCTTATTGCTTGGAAGTCTAAGAAACAGACTGATGTTTCTCGATCCAGCATTGTGCCTGAGCTTCGTGCCATGAATACCACTGCTGAAGACATTATCTGGCTTCGTTGGCTTCTTGAGGACCTCGGTGTCTCTTCTCCTGATCCAACCCCACTATACCGTGATAACACTGGTGTCATTCAGATTCCTCTGAATCCGGTGAAACACTCACTCTCCAAGCATATCAGGGTTGATGCTTTCTTTCTACGTGAGCATTATGATCGTGGTACTCTTGCTCCTTCCTTTGTTCCTTCCAAACAGCAGATTGCAGATTTGATGACTAAGCCCCGGACGAGGACCCAACATGCTCATCTTCTGTCCAAACTCTCGGTGTATGATCCCCCGTGAGTTTGTGTGTGTGTGTGGGGGGGGGGGGGGGGGGGTTAGATGTAGTGTATTTACTATGTATCAGAGTTGTTTTATGCTCACCATGAGTGTTATGAACACCCTATCATGTACTTATATACTACCTTACCTCTTCTAAATAGCAGTTTGTATTCTTTATTTTTCTATCAGTTTTTTCTTCAATTTGTAATATAGGATTTACCCAAGTTATTCTGACCATCTTTTTTGTAATAGCGCTTGGGTTAATCTTGTTCAAAAATCAAAGAATTGGGACAAATATGTTGCTTGCATCGGTCAAACAACTGCTTTGGCTGCAAAGAGATTAGGTCTCAAGAATGTATACTATCCTGACAACCCAGGTCTTGAAGGGTATCCCCTCTTTCTCATTCTATCGTTTAAGTATGAACTGTGAACTGAGTATGACATTTTCTTTATTGAAAATTTTACAAGAGGAATCACCATTCTCGTTCTTGTGTTTGTGAAGAACATCATATTGACTTGGATGTGTAACTTCAGTGTGATCGTAGCCTGGACAGAACGATGTATTTCATTTTAACCCATTGTATTTGTCTTCGGCAGGTGGGTGGATAGTATTCTCGAGGCTTTGAGAATGCATGGTGGAGATGATAAGGTTATGCCCAAACTTTACTATCATCCTCATCATCATTATAAGTCTTATCCCATTAATTCTGACTGAGTTATAGAATTCTCGTGTTCTTTCGCTTGTTGCAAAAATATATATAGACGTTCTGGTAGGATGATTTCGGAAAGGTTTTATGGTGAGGTATGAAATATGAGATAGAAACACAATTAGAGAAGCTATATTTGATTTAGATGTAGATGTACTCACAATAAAGAACAGTTTATCAACAACAAAAAAAGAGAATATCATCTAGTTACTTTCAAATTTGACCAAATCACAAATATATTAAAAGGGTAATTTATTTGGACCTTTCCTATAAGTTTGCAAAATTTTATGTTGCAGCCCTCTATCATTGGAAGGGGATATTTTTGAGCATGCTTGCTGTGTGTTGAAGTATTAGACCGGGCGGCCTTGCGGTCTGATCCAGCGGTTTGTTGACCGAGCGGTCTGGCGGTCTCACTCTGAAGCCTGGAGACCGGGCGGTCTATCGGTCTCCCATTGCGGCCTGTTCTATCCTGCTGGAGTTGCCGAGCGGTTAACCCATCTGTCTAACCGCGCGGCCTGTGCGGTCTCTTTTATTTCTAGCCGCTCAATACTGTAAATGTTTAGTCCCACATTGTTTGTATACTCTCTCTCATATCTCCTCCATTCTATATAAGGGAGGTCATACCTTTGTAAATGATATCTTTTTTTGGATAATAAAATTTCAATTATTCAAAAGTCTATCCGTTTGTTTTTTCTTATTCGCTACTTTCTACATGGTATCAGAGCACACGGTCGTTTCCTCCTGATTGTGTGCGCTCGGCTTGTTTTCCGCTATCCGCGACCTGTCTCGCGGCTTGCCTTCTCTTCTGTCCGCTGCCCTGTTCGCGCGGCTTGTTTCTGTCCGCTGCCCTGTGTGCGCGGCTTGCTTCTCCTTGGTTCTCTTCTCCTACTGCTTTTCATCGCCGCGACCTGTTTCGTTGTCGCCGCGACCTGTTTCTTGCCTCTCCGACTTCCTAGTCGTTGCGGCCTGTGTCTGTTCGCCCGGCCTACGACTTCTTGTAGTCGCTGCTTCTTGCCTCCTCTTTCTCTTCTGTTCGCTCGGCCTTTTCAGTCCGCGCGACCTCTTCCCCGCTGTGCCTTTGACTGCTTTCTCGCCGTTTGTGTTCGCGCGGCTTCTTATTTTTCTATCCGCGGCGGTTTCTTTCTGTCTTCTATGACTACTTCCGGTCTCACCACTACTCCTGCAGCTCCTTCTCCTCCACCTCCTTCGGACAACCTTGACACCCTTTCTAAGCTTGTTGGCTCCAACTATCCTGATTGGAGCGTTTCTTTCACTTTTCTTCTTCGCTCTCAACGCAAGCGTCATCACCTCGCCGATGACCCTCCTCCTCGTACCTCTCCTGAGTTTGATGACTGGGATGCGAGTGATGCTCTTGTCCGCACCTGGCTGGCCAACAGCCTTTCCGATGAGTGCCTTCCCGTCATTCGCCATGATGAGACGGTCAAGGCCGCCTGGCTTCACCTCGCTGCTCTCTATTCGAAGGGGGGCCAGACGTCCCGCATTTATACTCTATATGCGGACCTCTTCGCCCGCCCTTCCATGTCTCCTGCTGCGACTTATCAGCAAGTTCAGGCTCTTGGTGCTGAAATCCTCCAGAATCGCCCCTTCTCCGCGGACTTGGCCTACCAGCACAAACACTTCCAGGAACTCCTGGTTGTTTGTTATCTTCTTCGTCTTCCCGATTCTTATGATATGATCCGCCAGCAGATCTTGGGTGAGGCGGAATCTCCTACTTTGGATGCCACTGCGGCTCGCATTGCCGCTGTTACTTCGCTGCTCCAGCGGCCTCTGTTGGCCTCCCCCCCTTCCCAGGACTCCTTTGCTCACCAAGCTCAGAGGGGGGGACCTAGTAGCCGCGGCCACTCCGGCGGACGGGGTTCCTCCCGGTTCCTCTGCTATCACTGTGGTCGTACCGGCCATTCTGTTGACCGCTGCTGGCAGAAGCATCCTCCTCTCGCCCTTTTGATCTTATTCATTCTGATGTATGGGGTCCTGCTCCTACCCTCACTGTTGGTCGGGGCAGTTCCTATTTTGTCACTTTTATAGATGATTTCTCCCGCTGTACCTGGGTGTATCTGTTAAAAGATCGCTCTGAACTTTTTTCTATTTGGCAATCATTTTATTTTATGATTCAGACTCAATTTGCTATTTCTATTAAAGTTTTACGTTCTGATAATGTCAAAGAATATCTGAATCATGAGTTCGCTTCTTTCTTTCACCAACATGGCCTGCTTCATCAAACGACTTGTGTTTACACGTCCCAGCAGAATGGGGTGGCGGAGCGTAAATTTATATCAATGATATTATCTTTGGATCTACGAATGATCTCCTTTGCAAGATGTTTTTTAAACTTATGCAGGGAAAGATAGAAATGAGTAGTATGAGTGAGCTGAAGTATTTCTTAGAACTTAAGGTGAAACAATCTGACGATGGAATTTTCATCTCTCAAACGAAGTTCACCAATGAGTTAATTAAGAAATTCGGAATGAAGAGTGCAACTTTTATGAGGACTCCAATGAGTTCAACTATGTCTCTGGACAAAAATGAGAAAGAGAAAACTTTTAATGAAATTAGGTACATAAGCATAATTGGATACTTGCTCTTCCTTACCGCAAGTAGGCCAGACATAATGTTTTCAACATGCGTATGTGTTAAGATTTCAGGTGAACATTAAAGAATCTTAATACGCCGCTACTAAGGTTATTTTGAGATACCTTAAGGGCGCACCAAATCCTGGCTTATGGTACCCAAGAAGTAATGACTGCAAGTTAATTGTCTTTTCAGATGTTGATTTTGCAGGTAGCAGAGACGATAGGAAAATCACTTCCGGAACCTGACAGTTCCTAGGAAGAAGGTTGATTTCTTGGAGCAGCAAGAAACAGAATTGTGCGGCAATCTCAACTACTGAGTTAGAGTACATCTCTGCAGGCAGTTGTTGCACACAACTTCTCTGGATATGGAATCAGCTCGAGGATTACAACGTGAAGCTAAAAGAGATTCTAATGTTTTGTGACTCCTCCAGCGCAATTGCGATTGCTAATAATCTAGTCTCTCATAGCCGGACAAAACACATCGAGATAAGATATCATTTCATCTGGGAACTTGCGGAGAATGAAGACATCAACCTCAGCTATGTCCCGACGGACAAGCAAGTCACAAATATTTTCACGAAGCCGCTGGATGAGGTCAAGTTTTCTTTCTTCAAAATGGAATTTGGTATGCTCAACAAAAACTCATGAAGATGGTCAAGGATTCAGACTAAAGTCAGATTGGTTAAGCAATTCTCTCAGAAGGTATGAATTCTTCATCTCAGGAAGTTCAGAAATCTCCAAGGAAAATTCGTCGTGTATCACTCGTGGAATCTCGACGAATTCATCGAGATTAGCTGAGTAATTTCGACGAATTTTGACGAATGACACTTATTACCCGTGTTATTTCGACGAATCTGCCGGGTTTACTCAAGGAATTTCGACGAATATGACTTCATTTTTTATTTCTCTTTATTGGATCCGAAGAGTCAATTCTGGCAAAGGTACGTGCGCTTCCCTCTCTTTTAAAATACTAATTTTATATATAAATAGACAGGTATTGGGCAAACAGATTTCACAATCGTCGAAATCGTTCCTGAAATCCGTCGAGAGCTGTCGGCGCACTGTTCATATTCCGTGAATGGACTGTCTCGATGATTTGACTTCTCTTCTTCTCCATTGTTCTCCATGCCTCCAAGAGGTACATGAAACCTTCTAGTTGGGGGAGAACTAGTTCGCACAGGGTTTGCCACCGCCACCGACGAGTTTTCGCAATGTAATAGTGATGCTTGAGGCCGCCAGACTGTCTTTCGTTCTGGAACATCCATGCAAGGTTCTGTACAGAGATGTCTTGGAATTTTTTCAACATGCCAAACTTCGTCGTGAGGATACAGTCATCAAGAGCAAAATCAGGAATCCGTCTATCAAAGTGAAGGTCTCCCTCCTTACCCGATATCTGCGGCTTCCAGAAGTTGTAGAAGTCGACCTCATTGAAGATAGAGACTTTACAAGGGCTTTACTGTTTTGTGGTTTACCTAGAGGTACTTCAGTCATCAAAAGGAAAGTCATGAATGACAAAGAAAAACTTCTATCTGATGTCATCGGGAAAGTCCTCTTATGCAAAGTTGGCTCCCACGACTACCTCTCGAATGTCATGTTTAAGCTCATCGCGACAATCATCTGCAGGAAGAGAATTGATTGGGGAGCAATCCTATTTGGTAGGATCAAAGATAGTTTGCGTGCTCCAAATTTTGGAAGGATACTCAGTCTTTATTTGAATCATCTCGACAGAAACACCTTTGACATGACAACAGGTGTACTAATCCATCATCTGAAGAGGATTGACTCCTCGATTTTCTCCAAATGGGAAATAAGAATCTTAAAGCAAGGTGGACTCAGAAAATTGACTGAGGAAGAGGAAGAAGTTGTTCCTGATGCTAAGATTACTACTCCCGCCCCCCAGGAAATTCCTGAGAGCTCTAGTGCAGGAGTTGAGGGGGAGTCAGTTTCGACTCAAGTGGATGCTGATGTTCCAATACCTTTGATTGTTTCCACATCTTTTGAGCACGTTCCTGTGGACACAGTTAGTGCAGAGAAAGTGGTTCCAGACTCAGTTGTTGCAGAGATAGTTGCTCAAGACACAGGTGTAGCTGAGATAGTGGTTGATAACACTGTTCTTGCTGCTGATGCCGAGGAGGTGCTAGATGTTGTTGCCGGTACTGAGTTGTCTGATGTTGGTGCAGCTGATGCTGATGAAGTTCTTGATGATTTCCTTGTTGGTGATGATAACATTGATGTTGCTGACAAGGTTGGTGAGCTCGAGGAAGAAATTGTGTTGGCTTCTGATGAGACTGCTCCTTCTGCCGACATGATCGTTAGTCTCACAGAAATTTTTCCAGCAGTAGCTGAGTGGGAGCAGATTCAGCCTTCAGTTTCAGTTCAAACGGAACTTGATTGGTTTATTCGCAATCTACAGAGAAGGATTTCCCAGGTACCAGGTGGGTCTCCCGTTGAGAGGGAGGACATCGTGGAAATTTTTGATGAGAAAGGAGAAGCTGAGATGCAGTTGCAGCTGTTCACCACTACAGGGAGGCTGAGATTCCGTTGAGGGGTCTCACGTCAATCCCGACAACGGTTCATACTCGTATTGCAGTTGCAGCTGTTCGCCACTGGTCTCTGTCTCAGTTTGATGTGAAGAATGCATTTCTTCACAGTGATCTTTCGCAGGAGGTATACATGTTTCCTCCTACTGGTCTATCCTCTCCTCCATGCCTTGTATGCCGATTGAGGTGAGCCTTTTATGGGCTCAAGCAGACGCCCCGTGCATGGTTTGCTCGTTTTAGCTCAGCCATTACAGTCGTCAGTTTCCAGTCAAGTCCATATGTTCCAGCTCTATTTTTGCACTCTTCCCCTCGCGGTCAGACTCTCTTGTTACTTTATTTGGATGATACGATCATTACTGGCGATGATCCTTCTCATGTGGTCTTCATCAAACATCACCTTCTACAGCAGTTTCAGATGACCGACCTTGGACAGCTGGGCTATTTTTTGGGTCTTGCGGTCAGCTCTACAATCATCGGTTTTCAGATTTCTCAGTAGAGATATGCATCAAATCTCCTAGCTTGGGCTGCTCTTTCTGACTCTCGCACAGTGGACACCCCTATGGAGCTTCACCTTCAACTTCGTCTGGATGATGGTGTTCCACTCTCCGACCCCACTTGCTTCCGCCACCTCGCTGGGAGCCTTGTACACCTCACCATTACTCGGTCCGATATTGCCCATGCAGTTCATGTGTTGAGCCAGTTTGTTAGTGTGCCTACCTCTGTGCACATGGTCTCCTACTGTGGCTCCTGCGCTATCTCCGAGTGACGAATTCTCGTGGTCTTTTCTTCTCCAGCAGCAGTTCTCTCCAGCTCTGTGCTTACTCAGATGTTACCTGGGCTAGTGATCCTGTTGACCGTCGCTCTGTCACCGGTTTCTGTCTGTTTCTGGGTTCTTCTCTTATTGTTTGGAAGTCTAAGAAACAGACTAGTGTTTCTCGATCCAGCATTGTGCCCGAGCTTCGTGCCATGAATACCACTGCTGAAGACATTATCTGGTTTCGTTGGCTTCTTGAGGACCTTGGTGTCTCTTCTCCTGATCCAACCCCACTATACTGTGATAACACTGGCGCCATTCAGATTACTCTGAATCCGGTGAAACACTCACTCTCCAAGCATATCGGGGTTGATGTTTTCTTCCTGCGTGAGCACTATGACCGTGGTACTCTTGCTCTTTCCTTTGTTCCTTCCGAACAACAGATTGCAGATTTGATGACTAAGCCCCGGACGAGGACCCAACATGCTCATCTTCTGTCCAAACTCTCGGTGTATGATCCCCCGTGAGTTTGTGTGTGTGTGTGTGGGGGGGGGGGGGGGGGGGGGGGGGTTAGATGTAGTGTATTTACTATGTAGCAGAGTTGTTTTATGCTCACCATGGGTGTTATGAACACCCTCTCATGTACTTATATACTACCTTACCTCTTCTAAATAGCAGTTTGGATTCTTTATTTCTCTATCAGTTTTTTCTTCAATTTGTAATATAAGATTTACCCAAGTTATTCTGACCATCTTTTTTGTAATAGCGCTTGGGTTAATCTTGTTCAAAAATCAAAGAATTGGGACAAATCTGTTGCTTGCATCGGTCAAACAACTGCTTTGGCAGCAAAGAGATTAGGCCTCAAGAATGTATACTATCCTGACAACCCAGGTCTTGAAGGGTATCCCCTCTTTCTCATTCTATCGTTTAAGTATGAACTGTGAACTGAGTATGACATTTTCTTTATTGAAAATTTTACAAGAGGAATCACCATTCTCGTTCTTGTGTTTGTGAAGAACATCATAATGACTTGGATGTGTAACTTCAGTGTGATCGTAGCCTGGAAAGAACGATATATTTCATTTTAACCCATTGTATTTGTCTTCGGCAGGTGGGTGGATAGTATTCTCGAGGCTTTGAGAATGCATGGTGGAGATGATAAGGTTATGCCCAAACTTTACTATCATCCTCATCATCATTATAAGTCTTATCCCATTAATTCTGACTGAGTTATAGAATTCTCGTGTTCTTTCGCTTGTTGCAAAAATATATATAGACGTTCTGGTAGGATGATTTCGGAAAGGTTTTATGGTGAGGTATGAAATATGAGATAGAAATACAATTAGAGAAGTTATATTTGATTCCGACTTAGATGTACTCACAATAAAGAACAGTTTATTAACAAAAAAAAGAGAATATCATCTAGTTACTTTCAAATTTGACCAAATCACAGATATATAAAAAGTGTAATTTATTTGGACCTTTCCTATAAGTTTGCAAAATTTTATGTTGCAGCCCTCTATCTTGGAAGGGGATATTTTTGAGCATGCTTGCCGTGAAATGTAAACTCACAAGGGAGATTTTTGTAATGGAATAATTACTAAAATTTCCCTTGAAAGGTGGCATAATTACAGGTTGCACCCCTCTTACTTTTTGAAATTGCAAAAGCGTCCCCTGAATTTTTTCTTGTTTCATAACATCCATGCACAAAAACATCCCCTTTCAGTAAATTTTCAGGAGGGTCTTTTTGTACAATGATGTTATGAATGCACTCTTACATGGGAAGTTTTTGTAATTTCAAAAGTAAGAGAAGAGAGGTTTTTATAATTTCAAAAGTAAGAAGGGTGCAACCTGTAATTTAGCAAGCTTAGAGGGGAGGTCCCGTTAAAAAGGCCTTTTTTGTAATTTCAAAATATGGAGGGATGCAATATGTAATTATGCTGACTCCCAGAGAAAATTTGGTTAATGAATAGTAGATAAAATCTTAGAAGGAAAGAGAGTCTAAAGTATATTTTTAAAGAATAATAAAAATGAGTATTGTCTAGACTGGTTTGAGTTATTCAGTCGGGAGTCAAGTGACTTCGTTTGTTTTTCTTAAGCCCTTTGAGATAGTCAGGGTGGTAGTGTGGGCGTTGGTGCGTAACCTCCAGACCCCGCCCGTCAACTCATTAGTTTTAAGAAAGTTAAAAATACTGTGAACTACAGTTCATGACCACCGACCGAGTTCACGTGCACCACCGCCATGCCAAACAGGGCCTAACAGGATGTCCACTAGAGAAGAAGCATTTTAGTCTTCGTTTGTAAGAATTGACAAATATGTTCAATATTTTGATTTAATGTGCATTAAGAAAGAAAAGTGCCCCTTATATTTGATTTCAAAAGTAAGAGGTGCTGCCTGTAATTTAGCAAAATTTCAGGGGAGGTCCTCTATAAATGACCCACATATGTGCCTGTGTATGAAAATATGCATGATTGCCGCGCTCTCTGGGCGTAATAGCAAGAGAGTGAAGAAGGAACGATCCTCCTGTAAATTCAATTTTTGAGTCTTTCAAACAAACTTTGAGAATCAAGTTTTTCTAACAACCCACAGATTTTTCCCCCCTCCCAATATGCCCAGGACACTAAATTCTTAGAGGGCCCTCCTCCATATTTTCTTTAAGTGTGACTGATCCTATTCACTTTCTGTATCCTTCCTGTAGGCCCTTATGTACTGAATTGGGGGACTTCAAATAAAGTGTTGAGATTGAGGATTTGGTGCAAAGCTTGATTTTGGTTGCAACCATTGCTTCTCTCTCTATACATGCTTAACCTTTTTTTCCATATGATGAAGATGTTTATTGTATTTTAATTTTGATTTATGAGTTTATGAATTGAAACATGTGGAGACACCTAATTTATTACTGATAGGAATAGATCAAATCATGCTATTCACATTAACAATATTGTTATTTATACATGTACACATTGTTTTAAATGTCCTCGGATATGTCCGACATATGTCGTTTTTAAGAGCACAACAAAATGTTTTTCTAAAAAAATATAGATTATGCTCTTTTGTAAAATATAGACCGACATGTTCGATTTTTTTCGATATATCAACCGACATGACTATTAAATATATTGTCTGTTATTTTATTTTATGTTGTTTTAGTAGAATAGCAGGATATATTTAAATCGTATATATATATATAATTTATGTTTAAATTGATTAGACTTATTACTTCTGTTTTTTAACGTGTTATTCTTACAATAAATTTTGTATAATTGTTTCATAAATTTTTAATTTCATATTGTTAAAATATGAAAACTTTTATTAAATTTATGAGTTGATTGTTTACATGTTTTTAATATAAATTTATAAGTTTGAAAATAGTTATAATCAATCAAGGATTTTCAACTATGAAATCATCTTTATTCATAATAAACTTATTGTTATTAAAATAAAATTATTGTATATTATTAAATATATTTTACAATGTATAATTTTTTGTTTGTTGATATTATTTTATTTTAGATACTATTTGATTTTATTTTGTAATATAAATGACTCATTTTTATTCTATTTATTCTATTATTTTTTTATATTTATAACATATAATTATAGTTAGTATATATAAAAATAAAAAAATTATTTATAAGACATGAAAATCTAATATTTTAAATATCTCCGACATGTTTTAGACTTCAGACATCTGATATTTAAAAACTCAATCTAATATGTCACTGTCATCCGATATTTACAACATTGCATGTACAAGAGGGTACTCACAACACCTAAGGTGAGCTTAAGCTATCTCTATCATATAGAATGTACACTATATCTAACACACCCCTCCCGCCCCCTCAAGGTCACGGGGATCATACATCGAGAGTTTGAACAATATATGTACATGTTGTTTCCTCGTCTGTGCTTTAGTTATCAAATCTGCAATTCGCTACTCGAAATAAACAAAGGAAGAAGTAAGAGTGTCACTGTCATAATGCTCACGTAGGAAGAAAACATTCACCTCGATATACTTGGAGAGTGAGTGTTTCACGGGGTTTAGAATAATTTGAATGACATCAGTATTATCACAGTATAATGAAGTGAAATCTAGACAAGAGACATCAATATTCTCAAGAAGTCAACAAAGCCAAATAATATTTTCAGCGGTGGTAGCCATGACCCGAAGCTTAGCCTCAATACTTAAACGAGAAACACAAGTCTCTTTCTTGGACTTTTATGTAATAACTAAAGAACCCAAGAACAGATAGAAATCAGTGACATAGTGATGGTCAACGAATCGCTAGCCCAGGTAGCATTCAAGTAAGTACAGAGCTATAGAGAACTATCGCTGGAGAAGAAGAGACCACGAAAAGTCGTCGCTCGGAGATAGCGCAGGAGCCACAATAGTTGATCGCAATGCACAGAGATGTGCATACTAAAAAAACTGGCTTAACACATAAACAACATGACAATGTCGGGCCGAGTAATGGTGAGATAGACAAGACTCTCAACGAGGTGGCATTAACGAGTAAAATTAGAGTGTGGAGCCTCATCATCCAAATATAGTTGAAGGTGAAGCTCCATAGGGTGTCCACTGTGCGAGAGTCAGAGAGAGCAGCCCGAGCTAAGAGATCTGATGTGTAACGCTGCTGAGAGTTGAAAATCGCTGTCTGTAGAGCTGACCTCAAGACCCAAGAAATAGCTCAATTGTTCAAGACCAGTTATCTGAAATTGCTGCTAAAGGTGATGTTTAATGAAGGTTACATGAGAAGGATCATCACCGGTAATAATCATATTATTCACATAAAGTAATAGAAGAGTCCGATCACAAGTGGATTGAACCAATAAAGCTGGATATTGCAGACTTGGCTGAAAACCGACGACTATAGTGGCTGAGCTGAAATATGCAAATCACGCACAGGGTGCCTGCTTGAGCCCATAAAGAGCCCGCCTCAAGCGGCAGACGAGGCCTGAAGGAGAGGAAAGATTAGGAGGATGCATGTACACCTCTCTTTGAAGATCACTGTGAATAAATTTTTTTTTTAACATCGAGCTGAGACAAAGACCAGTGACGAACTGCTGCAACTGCAATAAGAGTACGAATCGTAGTCATGTAAGTGACTGAAACAAAGGTCTCGTTGTAGTCGTGTCAATGCTCCTGCTGAAAACTAGCAGCCACAAGCCAAGCCTTGTACCTCTCCATAAAACAATCAGAGCGAGTCATGACCTTGAAGACCCATTTGAAAATAATTGGAACGACACCAGTGGAAGAGGAACAAACTCTCATGTATGGGTATGCTCGAGTGCCTCCAACTCAGTAGACATGTCAGTCTTCCACTCAGGTATCTAAGCAGCCTTACAGTAGGAAGTCGACTTTGGAGTACCGTTGACAGTGGCAGGAAGGGCAGACAGTTTCAGCTGTAGTGTAGCAAGGCTAAGGTGGTTGGGGGGGATGTCTCTCACGAAGTGGGTAGCAGCGCGCATGGGGATCATCCACTTGACACTAACTGGAGGAAACAGACACTGGGTCTGGGGGTGAGGGAACAAAAGGGGGACGACGAGTGTAGTGATATGGAAGGGGGATGACGAGCTCGTCAGAGTGAGAAGTCCGATGTGGTGTTGATTGCGGCAAGGGGAGATGAGGCATATCGGAAGAGAAGAGACATGAGGCGGTGAGATGAGAAGGGTGAAAAACTGTACATTAGAGGGAGCAACAGATGAGCGTGAGGTCGATGAGACAGATGACACAAAGAAAGGGTGAGACTTATCAAATATTACATCACGTGAGATGCAAAATCGATGTGCAACAGGGTCATAACAGTGATAACCCTTATACTCGGGACTATATCTGAGAAAACATAGGGAACAGACTGAGCAGAGAGCTTGGTACGCTCATGTAGATGTGGTAAAACAAAAACCTGTAAGAGGGGTGCAACCTGTAATTTAGCAAATTTTGAGGGGAGGTCCTCCGTAAATATCCGATATGTGCGCACAAAGAAAAATATGCACGATTTACGTGCTCTTTGGGCATAATAGCAAGAGAGTGAAGAAGGAACATCTTCCTGCCAAATCAATTTTGGGATCTTTCAAACAGATTTCGAGAACCAAGTTTTTCTAACAACCCTACTATTTTTTTCTCCCCATATGTCCTGGACAGTGGACACTAAATTTTAGAAGGCCCTTTTCCTCCCTATTTTCTTTAATTGTGACTGACCCTATCACTTTTTGTACCCTTCCTGTAGGCCCTTATGTATTGAATAGGCCCTTCCTGTAGGGCTTCAAATAAAGTGTTGAGATTGAGGATTTGGTCCAAAGCTTGGTTTTGATTGCAGACCATTGCTTCTCTCTCTATAAATGCTCGACCTTTTTTCCCATATGATGGAGCTGTTTATAGTATTTCAAATTTTTATGAGTTTATGAATTGAAACATGTGAAGACATAATTTATTACTATATACAACAGATTTTGTAATATTTGCCTTTTCTATTTTATCCCAATATTTTACATCATTACTTCTTCCTGCGAGTTTGCATAATTACAGTTTCATTTCTCTCTCTTTTGAAATTACATATACCTCCCCCACTTCTTTTAAGTTTTCCCAATTTACAAAAATGTGGATGAAAATGATAAAATTATCTAAATTATTTGATGATATTTCAATTTTATTTTAATATCCTTAAGGCCTGTCCTAGAGTTGGACCAGCCCTACCAGGCGGACTTGTGCAAGCTTTTCAGACCTGGGCTTTTTGTGTACCCCTCTATAAAATCCTGTCATCGAAATTGTGTTGTTTTCTGAGAGGTTTCCGCTTAATGGGAGAGATTTGAAGGGAAATATATAGATGCAGATAATTAAGCTGAATAATCAATGCTACTTATATTATCATTTAACTCGGTTACCTTTTATCGGTCATTTTTTTTTGGCTAATAGCATCGCAGTTTTGACTATTAATATTTTTGAATATCTGCAAACATAATTTTTTAAAATTGGTTATCCGCAAGTATGAAAATTATCTGCACTAAAAAAATAGAAAAAGGAAGGAGTCGAGCACCACCGCCTGGAGGAGGAATGAACACTTGAAAATCGCAGAATAGAGGAGCACCGCCATCAGGAGGAAGAGAGATCGTCGGATGTGAAAAAGCTGGCCGCCAGATAATGGAGGAGAATGCGTCAGGATAAAAAACGCCGCTCTAGAAATGAAGGAGAATGCGTCAGGATAAAAAACGCCGCTCTAGAAATGAAGGAGAAGCACTTGCCGGATTTACAGTCCTTTAGGCCGGATGGAAAGAGAGGAAGGGTCACCGGTGGAATCACGGTTTGGTGGGGGACGTGGAAGAATGAGAGCGGCGAGTGCGAATAAGAAATAATTTTTGTGCAGCGCTTGCTAATAGGAATTCTAAGTCCAAAAAAACTCAAATTTTGATTGCTGATAGCCAAATGTACGGTGCTAATAACATCGTTCTTTTTATACTATCATTGAACTTATTATTATATCTATTTTTATTTTTACTTGTAAATATAAAATAATTTTGGGAACTAAAATCTTCTCTATTTTTGGCACGGAGGTGGCGGTCGTGAACCCGGTGGTTATAAATCGTTGTTATTGAATGCCCGACCGAATGCCCGCCCTCACGGCCCTCAGCTAAAGACTAATCAATTGGTTCGGCGGTGGCGGGTCGATCCGGCGGGTGGAAACGGAGGGTTCGAATCGGAGGGGGGAGGTGGCTTCTCCAAACGGAGTTTTTTTGGGCGTTTCTCAAGGCGGACGGGTGGAAACGGAGCAAACACCGCCGGTGGTTCATTTGTTTACCCGCTTTCCAGCGGCATTTGCCCCAAACGGAGCGGCAAAACGCCAAACCAAATAGAGCCTAAAGAACTTCTTATACTTTTATTTTCAAAAATCAAAACTAGTTTTTTTTTATTAGTGACTGACATAACTATTGTCATGCAAAAATGTATATACTATGATGACAACGGCTCCGTTTGGGGGATTTATTTTCACCGGTCAAGCGGTTACGATCGCATGAACCGAGTCTTAATTAAGGCCCGGTTCATGCGGCCGTAATCGCATGACCTGAAGGCCCAGTTCATGCGGTCGTAACCGCTTGACCGGTGAAAATAAATCCCCTCAAATGGAGCCTACATTTTTGTTCAAATTCATCGGAGCAAATACACCATGCAAGATCGAGAAATCGGGCATTGGCCGGGCCCTACCTGATTGTAGTGCATGTTATAAAAACTTAAATTAAGCTTATTCCTAGCCTCAAATATATAGTATAAATAATATCTTAATGTTTTATAAAACGAAACTAGGTTCAGCGAGGCTTGACCAGGGCCTAATCAGGTTCAGGCGTAAATGGGTCCAGACCCGGGCCAGGCAGTTTGGTTCGAGCTTTAATTGTGCCTCTAAATTCAATGCATATGATTTGTTTGAATTAAGCTTATATTCATGAAAATAGTTATTGCTTTGTATTAATAATGATATCTCTCTAATTAAAGTGATAATAAATATGCATAATAATAATTTTTTTTATAAAATGTTAAAATTTAGAAAATATTTTGGATTGCACAAAATTATAAGCAAATATTCATCCAATTGAAGGATAAATATCATTTAAGCATTTATGATGAAATTTCTTCCTCACCTAACTTAGGAGATCTATGATTTTAAAATAGAATTTAGGAAATTATAAATCATATATTTAATCTCTCCATCCTCATCTTTAAAAAATATTATAGAAAGCTCTGTTTGTTTAAGGCTCCGTTTGGGGGGACTTATTTTTACCGGTCAAGCGGTTACGCGCGCATGAATCGGGTCTTAATTAAGGTCCGATTCATGCAGTCGTAACCGTTCGACCGGTGAAAATAAGTCCTCCCAAACAGAACCTAAGTGTTTTTTCTCCATCTCCATTGGGGGAAAGCAATGCTAAAAAAATCATTTGGCAACCCTTCAATTCTCACCGCAATCACTCCAACATGTCATTTTGTCCTCTTTTGAGACTGCAGCCATCCCCTTCCATTACCCATCAACCCATTGCCAACGCTCTCATCCTTATCGCTCTAACTCTTTTCGCCGAAACAAACAAACCCTTACATCTTATATATTTACTTTAATGTAATTAAGCAACTAATTAAACAAACAATTAAGAGATAGGATATTTCATTTGGAATTTAATGAAAACATCTTATTTAAGAAGTTGGCAAAATATCTGAAATGGTCCCTTAATTTTAGTTCTTTGTTTTAGGGAATTGTTAAAGACATCGCAGATTTGGCTATTGTCACCGCAATATTGTAAATTTAGGGGTTAAATATTATAATCTTAAAAAAACCTAATGACACTCAATAGTTGGCACCTCTCCCTCCCGCTCGCGATCAGAATCCTCGAAACCCTACGGCGGCTCACTCCCGTTGCACGCCCTCCCCCTCGCCGCTCCGGTCGCCGACCCTCCCCGGACCTCAAAAAAACTTCTCCAGCCGCCTCTACATCTCCTCCAGCCTCTCAAAAACTCCTTTCTCGGCGCTGCTCTTCCCCTGCATTCCAGATCGCTTCTCGCCCTCCCTTTTTCTTGCCGGTGATTTCATCGGTAAATCCCTAACATTGTCATGGGTGTCTTAGTTGTATGTGCTTGGAAGGAGAGCTATCAAAATTTCACTAGGAATTTGAACTCATCCGGCGACTTACACATTAAAGGATGAACCAACAAAGATGCTAAAAAATTTTATGATTTGCTAAATGACGTTGAACAAGAATTATATCCTGATTGCAAAGAATTTTAAAAATTTCAATTTACGGTCATTTTCCTAAAGCTGTGATCAACAAGAATTTTGTTTATCATTTTTTTAATTCTCTCATTATTGAATACTTACATTTATGGTTTTTCCTAGGTGGATTTATGTTATGCACATCAAGTCTTTGTGAAAATATCATAAAAGATGTACAACACAAAGTTATATATCTTCCAAATTGCATTTTCAAGAACAAAATGATCTACTTTGACATTATTTTTGCACATATAACGGAACTTCATCCAAATGAATTTATTTTAAAAATATATGCAGATGAGTGGTCGATTCTTCCTTTATTTGGTATTTGCTACGCTACTGGTGGTGAGTCAGTTTACTTACCTTGCTTAGTGTTTGTACTAAATGAAAGTTAAAAAAATGGAGAAATTATTCTACCTATCAGCCTTAGGTTTCGTTGGGTTGACTTATTTTCACCGGTCAAGCGGTTACGACCGCATGAATCGGACCTTAATTAAGGTCCGATTCATGCGGTCGTAACCGCTTGACCGGTGAAAATAAGTCCCCCCAAACAGAGCCTTACCCCCTGTTTGGCATGGTGGTGGCGGTCATGAACACGGGGATTAAATTGTCATTCGTTAACGCACACATGAGAAATTTAATCTACTTTTATGTTTAAATGGGTGATATTTGTTAGGTGTTCCTTAAAAAATAACGGTTTAACCCATGCGTTTACGACCGCCACCTCCGTGCCAAACGGAGCCTTAGAGATTAAGGGGTGTAAAAAAATCCTTTTTCCTAATGCATAAATTTCCTTTTTTTTATTGATTAAGTTCTTTTACAGTTGAATTTATCTGCTGAAGTTATTTCCGAAGGAGTGAGTTGACACCCACATAAGCTCATAGTAGCATTTATATCCGGATCCAATCAAGGTTTAATTTGTGATTATGAAGATTCTGGCGAGTGATTAGATCCTGCAATCTCCACACACCCCAATGTTCATATTAATGTTACCTTTCCTTCTTTGAGTTTTTTACCCTAAGGATGTTGGAAGATTTTATCCAGATCAAGTTCCCTGGATAGTTCAATGTCTCTTGCTTGATACAAAGGCTCTAAACAATCATTTATTATCATCTTGCGTGAAATGCTACAACCAACATTTTCACAGTCAACTGCATAGATTGGAAAGGGACTTTCTAGTGTTTGCGCTCAGAGAAGTGAAATTGATGCTCGTATATCATTTGAGCTTACCCCCTTACAGGTACTATTTTTTACATCATTCCAGTAAGAATATAAATGACAAAATTATTAGAAAATTCTCTATGTATATCAAAAACGTTTGTACATACTCATTATGAAAAGAAAATTCCTAATTCGCCCGGTTCGCTGAAAATCTGCGAACTGGGCGCCCGGTTCCCCGAAAAGCTGCGAACCGGGCGCCCGGTTCCCCGAAAATCTGCGAACCGGGCGCCCGGCTCCCCGAAAATCTGCGAACCGGGCGCCCGGCTCCCCGAAAATCTGCGAACCGGACGCTGGTCCCGCGAAAATCTGCGTCGACCCGGGCGCCCTGTACCCTGAAAATCTGCGAACCGGACGCCCGGTTGCCTGAAAATTTGCGAATCGGGCGCCCGGTTCGCTGAAAATCTGTCACTTACCTGCCTTGGAAAGTGTATACGTGCATTGATGTTCCTTTTGTCAAGCATACTTCGAGTGGCAAACAAGGCGTGACAGGGGGCGTGTCCCCTCTGGTCGACGAACTGCGCTCGACGATCGTCGAGTGGCAAACAAGGGGTACACGGCCTGTAACACGGGCGTGTCACAGGGCGTGTCCCGCCATGTCGAGAGGTCGACAATTTTCTCTCGAGTAGGTGTCGAGTGGGTTACACGCCCTGTGTCACAGGCGTGACTGGGACGACACGGGCGTGTACCCTGGCCGTGTTCTATTTTGGATAAGTCAGAATGCGTCGGTTCGTGTGCCACTTAAGGTACACACCATGTGACACGGGCGTGTCACAGGGCGTGTCAGACCCGAAAAGTGATTTTGTCAGAGTTTTCTGCCCGTTCATTTCCCTGTTCTGGATCTAATGGTACAGGCTTCTTCCCTATGGATAAAAGGGCCGAGAATGAGGGTTCTTTCCTCATTTTCATTCTTCTTCTTCTTCTCAAAAGAGAGAGAGAGAGAGAGAAGAAGAGAGGGAAGGAAAGGGAAGAGGAACCAGATGCTGGAGGAGCTGCGAAGTGCGGATTCAAGATCCGAAAGCGGATTCAAGATCCGAAAGCGGATTCGTGAAGGCAAAGTCGAGGCAGTGATTTCCAGCCGGCTAGTTCATGGCTCCGAAGCGATCTTCAAGGGTAACGATATCCTTCTTGGACATCGAAGTACTTTCTTTATGCATATGCGTGAGATCGTCCACCATGAGATGGATTTCGTAAGCGATTCCGTGGTTGATTTTGCATCTAGAGCCGAAAGTGTGGAGTACGACATAACCATGCTGTGTGAAGCCCATCTGGACGGGTAGTCTGAATTGGTGATGATCATGAGTAAACCAGAGAAGACTCCGTGGATTTGATGCTATGAAAGGTTTATGATTTGTTGAATGGTTGTACGGATATTGATGAATGAATGTATGGAGGCTTTGAATAAGCTCATGGTTGTGGTGAGAGATCAATGGGTAGCACGCCTAGGAAGTGCGAGATAACCCTGCTTGTTACACCACATGGTGTGGGTTGATCTGTATTAGTGGGGATCGATGAGTGGCAATGTTTGGGAGGAAGTGAGGTGGACCCTACTTGCTGCACCACATAGTGTGGGTCGATCAGAAATAGGTGAGGGGTCGATGAGTAGTAATGCCGAGGGAGCCTCGATAAACCTGGTTGGTACACCACATGATGTGTGTTGAAGCCAAATATGACCTCAACTGTAGTTCGAAGAAAAATGGGTGCAGCCAAAACCTACTTCTCTCAAGTCTCAACCCTCGACTGGATTCAAAGGACCTAAGACTGACTCAATAGCCTCAGCAGGGAGGTCCCACCTCACACCCGGAAGATCTCTGAGAGCTTCCCCTCCAAAGCCAAAGCTGGGCTAGGAGGTCCTCAGAAAGCACTGGAATTTGAGAGATAATGATAGCATGCCTTCTGAGGAGCCCTTATGGGTCTATTTATAGCATCGTGCTGACCTGAAATTACTGAAAAGCCCCTAGTTGGTCTGCCAATAGCCGAATCCCGCTATTTTCCTGAGGGTACTGAGGTAATTTCTCCTGAGGGCAATTAAGACATTTTACCCAAGGCCCTGGGCCCCCCTCGGCGAGAGCTGAGCCGAGGACCTCCTGTCCAGAGCCTGGCGCGAACGCTCTCGCATGCTTACAGACGAGAGCCCTTTGAGATTGGAGCCTGGCGCAAGCGCAAGCGTTCCCGCGCTGGCCGCGCTGGCCGCGCTCGTCGATCTTGGCCCGCTGTTCTCCGTTCGACGATCCGGTTGCGCTCGCCGATCTTGGATCGACGATCTGGCGCGATCGCTCCCGCCCACTTGGGCGAGATCTTCTTTAGGGCGGGAACTCCTTCGGCTAACCCAATTGTGACCATTGCGCCTATTGGTCTGACTCATCGAATATGAGGTTGTACACAATCCCCGCTCTTTTTGAGCTAGCTCTACGCTCGAAAAGACATGTCCAACCCAAAAATATTCGCTGAGCACGTGTCAACATCAGGGAATCTTTGGGTGAGCCGTACGGTGCCTATAAATATGTGTGCTGATAGACTGCCATAACACTTCCTTCGAGTCGTCATTCTCCGCCTGAGCTCTCGCCTCCTCTCGCGATGCCTTCCAAGCGCGCCGACAAACCGCTTCCGCAGGATCTGCAAGACCGCATCAACGCGGCACAGGCGCGAGCCAGGGCTAACAGCGCCCTGGTTTCCCCATGGCTAGCGAGACAGTCGTCGGTCGCGGAGCCTTCTCTTCCCAAGAAGAAAAAGAAGAGGGCGAAGGTGGTTCAGCGGGACCTGCCCCACAAGAACAGGAGCCCGCCTACCCCAACCCCTAGCCGCGCGGACGGCCCCTCGCCGCGGAAGGTATGCTCGATTTGCCAATTATTGAAAACACCGGCTGCTCAGTAGTTGACGCGATATCTCTTGCAGGAGACGGTTCCCGATGCTGCCGCGTCCCCGCGAGAACCCCTGGATCCATCCTCTAGCCGTCTCGAGGATCAACCGCGGGTTCCGGAGGTGGCTCCTCCACCTGACCCGAACACCGCAGGTAACTGTTCCCCTCTCGCCCTTAACTCAAATCTTTGAATGCTGAACTGTTTTCTCGCAGCGCCAGTTTCCGCACCGCCGGATCTCGCCACCCGGGAGAGCGGGGCGAGAGCTGTGAATCAGCCTGCCCTCGCGGTTGATTCCTCCCTACCGGCGGGAGGAAATACTGCCGAATCCTCCGCGCCTTCGCTAGACGCCAGCCATCCTGCGGGAGAGGAGACCCGCTCCCCCGCTCCCGACCAAGCCGGGATCACTATTCGTAAAGTTTACCCCCCCCCCCCCCCTCGGAAAAGGAAAGCCAATTCACCTACTCTTTGGAGCTGAGGGGGGGGGGGGGGGGGGGTGGGGGTGGGCCTTCTCGCCTGCCGTCAACCGGGGGGCCTCGTCATGTTGCAAGTATATGGAAATTTTATCACAGCAATCCTCTAGCTCTCGCTATAATAGGAACTCTTTTGCCAGGGGACATGGGCTCGCGGCTTGGAGCTGAGGTAGAGGAAGAAGAAGAAGAAGAAGAATAAGAAGAAGAAAAAGAAAGAGAAGGGGAAGATGGCGAGAGCTCTCCCTTCCCTTCGTCTGACGAGATGGAGGAGATCTTGACCGGTGCTGGGAGCGCTAAAAGACGGGGGAAGAAGGTCGCCGCTGTCCTATCGAAGCTCATCCGGCGAGAACGGGTTTGCGACCTTGCGGCCAAAGAGTTTCGCCAGTCAGTGGAAAAGAGGCTAGAGACTCTGGAGCGGGATTATCTTATCGGCGAGATGGACCGGCCGGGGGAGCTACCGCCGGATCCTCACCCGAGAGGTGCATCGAGCGAATCCGGGATCTGTCTCGCCGGGTTGACCTGTGATGCAGTGTTCTGTCATCTTACTTCAACCCGCAGGCGCCACCCCGGACCAAGCTGCGGGAGCGAGGGAAATGGCGCTGGGAGCCTTATTGAACCGCGAGACGTCCCCTTCTCTTCCCCAGACCTTCCCCTTCTCAAATGTACCCTTATTTATTCGCTTAGAACTGTAACTAATAATTCTGCACTTATCGCTTACTTTTTTTATCCCGTTCTCGCTCAGCGAGAGTAATAACTCGACACTTATTACTTTTTATTACTGTATGTGTATATATGTTATTTTCCTGGGCTCTTGGTTGGCGGGAGCTACCTTGCTTCCGCCTATCTTGCCTGTCGCATGTCATCTCCCAACGTTTGCGCTAGTCATTTAGTCAATCGGTCACTATCAAACTCGGGCGGGAAAAACGAAGCGTCGCTGACCTAGGAAGCGCCGGCTGTACCCCCGCCGCCTTTCTGAAAACAGCCATCATTATCACGGTTTTCTATAAATAGGGAAGCTCACCTACCACATTCATTTCTCCGATCCCAGTCTCTCTCCTCTTCTGTTGCTTTCGCGGTCTCTCCCAAGCTCTCGCCTGTCTCCGCCTTCTCCTTCCGTTCTCGTACCGTTCTCGCTCTCGCCTTCTTCTTGAAGCTCTCGCCTTCAAACCCTTCATCGCGATGGCGGGCGGAGGTGAGGGACGATCCAACTGTGCGGAAGCTTTTCAGAAGCATCTTTTTCCTTCCTGCACTCTCACCGTGGATGCGTTCAACCTAATCAAGACTCAACACGTTCCCGCCAGCTTCACCACGCGGAACCCGGGCAATCATGGCAAGGTAAACACCGCAGGGGAGGGGGAGCTCGCCATCCCCATCGAGCACTTCGAGGTGGGCTTCCGCCTCCCGCTGTGGCCCGAGATGCGGCAGGCCCTCCGGTATTACGGGGTGGTTCCCGCGCAGCTGAACCTAAATTCAGTTGTGATTCTCGTGGCTTTCATATGTTACATGCGGTCCGAGAGGATCGAGTTCAGCTTGCCGATCTTCCGCAAGCTGTTTACTTTCCGCGCGAAAGGAGGGGTGGTATTCTTCTCTGGACAACTGCTCAAGACAATCGGTCTCGCCAACAAGCACCATCACTGGGGCGAGAGGTTCATCTTTGTTTCCGGCGACTTCGGGAACGTACCTCTCGCCCCCATCCAATACGAGGATGTCGCCTACAAGCCCCCCTCCTTGGGCTCGCGCGAGAGCGCCCTCCTTGAGTTCTTCGGAACCAAGGACTTCGACGTCCTCTACCTTCGGCGAGACGTCGATTCTCTCCTCCCTGTGCTTCCAGGAGAAGGTAAAGTCTCGCCTTTATTTTTCTTTTCCTTGTCTTCTTCAAGGTTGGAACTTAGTATCATCGTTTTCGCAGGAGAGCGCGAGATCCCCCTACGCCAGCCCTTTGACGAGGCTCGCGCTGGAGGGAGTCAACCTCCAAAAGACCCGCTGGCTCTTGCGAAGGCCGCTGCGCAAGCTTGCCGGAAAGAGTCGGCCCCTCCTCCTTCAAGTGGTGCCGTGAAGCGAAAGCCCGGTGCCCCTGCGCCCCAACCAATCAAGAGACCCAAGACAACCGATACCGAGAAGGGCAAGACCGTCATGGTGCCGCCCGCCCAACCTCTCCCCGCAGGCCGCTCCTTTGAGGAGGTCTTGCAGGCTGTCAGCGAGATCGCAGCCACTAGGGGCGGCCGTGAGGCCCCTGCCGAGAACCCTCAGGCCCCTGGCGCTGCCGAGAGCGAGGGAGTCGCCGCTGAGACCTCCGGCCAGCCCCTGTCTGGAGAGGTGCCGCGAGTCCATCGCAATTTTGGTCTCGGCATGAGGTGCCTGGACGCGGAGAACAAGCCGCTGCTTTAGTGGGATCCTGACGCCAACAAGGTCTCGATCTCGTCCCTCTTGCCGAGCTGGGCAGAGCGAGACGAGGTTACCAGCGAGACTTTCGCCTTAGGTTACTGCCTCTACAGCCGGGAGGATGCCAGTGTCTACGACAGGATGTCGACCCGGCTGCTGGCCTACGACTCCACTCGCTCCCTGATGCGCGGGCTGGAGCTTGCGCACATGTGTGCTCGCCGGAGCATCACAATAGACCGCAATTTTCAGGACATATTCAAGACTAGGGATGATGCGGCGGCTCAGGCGGCCACTCTGGCCAAGGAGCTGGCCGAGGCCCAGCAACTGCTATCCTCGCGCCAGGCGGAAGGGGTAAGCGAGATCTTTCACAGCGCTTGCTCTCGCTACTTTATCTCTTCTCTTTTATGCTAACCTTTTGCTGCTCAGGATTCCGCCCAAGCCACGCTTCACGAAGAGCTATCCCTAGCTCGATACGACAACATTCTCCTGCGGGAGCAGATTGCGCGTCTGGAGGCGAGTGCGGCCCCCCCGCTGGACGAGAGACTGAAGAGCCGGTACTACTCGGTTTATGACATCGACAAGCTGCTCCAGGAGAACGCGCAGGCTACGGTAAGGTTGACGCTGGAGATGCTGCAAGACATCAACTGCTGGGATGGGAGGGGCAAAGACATCACTGCTCAACAGCTCATTCCCTGGCTTTTCGAGCCCATTCCAAAGCCCCCAGGCGCCTCGGATACCCCACCCTCGGACGTCCCGAAATCTCCTGCAGCGGGTGGCGAGACCTCCAGGGAGAGCTCCGGCGAAAGCTCCAGCGGGAGCTCGGAGGGGTACAACTTGTCTCCATGAGGGGGCCCCTCTTCCTTTTCTTTCCACCTCAATGTAAAGCACGAGACGCTACCAGTTTGTACTTATATATAATATATTTAATGCAAACGTTTTCATTGTAAATATCTCGTCCTGTTATTGTGAATGTGCTCGATGTATTTGTTGTGGTCGAATGTTTCCTGCGTGTGCTTCCGTCGAGGCCTTTGGCCTTCCTAGGATAGTCTTCCTTAGCGATGGATCGGCGGGAACCTGCTGCAAACTACCAGCCGGAAGCGCGGCTCACGAACCCTTAGGACGGAACCGTCCCCTTTAGCCTGCGTGAGTCCCTTCAGGCCCGTCGCATAACAATTCCGCCTGTTTGTTCGAGAATATTAAGAGGAGCCTTCTCAGCGAAAGCCCCCCCTCTGCGAGACCTCTTTGACGGGGACTTCCCTGTCGAGATTTATCCCTGCCGAGACCTTCCCTACCTTTTCCATTTTGTGTTCCCGAGGCACTTCCTGCCTTGTCCAAACCAAGCCAATCAAACCAAACCTATCCCCACAGGCGAGCCTTCGGACCTGCCAGCTAGATGAGAGCATGCGCATCGGGTATACCTGGGGCCGAGCCGAGCTCGGGGTGCCGATGAAGATCTCAATCCAACCAAACCTATCCCCCACATGCGAGCCTTCGGTCCTGCCAGCTAGATGATAGCCTGCGCAGCGGGTCTACCTGGGGCCGAGCCGAGCTCGGGGTGCCGATGAAGATCTCAAACCAACCAAACCTATCCCCCACAGGCGAGCCTTCAGACCTGCCAACTAGATGAGAGCCTGCACAGCGGATCTACTTGAGGCCGAGCCGAGCTCGGGGTGCCGATGAAGATCTCAAACCAACCAAACCTATCCCCCACAGGCGAGCCTTCGGACCTGCCAACTAGATGAGAGCCTGCACAGAGGGTCTACCTGGGGCCGAGCCGAGCTCGGGGTGCCGATGAAGATCTCAAACCAACCAAACCTATCCCCCACAGGCGAGCCTTCGGACCTGCCAGCTAGATGAGAGCCTGCGCAGCGGGTCTACCTGGGGCCGAGCCGAGCTCGGGGTGCCGATGAAGATCTCAAACCAACCAAACCTATCCCCCACAGGCGAGCCTTCGGACCTGCCAGCTAGATGAGAGCCTGCGCAGCGGGTCTACCTGGGGCCGAGCCGAGCTCGGGGTGCCGATGAAGATCTCAAACCAACCAAACCTATCCCCCACAGGCGAGCCTTCGGACCTGCCAGCTAGATGAGAGCCTGCGCAGCGGGTCTACCTGGGGCCGAGCCGAGCTCGGGGTGCCGATGAAGATCTCAAACCAACCAAACATATCCCCCACAGGCGAGCCTTCGGACCTGTCAGCTAGATGAGAGCATGTGCAGCGGGTCTACCTGGGGCCGAGCCGAGCTCGGGGTGCCGATGAAGATCTCAAACCAACCAAACCTATCACCCACAGGCGAGCCTACAGACCTGCCAGTTAGATGAGAGCCTGCGCAGCGGGTCTACCTGGGGCCGAGCCGAGCTCGGGGTACTACAAAATAAATGATTACGTTATACTATGAAAAATTTTGCAATAGTTAAGAGAAAGTCAATCGATGTAGTATAATAAGTTTATTTTTGAAATACATGGTTACATACTTCCCCCCTCAGGGGTAGAAGCGTTTTAGGTCATCACCGCTCCAAGTGTGGCTTAGGTCCCTCCCCTCCACGTCCTGGAGGTAGTATCCCCCTGTTCCGAGGACTTCCTTCACTATGTATGGACCTTCCCAGTTCGGCTGAAGCTTACCCACGGGAGCCGACCTTCCTGCTGCGTCAACCTTTCTCAGCACCAGATCCCCTTCAGTAAACTGCTTGACCCTGGCATGCTTATCAAAATGCTTGGCCATCCGTCGCTTGATCTCTTCTTGCCTGATAGCCGCCACGTCTCGCAGTTCCTCCACCATATCTAACGAGAGGCGCTGCCCCTCCTCATTCTCCACCCTCCAAGTCTCGTCTCCTTCGCCCGCGTCTGTGACTCGCGGGGACCGGACCTCGAACTCCACTGGTAGGACGGCCTCACACCCATGAGAGAGCTTGAAGGGGGTCTCACCGGTGGCCGTGTTCGGGGTCGTTCGCAGGGCCCACAGGACCGAGGGGAGCTGTTCCGCCCAATTCCCCTTTAAGTTCTCCACCTTTTTCTTTAGTAGGTTTACAATGATTTTGTTTGCTGCTTCCACCTGGCCGTTACTCCGGGGGTGGTGGACGGAGGCAAACCAGAGATCTATCCCTAGTTGGGCGCAGAAGCTGATGAACTCCTCGCTGGCAAACTGGGGGCCGTTATCAGTCACTATTGCTTGGGTCAACCCATGTCTTCAAATGATCTCACCCAAGACGAAGTTCCTTATGACCTGCGAGGTGACCTTGGCCAAGGTTTTAACCTCTAGCCACTTCGAGAAATAATCGACCATGACCAAGAGGAATCTCCTCTGCCCACTAGCCGGAGGAAAGGGCCCAACTAAGTCCATTCCCCAGATAGCGAATGGCCAAAGTGTCGTGATACTTCGGAGCCTCTGAGCTGCCAAGAGCTGAAGGGGGGCGTAGAGCTGACATTTTTGACACCTCCTCGCAAACTCCACGACATCCTTCCTTAGGGTGGGCCAGAAGTACCCCTGTCTGACCACCCTTGCCTCCAGCGTCCTTCCTCCAGAGTTGTAAGACCCCCCCCCCTTTTTTTTGGAAAAACCATGGAAATGAAAACTTGGATCGGCTCAATTGAGTCCGATTCTTGTCCTAAACGATTCCTAAGATCTACCCACGGAAGAAGGAGTAAAGGAGGACCTTGTTTGTGGTTCGATGACGGCGGCGACGGTGGTCGGCCATGGCGTTTTTCCTCTCCGGCAAGCTTGCCCGAATCCTCGATCCTCCACCAAAACCTATGATATGTGATTTTCTGTGGACAGTTAGTTTTCATGACTTCATTATGCTACTTTTCTGTGATCGAATTGGCCGGCAGAATCGACGCTTTGTGGTGATGACCCTTCAGAGCGTGAATGAGTCACCGCAAAACGGCGGTTCTGGGCCTAAGACCCCGGTGTCGATTCGAGAAAAAAGGGGGTCTTACAAGAGTGACTGCCGCACTCGCCCGAGTGCACCTCCCTCAATATCTTCGAGATCTCTTCTTTGGTCACACATCTAGCTAGGAGCCCTGACAACATCTTACGATGCAGGCCCCCCTCCATCATTAAGTAGTGAGCTGCTTTGCGCTTGAAGCTTCTCCCGACCTTGGTCCCCTCAGGAAGTTCACCGGTGGTTAGGAAGGTCACAAATGGATCCACCCACGAGGGTTGCCGATCCACCACCATCAACTCTCCTTCCTCGATAGCCGGTCGGAATAGCTCCGTCAAGGTCCCTCCTCCCCGAGGTCCGAACTTGGCTAATCGATCGGCGGCTACACTTTCTTCCCTCGGAACATGTTGAATTGAGAATGACCGGAATCCTCCGATGATCGCCCTTACCTTGGAGAGGTATTTGATGAGGGTAGGCTCCCGAGCTTCAAACTCTCCCCGGATCTGCGATGCTACTACCTTTGAATCAGTGAAAGCTTCCACATCCCGAATCTCCAGCTCCTTTGCCAAGCAGAGGCCGGCGATCATGGCCTCATACTCCGCTTGATTGTTGGTCACGGGGAAATGTAAAATGACCGCTTGCTCTATGGTTACCCCCTGAGGACTTGTCAATACCACCCCTGCCCCGAGGGAGTGCCTTCCCGAGGCCCCATCAACCATCAACTTCCATGCTTCTCGGGGTTGCTGCTCTCCCCCCTCGACTTCAACGATGTAGTCTGCTAGGAAGTCTGCCACTGCCTGTGCCTTGATGGAGAGCCTTGGGACAAAGGAGATGTCGAACTCGCTTAGCTCAATGGGCCACTTAGCCAGTCTCCCCGAGTGCTCCACTCCTTCGAAGATCTTGCGAAGAGGGTGGTCGGTCACCACCCTAATCGAATGTGCTTGAGAGTACGACCGGAGTTTCCTTGCCGAGATGACCAAGGCGTAAGCGAGCTTTTCCAGGATGGGGTAGCGAAGCTCTGCTTTCCTCAATATCCGGCTGACGTAGTAGATGGGCAACTGCTTCTTTCCTTCTTCCCTCACTAGGACGGAGCTCACCGCCTCCGCTCCTACTCCGAGGTACAAGGTCAGGTCCTCTCCTTCTTTTGGGCTCTGAAGTAGAGGAGCCTGAGAGAGTTGTCTTTTTAGCCCTTGGAAGGCCTCTTCGCACTCGGTTGTCCATTCAAACCTTTGATTCCCCCGCAGTACCTTAAAGAATGAAGAACACTTGTCTCCTGCCCTGGAGAGGAACCTGCTTAGCCCAGCCAGCTTGCCTGTCAAGCGCTGGACCTCCTTGGCGTCGCGAGGTGACTCCAAATCCAGGATGGCCTTTACCTTGTCCGGGTTGGGCTCCACCCCCGCCGGAGTCAGAAGATGCCCGAGGAACTTCCCGCGGCTGGCCCCGAAGACACACTTCAAGGGGTTCAGCCTCATCTTGAACCTTCTTAAGGTGGCGAATGTTTCCTCCAGATCTTGTAGGTGCGAAACCATGCACTTGCTTTTGATCATTAGGTCGTCGACGTAGACCTCCAAGTTCCTCCCCCTCTGATCCCGGAAGACTCGATCCATCATGCGCTGATAGGTAGCCCCTGCGTTCTTTAACCCAAAGGGCATCATTTTGTAACTGAAGCATCCCTCCCTTGTGATGAAGGAAACATCCTTGGTATCAGGAGGGTGCATCCGGATCTGGTGATAACCTGAAAAAGCATCTAAAAAGCTCATGACAGAAAAACCGACGGCTGAATCAACCAGCGCGTCGATCCGAGGCAGGGGTAGCAATCCTTAGGGCATGATTTATTTAACAAAGAAAAGTCAATACACATTCTTCATTTTCCACCTCCCTTCTTTACCATTACCACATTGGAGATCCAACCTGGATACTGGATCTCTGAGATGAAGTCCGCCTCCAGGAGCTTCTTGACCTCCTCGCGTATTGGCTCCTCCAGCTTTGTTGCGATGGTCCTCATCTTCTGGCGTATGGGGCGAGTGTGGGGGTCCAAGTTCAGGCGATGGCAGGCCACGTCTGCGTCGATGCCTGGCATGTCCGCCGCGCTCCAGGCGAAGATGTCGATGTTGCCTTGAATGCAAGCCCACACTTGCTCCCGGGCCTCGGGACTCAAGCCCCCGCTGACCCGCACCCTTTGTACTTTCCCTGCGCTGGTGAAGACCTCCATCTCCACCACTTCTTCGACCGGCTCCAGCCGCGACTGCTCCCAGCTGGCCCTCGCCTCTTCCTCCAGCTCCAGCTCTCCCCTTTCTACCTCCTCCTCGTCCTCCATTGCTTCTACCAGCCCCTCCTGCTGCTGCACGACTCCCACGCCCCTCGGGGCCTCTCCCTCAACTCCTCCCGCCGCTTGTTCTCCTACTTCCACTGCCCCTCCTAGTCTCTCCTGCTCCTCGTCCCCCCAGACCGGCTGCACATCTCCTTGCTGCTTCTCAGTCTCCCCTTCTCCCACTTCCCCTTCAACTACCTCTCTTGCCTCCTCTAGGCCCAATCCCTCTTCCTCAACGACCTCCTCAAGTGCCGCCATCTCAATCTCCAACTCCTCTGCCTCTGCCATCCATGACACGGTGTTGACTGCTGTAACGTAACATTGTCTTGCCACCTTCAGGTCCCCTCTTACTCTGACCTGCACCCCCCCATTGTTGAACTTGAGACATTGATGGAACGAGGAGGGGACGCAGCGAAAGGCGCTGATGAGGGGCGTCCAAAGATGGCATTATAGCTGCTCGGGGGGTCCACGATCACGAACCTACAGTTCCGTGACACGCCCCCCAACCTTACGTGCAGCCCTACTCCTCCTTCTACCTCTTTCCTCTCTCCGGAGAACCCGAACAGAGGTCCATCCGAAGCCAAGACCCTCTTCCCTTCAACCCTCATCTCATCAAAGGCCTTCTTGAAGATGACATTTACCGAGCTCCCGTTATCTACCAATATCCTCGAGACCGTATAATTTTCCACCGCCGTCTGGATCACCAGGGAGTCACAGAATGGATCCTCATAGTCTGACATGTCTGCTGATGAGAAAGTGATCTTTTCTTCTGGTGGGGGAACTTGGGAGGTAGAGGCCACCCCCCTTCGGTACATGGTTTGCAGGCTCCCCTTGCGGGTTGCCTCAATCCCCACTCCTCCGTGAATCACCCCGATTCCTCCCCGGGTCCCTACATCTACCCGATCTTCGCACCTATCTTCCACCTCGCCCTGCTGCACCTCTACTATCCTTACCGGTGGATCCTGCCTCCCTGCTCCTCTTGCTTCTCTTAACTCTAAGAACTTCGGGCAGGTGGTCGTTGCGTGACCTTCCTACTGGTGGAAGTCACAAAAAAGCAACGCCTCCCCGCCCCTTCTTCCCTCTCCTCTCCCTCTTCTCCCTCCTCCTCGAGCTCCTCTCCCAGCTCCTCTTCCTCTTCCCACTTCCATGGCCTCCTGCGGTGGTGGGGGACGACCCCTCGGCTCCTACCTCCATGCCGGTCGATCGAACCTCCGGGGTTCCCGCAGGTTATCTCTCCCCTGGTAGCCTTCTCCTGGGCCTTGGGGGCGACCCTCCTGGGGCCTCCAACCAAACCGGTTGTTCGGCTCCCGGGCCCCCCATCCCTGCTGCTGCCCAAACCTTCGGGGCTATTCCCTTCTCCTTTCTTCCCTTTGCTCCCTCTGTTCCCTTGGCTCCTTCTGTCTTCCCGCTGCTGGTTCCTTCACGTAGTCCTCCGCCAGCCTGGCCAACTTCCTGGCAAATGCTGGGTTTGCTCTCTCGAAGTCAATTTCCTTTGCCGCCCTCTCCATGAGCTCCTCAAAGGAGAGGGGAGGCACCCTCTTCAACTCCATGCTAAAGAATCCCGGTCTCAGCCCCAGGGTGAAGGCCAGCATCAGTGCGTACCTTGGGACCTCCTGGACCAGGAGGATCTCCTCCTGAAACCGGTCGACATAGTGACCCAGCGTCTCATCCGGCTTCTGCCTCACCGCAAACATACACTCCGCTTCCTTCTTCCGCTTCTTCGAGGTTGAGAACCTCAACAGGAAACTTCTCCGCAGATCCTCAAAACAGTAGATTGATCTTGCTGGCAACTGGTGGAACCAGTCCCGAGCCTTCTCCTTCAACGTGATGGCAAATAGCCGGCACTTGAAGGCATCCGTCATCTGCCTTATCGATACAACGTCCTCAAACCACTGTACATGTTGTACAGGGTCATCCTTCCCCGAGTAGTAGGACATGTCGGGCTCTAGGAATCCCTCCGGTACCGGAGCTGAGATGATGAGCTCGCTAAATGGGCTCTCGCCTCCTGTCTGGCGAGAGGGCACGTCCCGCGGCCTCGGTTGACTGGCCCGATCTGCAAGACCGTGCCCCGGGAAGAGCTCTCGCACTGCCACTTCCTTCTCGCCCAGATCCGTCAGCGCCTCCTTGCCCGAGCGCTGTCTTTGGCCGGGGAAGAGTTCCCACGCCGCCACATCTCTCTCGCCCGCCTCCCCCGGGACCTCCTTTCCCGAGCGCTGTCCTGGGGCGTTCTCGCCCAAGAGCGGGACCTCTTCTATCGGGACCTGAGGGGTGGCCCACTCGCCTCTGGCCGAGAAGGCCAAACTGATCGTCTGCAGAACCTCTCGCCAGAATTCATCCAGCATCCTCTTCGTCGCTTCCTCTCCTCGGGTGGGGGAGCCTCCAAAACCTGACCCTTCACCTTCACCTCTAGCCATGAGACAAAACTCAAGGCTTTCCTGTATCAGCTGCCTTCCACGCTCACCGCACCAGAACTGTTGAAGCCAAATATGACCTCAACTGTAGTTCGAAGAAAAAGGGGTGCAGCCAAAACCTACTTCTCTCAAGTCTCAACCCTCGACTGGATTCAAAGGACCTAAGACTGACCCAATAGCCTCAGCAGGGAGGTCCCACCTCACACCCGAAAGATCTCTGAGAGCTTCCCCTCCAAAGCCAAAGCTGGGCTAGGAGCTCCTCAGAAAGCACTGGAATTTGAGATATAATGATAGCCTGCCTTCTGAGGAGCCCTTATGGGTCTATTTATAGCATCATGCTGACCTAAAATTACTGAAAAGCCCCTAGTTGGTCTGCCAATAGCCGAATCCCGCTATTTTCCTGAGGGTACTGAGGTAATTTCTCCTGAGGGCAATTAGGACATTTTACCCAAGGCCCTGGGCCCCCTCGGCGAGAGCTGAGCCGAGGACCTCCTGTCCAGAGCCTGGCGCGAACGCTCTCGCCTGCTTACAGACGAGAGCCCTTTGAGATTGGAGCCTGGCGTAAGCGCAAGCGTTCCCGCGATGGCCGCGCTCGTCGATCTTGGCCCGCTGCTCTCCGTTCGACGATTCAGTTGCGCTCGCCTATCTTGGATCGACGATCTGGCGCAATCGCTCCCGCCCACTTGGGCGAGATCTTCTTTAGGGCGGGAACTCCTTCGGCTAACCCAATTGTGACCATTGCGTCTCCTGGTCTGACTCAGCGAATATGGGGTTGTACAGTGTGGGTTGATCTGCTCTGGTTGTTTGTGGATGCCGTGAGGTAGTACCTCTGAGTGGTATGGACGGAATGTCGCCAACAGGGAGATTGGTGGACTAGGATGGAACCGGCCAACCAACAAGTGAAGAGCCTCAGATCGGCGGTGTACGATTAGTATATCCGGTACACCAATAAGGTGCCCTGAGAGCATGGAGCGTCTGGTGGATACCGACATTTGTGATTGATAGATTGATATGGAATATGATGACAATGCATACAGGGAAGGAACCGCTGCCCCGGGTAAGGGGTTGGGTCGTTATAATGGGTCAGCTGATGTTGACCGTTACTTTGTTTTCCGCTTTGGATTGGATGACTAATTGCAGGTGCTGCTGCTTGAATTGAAATGAGCAGAATGGAAGGATTGCTGCTAAAGGCCCTTGAAGGCCGTGCGAAGCGTGTTTGGATTTCATGTGTGGCCGGTCTGCGTGCCGATGTACGAAAATGTATTTGTGTAAAGAGAAACCTGTAAGGCCTTAAGGACAGTGTGTGTGAGTTGTATACATTCCTGGTGTGAGATATATATAAATGTGGAATTTGTATATTAGTGGAAATTCTTTGAGTTGAGTTCATGGTAACTTAAAATGCTGCGCTACAATGTATTGAGTTAGGATGTGAGTAGATTTTGATTTCCACAAGTAATTCCGCCACTTGTCTGTGACATATGGCATGAGGCCCCGGCCGGACGCACCGTTATATTCCACGTGACGAGTGGGGGCGTTACACCGTGTTCGGTCCAAGTGTTTTGATTTTAAGTTCGGATCGTGGCCGTCCGTTTTCTTCTTTTGGGATCTGATGGTCCAGGGTTGTCCTTGCCGAGTTAAGTCAGGGAATAGGGTTTGTGAACCCTCATTCTTCATCAAGTACTCTCTTTCTAAGTTCTAGAGAGAAGGGAGAGCAAGGAAGGAGGTGAAAGAGGGATCCGGCTGCCGGAAAAGCTTCGGTGCTCCAAATCACGAGCCGAGTCCGGATCCGTGGAGGCAAGACCGTTGCGAAGGTTTTCATCCGGCTAAGTTTCCATGGCTAGGAAGAGGGGTTGTAAGGTAACGACACTTCTCCTCTTGGTTTTATGATGCATGTTTAGCATCTTTTCTTTCAAGCTTTTGGGCATCAAATCTCTCACATAAGAGGGGTTTGGGTCGCCATG
Source organism: Platanthera guangdongensis (assembly GCA_039583875.1). Taxonomy (NCBI): domain Eukaryota; kingdom Viridiplantae; phylum Streptophyta; class Magnoliopsida; order Asparagales; family Orchidaceae; genus Platanthera; species Platanthera guangdongensis. The sequence continues at coordinate 26,926,902 of CM077151.1, forward strand.
GTTCAAGAGGAACCTCCGGGTCGATTGAGTCCGTCCCCGACATGTTTTTGTATTAGTGATCCGCTCCATTAGTGGATTAGGCATTGTGGGTGAAGCCGTGGTCGCGACCGTTAGTCCGACTCGGTGATGTTACATACGAGCTTTAAGGATTTTGTAGAAATCCGTTTCGACAAGATGTCGTTTGTGATGTTTGTATTTTCCCCCTTTTCTCGAGTGAGTACGTGTAGCCGGAACATGACAAGATTAGCTCCGCAATGGCGGTAGATGGTTTCCTTGGTGGACAAGGTTAGCTTCGCATTGGCGGTAGATAGTTTCCTTGGTGCACGAGGACGTTGCAGTACAAATGAGGGATTATGGTGGGATTGATATTGGATTGTGATGTGTTAAGGCGTGACTTTATCTCCGTGGTCGGCTGGCTATCCCGTGACGTGCAAGTCATGTGTGGAGAGTGTCCCAGCGAGACTAGTCCCCTTCTGTAAGACTGACGAGAACGCCAAGCATGGGGCAAGCCCATGCAATGAGGCCATGAGCGGGTGGGGTCCAACAAGGGTTCTTAGAATCGGTCAGTGTGTTAGACGGAATCCTGACATGAGAAGTCAGAGCTTGCAGGCAAGCCCGAGTTTAAGACCGTGAGCGGGTGGGGCCTTGACAAGAGTTCCGTGTGGCGGCTTGTATGCCGTTAGGGGAATTGTAGTACCCTTTTGTTTGTGGCTTAACGCCAATGGGGAAATTGGAAGTACTCAGATGTTTGATGATGTGCTAGATGTATACGCGATAGGGTGTCTTGGGTGAAGCCCGAGTTTTGCATACATGATGCATAGTAGGCCCTTTTTCATTATACGCTCAACATAGAAAACGTGTATGTTGTGGGGCCCTGACCGGACTCATATTATACGGTCATTACAGGGGAGGTATTACAATTTGGTATTAGAGCCAGGTTGCGTCCAAGGTCAGTTAGGGCGGTCGATTTAACGTAATCGTATCACATTTAGAAGTTATCCACATAGGAGTAACACGAGACCATGAGTGTCCTTATGTTTGAGTCTTGTGATAAGAGACTGATTCCTTATTTTCTTGCTTTTCCTAAGAGTGCAAGCAACAAGGCGGGTATATTGAGACCAAGAGAAGAGCTTTCGGTGAGCAGCGCCACTGCTCAGGGTCCTTTGGGCATGGGTGTAAACCCGACCGACTTCTGTCGCATGCTAGCAGAAGTGATGGTGGCAGCCCAAGCTACAGCGACAGCTCAGGTAGCAACCCCTGCTACACCGGATACGGCGACGGCCGTGCCAGGCGGAGAAGCCAGGCGAGCAGAGCCTTTAGCAGAAAGGGTGGTTGTCGGGCATGGAGACCGGCAGATGAAGTATTTTCTGAGCTTCCATCCCTCGACGTTCAAGGGAGTCGGTACTCCGACTGATGCAGAGGATTGGTGGACACGAATTCAAGAACTTCTGGGGGCGGCAGAGACGCCAGAGGAGAAGAAATCTGAGTTTGCAGCTTTCATGTTGGAGGGAGACACAAAGTTGTGGTGGGTGAGCCATAGCGGCCGCCAATTTCTTGGACGCACCCCGTCCATGGAAAAATTTGGGGATGCTTTCCTAAAGAAGTACATTCCTGTTTCAACGAGGTTGGCCCTTCAGAGGCAATTTCTGCACTTGATGCAGCGAGATAAGACGGTGGACGAGTATGTCCAGGAGTTCACTCGTTTGGGTCGTTACGTGGGAACGACCATGGAGGACGATGAGGAGAGGGATAACCTCTTCTACCAGGGGCTGAGGGAGAATCTACGACAACCCCTCATTGTCATGAAGAGAGCTGGTTTCAATGAGTTAGTTGAGGCTGCCACGACGTTGGAGAGTGATCTAGAGCGAAGCCAACGTCGTAAGGATTTTGCGCCTAAGCAAGGAGAAGGGAAGCCTTCTCAATCCCAAGGAAAGTCTGAAGGGAATAGATGGAGAAAGAAGCCTCACCCATACAAGTCCGGTGAGAAAAGCAAGTGGACGTCTGGAGGGTCTCACTCTAAGGGGCCACCGATGTGCTTCAACTGTGGTAAGGTGGGGCACATTGCTCATTTTTATAACCAAGGAGGTGCAAAGTAGGAGGCAAGGCAGGAGCAAACTATGCGCTCCGGCCCCAGTGCCGCAGACAAAGGGAAGATGGCAGAGTCTAGCGCTTTGTGGTTCCAACCGGTGCAACCAAGGGCTTGCAACCAAGGGCTTACAACCTTGGATAGCAGGAAGCGATCCGCCTACCCGACGTGGTGACAGGTATGAGGAAGTTTAAGTTTAGCCTTGTGCTTCATACTTTTAGACCGTTATATTTGATGTTTATGTTTTAGATTTTGTGTTAGTTTCCGGATACCCCGCTAGGGTATTGTTTGATACGGGAGCGTCGCACTCCTTTCTTGCAGAAAGCTTCATCCGAAGAATTGAAGTTGAGTCATTTTTGGCGGATGCGGAGCTGAAGGTGCGCATGCCCAATGGGTCATCCATGACCGCCGGGAAGAAAGGGCGCATTTGTTGGGAGCTAAGCGGAGTTGACTTCGTGTTGGTAGCAGCGGTCCTGCCGTTGGTCGAGTTTGATGTGATTTTGGGAATGGACTAGCTAGTGGAGCAGCGTGTCAGTATTGATTTTCTATCCAAGGTGGTGACCCTAAGAAGCGAAGGGCAGACAAAAGTCAAGTTTGAGGGCCTTAATGGAGTGGCTTGTTCCTTAATTTCGGCCATGTAGTTGATGCGGGCAGTTGACCAGGGTGGAGTAGCTCTTGTGACATTATTGGAGGTTCGCCTCTCCAAGTTATCACTTGGGGAAGTGCCCGTAGTGGCGGAGTTCAAGGATGTGTTTCTGGATGAACTTCCTGGAGCGCCTCCTCGACGGGAGATCGATTTCTCGATTGAGTTAGTGCTAGAGGCTAGGCAGGTGTCACGACCTCTGTTTAGGATGACACCAAAGGAGTTGGTCGAACTCAAGGTATAGTTGCAGGAACTGTTGGAGCAGGGGTATATCAGACCCAGTTCTTCACCATGGAGCGCGCCGGTGTTGTTCGTGAAGAAGAAAGACGGTAGTATGCGGCTATGCATAGACTACCGAGAGTTGAATAAACTGACTGTCAAGAATAAGTATCTGATTCCTCAGATAGACGACATGTTTGACCAGTTGGTGGGGTCGGTGGTGTATTCAAAGTTGGACTTGAAGTCAGGATACTATCAGTTGCGAATTCGAGACGGGGACATACCCAAGACAGCGTTTGGTACGAGGTATGGTTATTTGAGTTCTCAGTGATGTCGTTCGGGCTGACGAACGCACCATCCGTATTCATGGATTTGATGAATCGGGTATTTCAGAAATACTTGAACTCTTTTGTAGTTGTCTTTATCGATGACATTCTGGTGTACTTCAAATCAGAGGTGGAGCATGAGACTCACTTGAGAGTAGTCTTGCAAGTGTTGAGGGAGAACCAGCTTTATGCAAAGTTCTCAAAGTGCGAGTTCTGGCTCGAGAAGGTAGCATTTTTGGGTCATGTGATTAGTGGGGATGGAGTGGCGGTAGATCCAACAAAAGTGGAAGCCATCAGAGACTGGCCGATTTTGAGAACCGTGGCGGAAGTCCGAAGTTTTCTTAGACTAGCCTGGTACTATAGAAGATTCGTGGAAAACTTTTCGCGGATAGCTCTACCCCTCACATCACTAACTCGTAAGGATCAGAAGTTTGTGTGGACTCAGGAGTGCAGTCAGGCATTTGAGACACTGAAGGAAAGACTGATGACGGCTCCAATCCTAAGTCTACCGAAAGGGACCGAAGGATTTCAAATCTTCAGTGACGCATCAGGTTGCGGTTTGGGTTGCGGTTTGGTGCAACATGATAGTGTGATAGCCTTTGGGTCTAGGCAGCTGAAGCCTCACGAGAGGAATTACCCCGTCCATGACTTGGAGTTGGCGGCAGTAATTTTCGCGTTGAAATTATGGCGACGCTATGTTTATGGTGCGAAGGTGGAGATCTTCACGGATCACAAAAGCTTGAAGTATCTCCTAGATCAGAAGGACTTGAATATGCGATAGCGCAGGTGGGTCGAGTTTCTTGGAGACTACGAGGTGGCGATTCAGTATACTCCAGACAAAGCCAATGTGGTGGCAGATGCCTTGAGTAGAAAATACTCGGGGCAAGAGAATTGGATCGAGGCTCATGATGAGCGGTTGGTGCTGGACTGGGAGTCCCTCGGCTTGGAGTGCATAGCAAGGGGCGAGTCTAGCGTGTCTCGGCTGAACTGGATTGAAATGCAGAATGACTTGTCCGATCGTATTTGGGAAGCGACTCGTTTGGATGTGGAGTTTCAACCATACGTGGTGGAAGCTCAAAAGGGCGAGAGCAGCGCATGAGAGATAATTGATGGGATTCTGAGGAAGGACGGACGAATTTGTGTACCGTAGTTCGGCAAGCTCCATGAGGAGTTGATGTTTGAGGATCACTTTACAAAGTACTCCATTCACCTAGGCAGTACAAAGATGTACTTGGATATGAAGAAATCCTTTTGGTTGCCTGGACTGAAGCGGGACGTAGCTTTGTACGTGAATCGATGCCAAACTTGTGCCTTGGTGAAGGCCGAGTGTCAGAAGCCAGGTGGGTTCCTGAAGCCACTTCCAATCCCCGAGTGGAAATTCGATGACATCTCCATGGATTTTGTGCATGGGTTACCTAGATCGCAACAGGGTAACAACGCGATTTGGGTGATTGTGGATCGCTTAACCAAAGTGGCTCACTTCATCCCAAATCGAAAGGAGGACAACGTTGAGAAGCTGGTAGAGTTGTATGTTCGCAACATTGTGCGACTACATGCGATTCCTAAAAGTGTAGTCAGCGATCGTGACAGACGTTTCACGTCCAAGGACTGGAGATTGGTTCAGAAAAGTTTGGGCACGAAGCTCAAGTTCAGTACGACTTTCCATCCTCAAACTGACGGGCAAACCGAAAGAACAAATCGTACTATGGAAGATATGCTGAGGATGTGTATTCTTGACTTCGACAAGACTTTGGGGGGATCACCTCTTCATGGTGGAGTTCGCGTATAATAACAGTTACCAAACAAGTATAAAAATGGCATCATACGAAGCTTTGTATGGGAGGCGGAGTCAAACACCGATGTCTTGGACAGAGGCGAGAGACACCAAATTATTGGGAAAAGAAGTGGTATATGATGCTTGTGAGTTGGTGCAGACCATTCAAGAGCGCATGAAGGTGACTCAAGATCGCCAATCAAAATATTTTAATGCTCGCCACAAGAAGCTGGAGTTCCCGGCAGACGATTGAGTCTACTTAAAGATCAAGCCTTTCAAAGGCGTTTCACGGATTCGCCGACTCAAGAAGTTGAGTCTAAGATTTTTGGGACCTTTTGAGGTTGTTGAACGGGTGGGAGAAACAGCGTACCGGTTGGTGTTGTCCGCAGAGCTGAGTGGATTACACGACGTCTTCCATGTCTCCATCTTGAGGAAAGCCTTGGTAGAGGCTAGCATGGTGATCGAATCGGCATCGGTGTCGATAGAGGAAGACTTGAGGATGCGAGTTCGTTCAGTTGTTATAGAGGATTCAGAAATTCGGCAGTTGCGAAACAAAGATGTCAAACTCGTAAAAGTCCGATGGGACAACTGCGGTCGTGAGGAGCTCTCTTTAGAGCGAGAATAAACCATGCTGGAGGAGTATCCAGAGTTTTTCCGTTCAGGTATCATTTAAGTTTTGTGTACCCCCTTTTTGCTTTTTGTAATTTTGGGACGAAATTCTTTTAAGGAGAAAAGAGTTGTAACACCCCAAAATTCGAAAGATGGACGAGCAATGTCGAGAGCCAAGTTTGGGTCTTGGTAAGGGTCATACGGCCTGGGACACGGGCGTGTCCATGGCCGTGTCGTGCTCGGGTTCATCGAGAGCCCGGGTGGTCGATAAACTGCGCTCGACGAAATGTCGAGACAGTGAATACGGCTTGAGACACGGGCGTGTCCAAGGCCGTGTCGTATGCGTGTTCGACGAATTTTCCGCAAAGTCGACAATAAGGCAGTCGACGATCGCCGAGACTTCGAACACGGCCTGAGACACGGGCTTGTCCCAGGTCGTGTCCTGCACGGGTTATGAGTCGGGCCGTGTAAGGGGATTGAACACGGCCGGGAGCCCAGGCGTGTTCGGCCTAACACGGGCGTGTCAATTTCGACACGGGCGTGTCGATTACCCGTGTCCTTCTCGGGTGGTTTTTGATCCTGTGTCGATGGAGGAACACGTCCAGCAACACGGGCGTGTAATGAGTGACACGGGTGTGTCATGTTTGACACGGGTGTGTCCAGTGCCCGTGTCCTGTTCTGGGTACGACGGTTTCAGCGTCAATTGAGGCACACGACCTTGGACACGGGCATGTCGCAAGCCGTATTCGACCCAGGTGTTTTAATTTTAAGTTCGGATCGTGGCCGTCCGTTTCCTTCTTTTGGGATCTAATGGTCCAGGGCTGTCCTTGCTGAGTTAAGTCCAGGAATAGGGTTTGAGAACCCTCATTTTTCATCAAGTACTCTCTTTCTAAGTTTTAGAGAGAAAGGAGAGCAAGGAAGGAGGTGAAAGAGGGACCCGGCTGCCGGAGAAGCTTCGATGCTCGAAATCGCGAGCCAAGTCCGGATCCGTGGAGGCAAGACCATTGTGAAGGTTTTCATTTGGCTAAGTTTCCATGGCTAGGAAGAGAGGTCGTAAGGTAACGACACTTTTCCTCTTGGTTTTAGGATGCGTGTTTAGCATCTTTTCTTTCAAGCTTTTGGGCATCAAATCTCTCACACGAGAGGGGTTTGGGTCGCCATGGTTCAAGAGGAACCTCCGGGTCGATTGAATCCGTCCCCGACATGTTTTTGCATTATAGATCCGCTCCGTTAGTGGATTAGGCATTGTGGGTGAAGCCGTGGTCGCGATCGTTAGTCCGATTCAGTGATGTTGCATACGAGCTGTAAGGATTTTGTAGAAATCCGTTGCGGCAAGATGCCGTTTGTGATGTTTGTGTTTTTCCCCTTTTCTCGAGTGAGTACGTGTAGCCGGAACCAGACAAGGTTAACTCCGCAATGGCAGTAGATGATTTCCTTGGTGGACAAGGTTAGCTCTGCATTGGCGGTAGATGGTTTCCTTGGTGCGCGAGGACGTTGCAGTACAAATGAGGGATTAAAGTGAGATTGATATTGGATTGTGATGTGCTAAGGCGTGGCTTTGTCTCCGTGGTCGGCTAGCTATCCCGTGACGTGCAAGTCATGTGTGGAGAGTATCCCGGCGAGACTAGTCCCCTTCTGTGAGACTGACGAGAACGCCAAGAATGGGGCAAGCCCGGGCAATGAGGCCATGAGCGGGTGGGGTCCAGCAAGGGTTCTTAGAATCGGTCAGTGTGTTAGACGGAATCCTGACATGAGAAAGCAGAGCTTGCAGGCAAGCGTGGGTCTAAGACCGTGAGCGGGTGGGGACTTGACAAGAGTTCCGTGTGGCGGCTTGTATGCTGTTAGGGGAATTATAGTACCCTTTTGTTTGTGGCTTAACGCCAATGAGGAAATTGGAAGTACCCAGATGTTTGATGATTTGCTAGATGCATACGCGATAAGGTGTCTTGGGTGAAGCCCGGGTTTTGCATACATGCTGCATAGTAGACCCCTTTTCATTATATGCTCAACAATAGAAAACGTGCATGTTGTTTGAGACATTCAAGCCTGCTCTTTTAGTGTTTTACTTGTTTACGTATATGATATACGAAGTGCTGACTTGTAGGTTGGAGGGGTACCCCGGGGTCCGTTAGGGGCGACCGAGAGGAGATGTGTTTGTTACACAGTTATAGGTCAGCCTTTTCTGACCCACGTTACAACAAATTTTTACAGGGCAAGGATCACAAGCAGGAGCAAGCTCGCCGGCCAAAAAGGCCTAAGCCTCATGAAGTGTTACCAGCTTTGCATTAGCTCTACTTTTGTGATATTGTATGTTTGATGCTTTAGACTTCCGGCTTGCATGCCGAGGTAGCTTAGGAGTGCCTTTGCACATTGATGGGTTATGTATTAATTGAATTGTGTACTCTCTTTTGTTGTATGGCCATAAGACCGTTTGGATTATCCTATATGTGTGGGTAACTTCTAGTCTGGTTGCTGTTTCCGATGTTGTTTGCTTCTGAGTTTTGAGTTGGGTAGATTATATCATCTTTTAATGCTAAAGCTGTGGCGTATGTATGTTGTGGGGCCCCGACCGGACACATATTATACAGTCATTACATGGGAGGTGTTACAACGCGGACATCTAAAACTACCATATGATGTTTTGAAATCCGATCCAATGGTGAGGATCCTATATCTACCAATGCCTTGGAGAAAACTAGTACGCCAATCAAACTTAAGTAGCATATTTCATTACCGAGTTAGTTTCAACGACGGCTAACACATACATGCATATGAGCGCAGATTTTTGCAAATACCGACCAATATCATGTCAAATGAGTGATGCATATGTTGGGGCGAGATGATTGTTTTCATGGCATCAAAGAATGAGGCACTTAAGAAGGGGACCATAGAAGGACAAAGACAAAAAGCATGAACCCGAGATGAAGAAAAAAGAGAATAATGCTCAATAATAGATTATTTATTATAGATGTTTTTCTTGTATTGAATTTAATAGAGATAAAATATTTATTGATTTGTATTGAGAGGTTTGGGCTATCTCCCAGCTTTTATTTTTTTTACTATTAATAAAAAAATTTATTGAGATTCTTTTATCAAAAAGATTTTCTATTTATTATTGTGGTTAATCTTGTAATTGTTTATTTCTATTTAAAATATATTTTGTAAACAACTATAAAAATATATCTTGTGATCAAATTTTTTGTCATCAAAAAAATCATTTTGTGATTGAATAATATGGTTACTAAAAGTTCTCGAATTCAAGCTGGTCACTGAATATTTATTTAGTGACCAAATCAATTTTGTCAACAAAAATTCATTTGGTGACTATTGTTATTTGAGTCACTAAATTCGTACAATTAGTGACAAAACTCTTTTAGGTCACTAAATACATTTAGTCGCGGGGCATTTGTGACCATTTCGTGATGAACAATATTTGATCACTAAATATCTTTAGTGACCAAAATCCAACTTTTAGTGACCAAAAAAATCGTTACTAAAAGTCAATTTTCTACGTACAAAAATGCTGACAGTGTTACTTCACTACCGCTACAAGTACTAGGCTCATTTAAGTAGAGTCAATTTACTTTTAAAATGTCACTGTATATGTTTATGAATTCATATATTCTAAACTCATAAAATTTCTTGCAGAAACTGGTGAAGATGGATTAGAGAAAATAGAATTTGACATGGATATTGATGATCTAATCTCTGAGTAGAATCATTACATGTGGATCTATTTTATCTGTTTCAGACTTTTACTCATGTATTGCATTTTATGTTTGGTGTTTGTTTTATGCAAAACTCCTATATATGCTATTTTAGTTATGTTACCTTTTATGGATAACAAGATAAGTCTGAAATTTGATATTCTTTACTTTCTGCACCCCGAAACGTAAATATTATATATCACAAATATATGAGGAGATTGTTAATTTATAACGGACTCGGAGGCTTAACGAGTTTGGTTCGGATACCCAAATATTCATACCCATAATAAACCTAGAGTTTGCCTATAAAACCCAAGCTGGGGAGACGAGGAAGTAGTTCCACTTTGACCACCGCCTGAGATGCTTCGAGCGACCCAACAGAGTAGAGGAAATCTGACAAGTTAACGAATAATATCTTTATACCATTAATTCAAATTCGGAAGTATCAAGCTTGACCCAGTCAAATTTTAGGTAATAAAGTTCTCAATCCACTATTGCAAGGCAACAAGAATTCCCAGAAAGCCAATAAGAAGAGGGAATATATAGTATAACTCATCCCGATTATATAAAATAACAAACTTAAATATTTGAATTATACATGAGCCACATGGATTTTCAAGATGGGTTTCTATTTTTTTTTCTTCATTCATGTTGGTATAGTTTCATCATGTTCTAGCTAATCATTAAATATGCATGTGAAATTAGTGCAACACACTTAGGCTTCGTTTGGGGGGACTTATTTTCAACAGTCAAGCGTTACGACCGCATGTACCAAACCTTAATTAAGGCCCAGTACATGCGCTCGTAACCGCTTGACCGCTGAAAATAAGTCCCCTCAAACGAGCCTTAGTTAGGTTGGTATGAGAAACTTATATAATTGATCAGACCAAATGTTAACAGTCTGTCATTAACTTAGTGAGCTAATGTTGCTGCATCACATTGTGGCTCGATATGATCGATTAAGCCTCCATTTGGAGGGACTTATTTTCACCGGTCAAGAGGTTACAACCGCATGAACCGGACCATAGTGAGCTCACCGCTTAACCAGTGAAAATAAGCCCCCCCCCCCCCCCCCCCCCCCCCCCCACCCACAAATGGAATCTAAAACTAAATATAATCGCGATCGGATTATGCATCAAATATACAATCTTGATAGATTTTAAAGATAACTTGATGTTTTCTTCAGTCAAAATCTTTGATTCATTCTTGAGCTTATACTTCACTTCCTTCCTATCAATAGATAAGGATTCATGGCTAAGAAATAAAGAAGGAAGCATGCGAGACAGCTACATTGGAGCCGGCCTAGGGAAGCTTTTCTCTATAAGAAAATTCTTCTTCATCTTCTCATATAATTGGGGTGAGAAGCAGAATCAATTTCCATTTATTACATTCCAACAATAGAAGATGAGTCTCACTACAATTGAAGTTTCTCATGTACTTCAAAACATTATTTAGAAGCAGCAACATAAGACATAGAAAAGATAGTTGTAGTGAAGCTACAATGACTTAGTTTTTCACAGATAGATGAGCAGAGTTGAGTTTTGACAAAATAAATTTCTGAAAAAACTGTTTCATATATAATTCCTTAAATACCCTCACTCAATTTTTTGAAACAAATTAATTTTATTAGAAAATAAAATATTAATTGAAGGAGTGTGCAAAGTGCTCAAAGAACTATTTTGTAAGGTGCGAAGTCCTCAAAATCTGTTCTAGTTTACCCGCAGACCGCCCGACTTTCCTGTTCCCCGCTCGCATTAACGACCTTCTCTGATTGGATCTTCTGTGCAAGCGATGGAGAAATTGTAATGGAAGTTATGCTTGTGACGAATTATGACGATGGTTTCGTTCCCTGCATTTGATCTGCTCATACTTACCACTTTAGCTTATAGAATACAATATAGAACTAGCTTACAAGCGTGTTTTCATTAAGGATAAATATGAGTTGCAAATATATTTTTTGCTCTGCCATTAGCATCATGGTGTGCAAATATATAAATTTTGGGTTACAAATATATTTTAACAAAAAATCTAAAATAAGGAATAGTATTCACTTCAGGGTCCGAATTTATTTGTAATTGTTCTAACTGGTTCACTAATCCTATTCTTTATAAATTTTTTTATTTTAAAATTTACGTCATTAAGGGTCAGTTTGTTTTCACGTTTAGGCTTTGTTGCATTGGTATCATAACAAAATTTTTTTCTGTCATTTTGTTTCAGTGTTGCGTCGACACTGAAGGAGCAAAACTCCATCCTCAACGCTCCTTTCCGATAGCTGCTGGGACCTCCTTTTCAACGTCGAGCGTTCCCAACACAACAATCTCCTCCTCCACTGGGATGGATGTCGGCGAGAATTTCTGCCATGGAGATCGCCAGCGTTGGTCGGCGAGGATTTCGTCCTCGCTGGGGTTGGTCGGCGAGGATTTCTTCAATGGAGATCGCCGGCGTTGGTCGCCTCTCCTGCAGTTCTGGCACCGAATCTGTCCTTTGCCAGTGCCGACGAGATGATCGCCCCGCCCACCCCCTGCTCCCAGATAATCCAATTTTTTCGATGACCTAGATCCAAGTTTTTGGGTGATCTAGATCCTAAGTCTGATTTTATTATTATTATGATTATAGTAAAAATAATAATATAGTATGATTATGATTATGATTTTTGCGGCCAACTCAATCTTTCTTGTAGACCGGACTAAATTAGGCTGTCTTTGCCTATGGAGCCGTTGAACATGCACATAGTCACAAAACAAGTAGAGCAAAACAATAAGCGATTTTAACGTGAAAAACCCTTCAACTGGGTAAAAAATCACGTGATCGGTATTGTGCTGGTCAAATTTCACTATTGACGGCAGTTTGCAGATTATCAAGGGAATCGTAGGCGACAAGCCGTCCTCGTTACAACTTGGAGATGAGAGAGATTGCAGGTGCGCTTGGAGGACGACAAGCTGTCTCACACGAATCTCGTTTTCTTTCACTTTCTGGCAGTGGCGGATGCCCTTGGACACCACTCGGATGTTGAGCGCGACAGTAAGGCGTGCAGAGATGCGTTTGTGGAGACTTGTGGAATGCTGTACACGTAGGAGATTGCTTGGAGTGGTTGTGATGATCGTCTTCTTTCTCAGATCGTCGTGGATTTAGATGAATTTTCGGGTAGCTCCACAAGAGGATGAGGCTCGTAGGATGATTTCGGTAAAGTTCCAACCCGAGGAAGAAGAAAGCTAGAAGGAGAGAAAGTTAGAAACGAGGGGGATCCTTGAACATTTTTATATGCTCCCGGAGGTGATTACAGTGGTTACGTGGATATCCGCACATTGTAACCACCCAAATTACTGGATACAAACTACATTTTACATAGTTTTGATCGTATATTATTTACACGATATCTGTTAAATGCCACCCATGATTATACCCAAAATATTTCTCACTAATCATGAGGTTACATGAGTGGGTACGTGGTTGCTTACATACGTAATGAACGACGGTGATCGTGACAGGACGATTAGACGACAACATTTAAAGGAGGTCGACCAGAATAATTAGGCTGGGGAAGACTGATCGAGCGGCCGGTCGGGGCGAGGGCCATCCAACACCGACCTCCACTTGGCCAGCCAGGAGAGGGCCGCTTGGCAGTGACTTTGCCGAGGCAGGTGGGAGGCACCCGGTGTCGGTTTCGCCGAGGCCGACCGGGAACGGGGTCGCCCCGCGCCGGTGATTTTGGCGCTAGTGGCTGGTTGTGTGCCGTCGTCCGAGGGGTGCACTTAGTGAGGTTTGCGCACGGTAGTTGGTCCCATGATCCTACTGAGTTAGTGAGGATCATGAAAGGTGGGCTATCGGCACCCAATTTTTCATATATAATTATCTCACCCTCATCATGATTATTATTATTATTATTAAATTAAATTTATTGTTAATATTTATTACAATTTATTTTAATTAATGTAATTTTAATTTATTTTGATAATGAAATGTAAAATAACATTATCGTTATTTTGCCAACTGTTTTTTTAATTTTGAACAGCTCAATGACAATTATTTTATCAAATTATTTTTTCACTGTGAAAAATTCGATTTCTACTGTTTTATTTTTAGACCTTCATTTGTCACCCGCAAACAAATGACTCTAGATCTACAAATATCTACTTAATATTCTTACTTCTATATCCACCCAATCCATCGTGGCTTTGCCCTTCTAGCCCTATTCCCGTTTTCTCCGAGCTTCCACGCAGGTTATAGTCATGAATCCCGGCGGCGGAGTCGGGCTGGAGGCGCGGAGGCTGCTTGAGATCTCCGAGAAGCTACTCGATGCCCGGGACCTCGTCGGCAGCAAGCGCTTCGCCGAGCGCGCTCTCGAATCTGACCCCCTCCTTGAGGGCGTTGACCTGATCCTTGCCGTTGTCGACGTGCTTCTTGCTTCACAGCGCCGTGTCAACAATCAGCTGGACTGTTACTCTATTCTTCAGCTCCCCCACCCCTCATCACCGGTCTCCGCCTCCGACGGCGCCGGAGGCGGAGGAACCGAAGAATCCCTAGCCATCAAACGCAGCTACCGACGCCTCGCCCTCTTCCTGAGCCCGGAGCGCAACAGGTATCCCCTAGCCGATCCCGCCCTACGTTTCGTCATAGAGGCCTATGCTGTACTCTCCGATCCCGCCAAGAAATCCATATTGGACTCTGAACTCCGGATGTCCGCTTCTCACATCCGATCCAACGGCTCCGCCGCCGATGCCACCCCACGGCCGCCGGATCGGACCTTCTGGACAACCTGCCCCTCTTGCTGTCACGTGTTCGAGTACGATCATACGTATCTCAACCGATCTCTCCGGTGCGGGACCTGCCGGCAGCCCTTCCATGCCGGTGAGATGACCGCGAAGCCTCCCGTCGTGCCTGGAACCGACATGTATTACTGCGCCTGGGGATTCTTCCCGCTAGGGTTTCGCGGTGTGCAGGCATTTTGCGGCACTTCCCCCAATGCAGCAGCTGCTCTCGTGCCGGAGTTCGGCGATGGGTGGAAGCCCTTTTATCCGATCAGTCCGGTGTGGGGAAACCAAGCGGAAGGTCATTCGGAAAAACCCTTAAACGCCGTGCCGGTCAACTTCGCTGCCGCCACCCAGAATGATAATCAGCTGAATGTGGCGAAGAAGGAGAATTCCGTCGGGCCTAGAAAAAGTACGCCGGTCAGAACTAGGAAGGCCGTCGCTAAAAAAAGAGTGGGCAATTACTCCAGAAAGAAGCCTGACGCCGGAGGAAGTGAACCAAGAACTGAAGGAGCTGAGGCTCGAGTTACCAGAGGCTCCGAGGCTTATGCTGGAACAGGGGTGGGTATGTCTCACTTCGATATTGACCTAGATGCCACTGAAGATGTTCTTGGTAATCTGCATGGCCTGTCATTTCTGAGAGGAGAAGATATCCAGATCCAACTTCCTTAGCTTATGCTAGTGACATGGAGGAAGGCAGGGGACCATTATTGTGCTGTATGCTTTGTTTAATTGGAATTTGTTGTAGTGGTGATGCTGCTCCAAATGTATAATTCAGGATAGTCGAAATCCCTAGGTGAGTTTTGAAAATTTGTCAGGTATTTTCTCAGTTCAGGTATTGCTGATTATTCATTCCCTCGATTTGGATGCCAGAATCTGCTCCTTTCCTTGGCCGAACCCTTTTAAATGATTTATGAAGGTATGTAACCAAACTATGCCTCTTTATTGACTAGTTGATAAGAGGGGATATGTTATGAATTGTCATTTCTCATCCATTTTTATCATATGCTTTCGATGACATTAAACTTAGATTATGTGGATCATCAAACAACTTTCACCAATTTTGTTAGCATTATTCCTTCTTTTACTTTAATCCCTTGCTATTTATATACCTCGAATTAAAACCCGTGTGACGATTTTCAAGCCTGTTATTATGTCGCATCCGTGCGTCAGACGCCACCGCACTTGAAGACGATTTGCGGGGTTGAACCATTTTTCATTTTGGGATTTTGCATTGTACGGAGTTGTTTATAAAACTCATCTTGTTATAGGGTTTGATATATACGAATATTGAGTGCATTATCTCTAGTAATAGTCTCTGTTCTTCATCTAGTGATAGTACGTGTTGATGGCCGTTGACGTAGCCCATCTAGGGGTAAATCATGTAAATCTTGTCTTTTTTTGTGTGTTTCGCTACAGTGCCTACTGCTTTAACTAATTACCCACTCTTTTCAAGTGTGATTTCTATGTTATGTATGGCCGTTCCAAAGGGCATATCAGTTGAAGTAAATTCTTTCTTTTTATCAATAAACACCCCTTCCCAAACTGTACAAACTTCTTCCAAAGCATATGTCTTTCTAGATGTATATGATGATATTTAGACAGATGAATTGTATATGAATCGTATGATAAATACCACATGGGTCGATATGTAGGAATCCAAATTCGCCGAATCACTCATGTTATGATCTTCTACATCCTAGGTTTCCTCGTTCTGTCATCTGGCTTATGTTTTCATGGAGCGTTCAGACATGACTTATTTCACACTTTTTTTTTTCTTTCTATTCATGTAATTAATGTGTTTTCTAACATCAGTTGTAGATGCCCAGAAGAAATGTCTTTTTTTCTTTTAATCTTATGCTTCACAGATGCCCCATGTACTAAGGGTCCATTCGAATCGCAAGAATTGTAATTGCTGAATTGGAATTCATCCAATTCCAATTTCCGTGAGAATTGGAATTGGTCGGAATTCCAATGCAGTTGTTCGACTGCATGATGGATTTGTGAATTGGAATTCGTGTAGAATTTCTATTTTTTTCTATGGTTGCAGGATTGGGCGACAACGACAATTTGAAGTTGGAGTCTTGTGACTCTCAGAACAAAATTATTGCAACAAAATCATGTGGTGGAGGGAATTATTCCTTTACAGTCTCTAAGAAAATATCGAAGTTGGCGAAAAAAGAACACAATACCAGATAAATCAACTTCAGGTTGTGTACCAACAATTAATTATGATCGAGCAACGACGGCGAGATCAAGCGGCGATGATGAGATCTGGTGACGACGACGAGATCGAGTGACGACGACGAGATTGGTCGACGACGGTGAGATCGGGCGACGACGACGAGATTGAGGGCGTGGTCAGGCAACGACGACGAGATCGAGTGGCGACGGCGAGATCAGGCGACTGCAGCGAGATTGGGCGGTGGCGACGAGATCGGGCTGCGACGGCGAGATCGGGTGGCTGCGGCGAGACCGGGCGGCGACGGCGAGACCGGGCGGCGACGACGAGACCGGGCGGCGGCGGAGAGATCGGGCGGCGACAACGAGATCGGGCGGCGATGCCGAGACCAGGCAGCGGCGAGATCGGGCGGCGGCGGCGAGATCGGGCGGCGGCGAGATCGGGCGGCGGCGGCGAGATCGGGCGGCGGCGAGATCGGGCGGCGGCGACGAGATCGGGCGGCGGCGGCGAGATCGGGTAGCGCCGACGAGATCGGGCGGCGACGGCGAGATCAAGCGGCGACAGCGAGATCGGCCGGTGATGACAAGATCAGGCAGCAGCGACGAAGAGATCGGGCGGCGGCGGCGGCAGGATCATGCTGCGACGAGATCGAGCGGCGACGGCGACATCGGGCGGCGGCGGCGACATCGGGCGGCGGCGGCGACATCGGGCGGCGGCGGCGACATCGGGCGGCGGCGGCGAGATCGGGCGGGCGGTGATGACAAGATCAGGCAGCAGCGACGAAGAGATCGGGCGGCGGCGGCGGCAGGATCATGTTGCGACGAGATCGAGCGGCGACGGCGACATCGGGCGGCGGCGGCGACATCGGGCGGCGGCGGCGAGATCGGGCGGCGGCGGCGAGATCGGGCGGCGGCGGCGAGATCGGGCGGCGGCGGCGAGATCGGGCGGCGGCGGCGAGATCGGGCGGCGGCGGCGAGATCGGGCGGCGGCGGCGAGATCGGGCGGCGGCGGCGAGATCGGGCGGCGGCGGCGAGATCGGGCGGCGGCGGCGAGACCGGGCGGCGGCGGCGAGACCGGGCGGCGGCGGCGAGACCGGGCGGCGGCGGCGAGACCGGGCGGCGGCGGCGAGACCGGGCGGCGGCGGCGAGACCGGGCGGCGGCGGCGAGACCGGGCGGCGGCGGCGAGACCGGGCGGCGGCGGCGAGACCGGGCGGCGGCGGCGAGACCGGGCGGCGGCGGCGAGACCGGGCGGCGGCGGCGAGACCGGGCGGCGGCGGCGAGACCGGGCGGCGGCGGCGAGACCGGGCGGCGGCGGCGAGACCGGGCGGCGACGGCGAGACCGGGCGGCGACGGTGAGATCGGGCAGCGACGACGAAGAGATCGGGCGGCAGTGGCAGTATCAGGCGGCGACAACGGCGAGATCAGGCGGAGATGGAGAGATCGGGCGGCGACGGCGGTGAGATCGGGTGACGGCGGCGAGATCGGGCGGTGGCGGCAGCGGCGAGATCGGGCGGTGGCGGCAGTGAGATCGAGCGGTAACGACGAGATTGAGCGACGACGATCATAGTAAAAAATTGAATTCCATGAAATACCTGTCTTTATCCATAAGAATCGATCATAGTATAAAATTGAATTCCTTGGAATTAGACCAATTCCAATTTCGAGGGAATTTCTAACATCCGAACACTGAAATTGGAATTTTGTTGCCCCAATTTTAATTCCCAATTCCAATTCCCGAGATATAAACGCGCCCTAATAGAATTATTGTATAATTGATCTTTTTAGTTTTGCCACATGCAATTCTTAGCATTCTCATTTTTGTCACAATCAATTTAGATAGTATTGCCACACATCATCCATTGGGTTTTCTTGAAAATAAAGTATCTATTTCTAAACTCTATTAAACTATTCACATCAATAGTCTTAATGAAA
The DNA here is from genome assembly GCA_039583875.1 of Platanthera guangdongensis. Lineage (NCBI taxonomy): Eukaryota > Viridiplantae > Streptophyta > Magnoliopsida > Asparagales > Orchidaceae > Platanthera > Platanthera guangdongensis. The sequence continues at coordinate 26,945,128 of CM077151.1, forward strand.
CTAACCATTTTATCTCATATCAATTAGAGAATTCCATTTTTACTTTTTTAATGTTCATTATTTGCAGCTTAGGGCCCATTTGACACGGTGGTAGCGGTAGTGAACACTGTGGTTATGAACTGTTGTTCTTGAACGCTCGACCTCACCTAAGAAATTACATTCAATTTTATGATCAAAATTAGTTTTTTTTTGGTGACGGTCATAATCGTTGTCATCTCAAACACATATTTCATGACGGTAGCACATTTGTCCAAATTAGACCTGCAAACGAGTTGAGCTCATCAAAAAGGGCCGACTCGAGCTTTTATTTTTTGAGCTTGAGCTCGACGAGCTCGTTTTAAAAGGCTCGAGCTCGTCTAGCTCGGGTTTAGCTTGGCTCAAGCTCAACGAGCTCGATGAGTTCAACTCGAGCTCGACGAGCTCGACTCGAATTATGCAAAAACAATCCGTAGGTTCTTTTTCTTTGACATCTCACAAAAATCCGTTCAAGCATTTACTCCAGACCTTAAAACCAATTGTTATATTCAGTGGCATGAGCAAACGTTAAATATCCGAACTTTAAAATCTGAAGAATTGATTTCTTCACATTCATTGGTATTTTACAACAATACATTCATGCATTTGGTCATACATGTGGAAAAGCAAATATTTTCTACACTATATATGCTAAGAGAGATCATAAACCAGATCTTTACTCCATTTTGAACATAAAAATCAGATCTTGGCATAGATTTGAAAAGCATTGTTGAGGAGTGTTCTAGGAAGAAATGAAGAAACGAGCTTCAACAGGAAGATGAGGAGAACGAAAACATATATTTCCAAGAAAATCACAAATTAGATAATAAATATTAACATCCCGCACAAATAATTCACAACAAGTCAAAATATTTTCTTAGGGCAAAAACAAGCTTAGGCTTTCCTCCGCATGGAAGGTCAAAGCTAGTGCGCGCGGCGAATGAACCCCGCAAATCACAATATTTATTCAAACAAATCACCACAATACAATATATATTCAAAAAAATATAGTGACAAATCAAATACAAATATGCTGAAAATAATATGTCCAGCACAACGAGAACTCACCAAATAGTGAGCTAATCAAGACACTAAAGATTTCGGGGCCAAAGATGCGTGGACGGCGATCCAATGTGGAATCGGAGGCATGGAAATAACGTAAGTGACTGTCCTTGATGATGGAGGGTGGAATCAGTCCGAAAATGGATAGATCCGGTCACGTAAGTATAGATCCTGGCGGGGGAGGGTAGATCCAACAATATGAGATCAGATCCAGGCACAAAAATTTTCAGATCTGGGTTGATCCGGAAGGGGGAAGGATATGGACGATGGTTCTACGAAAAGGGGGCTTGCGACAAGGGGATTAGTAGGGTTAATAAGGGGCAACTGCCATGGAATTAAAGGGCGAGGCTGACGGTGGCTTTGGGCCAACACAGGTGGGCGACGGTGGGGTTTAGGACTATGGCGGAGGCGGATATCAAATGGGGAGGCTCAGAAGGGTGGCGGCTTAGAGGGGGAAGGCTGGCGGTTTCAGGAGATGGGATAGGGGGTGACTCGACGGCTTGCTAGAAGGAAATTGTGGAGGCCGTTGGTGGAACAGGGAGGGGAAAAACTATAGGAATGAACAAGAGATTTCGTTAAACAGTAAATTGAAATTAAACAGATAATGAAATTTGGGCAACAAGGTAGTCTGGAATTGGGGGACTGGGAGGTGGCGGTATGGGGGAATTGAAGGGGGAAAAATGGCCTAGGGTTAGGGTAAATCTTGGGGAGGAAGATACACATCTAGGAGTCGTTACCTGAGGTTTCACGGAGTCGGCACCGTGCCCGGATTGCGGGAATCCGTGTATACTTCTCACCAAATTCTGCAATGCCTCTAATCATCACACAAACTACCTATTTATAATAAAAGGAGAATTAGGGCATCCCACCATCGACGACTATGATTGGCCGGAGGTGGGGCCACTCAAATACATTAAAATAAAACGCATAATAATAAAGTAATATATCAAATCGATTCGTAACGCGAATCTGAACACATCTGCGAAATTCGATCATCGATCCAAGGACGCCATATATGGAAAGTCGTCAATCGGCCCCGAACAGGCCCAAAGCTTGTCCTCCACTGCAAGTATGTCTCTGCTCCACATCACTTTGGCCCTTGGGAATGGAGTAGCTGTCCGTTGAGGCGACGACGAGCGCCAGAGGAGAATCAGGAAGAGGAGCATCAAACGAGTGGCAAAAACCCTAGCCTTGGGAGCGGATGAGCGACAGTGGAGAGTAGGAGATTAAGAGAATCGGGAACCCGATAATGAAATGAATCGAGACTCAGGAGTTTGTATTTTAATATATTTACTATATATATAAGTGTGAACCTCAGAAGTCCGAACACGCAGCTCGACGAGCGGCAGCCGGCAGGTATATATTGAAATATATATACTAATATTATATAATATATTTATATAAATATAAAAGCTTGTGAGCCGGCTCGCGAGCCCATGAACAATGTTTATTGGGCTCAAACTCGGCTCGAAAGCAAGTTCAAGCTTAAGCTCGACATGCTCGAGCTCGAGTCGAGTTTTTTCGAGCCAACTCGTCGAGCTCTTGAGTCCGCTCAACTCAACTTGCACGGTGGTAGCAGTAGTGAACACGGGACTATGAAATGTCGTTTGTGAACGCCCGACCTCACCTAAGAAATTACATCTGATTTTATGATCAAAAATAGTTTTTTTCTTGGTGATGATTATAATCGCTATCATGTCATCACATATTTCATGACAGTAGCACTTTTTTCCAAATTCACTTGAGCAAAAATGTATTAGGGGTCCCACACTGTCAGTTATGTAGCAGTTATATTATTACGAGTATTGAGGCATTGAGTCAAGTTGTATCGAGTCGAGTGTACAAGCTGTGTCGCATCGAGTCGAGTGTAATTATGAGTTAATTGAGTCTGGATGTTTAGTGTGACATGTTTTTTTTCTTTTCTTGGGTATTTATGTCTATGTCATTAGAGTCTTATATAAGGGAACCCTTAGTCATATAAGTATCATCAAAGAATTAAATCAAGTTCTATTTTCTCTCTCTAAAGTTCTTCTCCCTCTCTCTAATTATCATCCTCATCCCCCATTTCTAGGGTTAGAGTTGAGCATGAATCCCCTTCTCCCGCCACCCTTGCATTCTCCGCGGGTTGAGCTCGGCCTCCTCTTGTATCTCCACATCATAATAAGCTTATATCTGTTTAGTATCAAAGCCTCCCATCCTCCGTTTTTCCCCTGCGGTAGTGAACACCCGATACCCTTCCAACGACTGAATCAGAGCAACACCCTTAGCTCCTCGCACCCACTGCATGCGCGCCTCCTCTGGTTGGACGATTCCCCTCCCCCCCCCAACATTCACACCCAGCGACTTCAACTCCTTCGACGGCAACAAGGATCACCCTCATCCTCGACACCGTACACCGGGTTCGAAGCTACACGCTTTCCCAACATCACCAGGGGAATGCTTTCCTCCAGTCAATCCCAGAACTAGGGATTTCATCCTTCCGCCTCATCGTCGAAGCCGCTGGCGCCTTTAATTCTCGAGCCGCCCTCGCCACCGTTTCTCGTGCCCGACCTCCTCCAGCAAACTCATCCCCATCCAATGACATCGAACCGGCCTCACCTACGTATTAGACATCCGAAGATAGCGTCGTCACATGTGGTCGTATCTTCATCCGGCGCTCGTATCGAGTCGAGCATCACACGTCTCTTGGTCGAGCAACGCCGACATGCCTTCCCTCGAGCCACACACCCTTTTTTTCCTTCCCATAAGAACAATTCCATTAGTTTTAAATTTTAATCTATAAAGCACTAAGTTATTAAAAGCACTAAGTCTCTTGGTCGAGCGCGCCTAAGGCTCCAGTCTCACTAGGCTCAGAGATTTGCGCCTCTGTGCGCCTTATTTGCGCCTTTAGAATATAAAAGGCTCGCCTGAGTTAGATTTTTGTTGTAAATTTTTTTCTTCAAAAATTAAGAAAAAATAATATAAGAACTCAATATTTTTTGATTGATTTGGTGTTTGTGAAAGATAATTATGCCTTGGGACTTAAATATGATGCAAGTGATCACATTAATTCAGATATAAACAATAATAATGAATGATTAATTAGTAGAATAGATGAAGAATTTGATCGAGAAGCTGAAATGATGTTTGATGCTAATTATTTAAAATAGATATGGCTGCGCCTTGTCTTCGTCAGGCGCACGCCTGCGCCTTGAGGCTTGCGCCTAGGCTCCAAGACCATTTTGCGCCTTGGTGCGCCTTGCGCCTTTAATAACTAAGATGAAGCACAGATACTTCCCCGAAGGCAGCGTACCCGTACCAGATACGTATCCGGTACCGGTACGTACCCGATACTCGACAGATACACCTATGTGGACACACTTGGACTTAGCACATCATTTTGTATATTGTTATAGGAGTCTCTTTTTCTAGAGTAAACAAAAGTTTGCTCTATGCTAGGAAGTGTTGGTACGTCCAATTAAATAGTGTGTTTGTACCAAGTATGTTCCTGGTACTGTTATGATTTTGTTACAAGTACGTGTATTGAACGTGTTGAAACGACGAAAGTTATTAACGGAACGACTAACTTGTCTCTTGTTGTGATCTAAAACCTAGGGTTGTTGTTTTAAAAACATAACAGAGAGATCTTTTAAATAATTGCGGCGCGAGAGGCAACTTCGCGGGTTATTTTGAACGAATTAAACGACCTAGACGTCGCCCGCGAACGCAAGACTACCGCACGGGCGTAATAACGTTACGAAATCACGATTCCACGGGCAAAGCAATCGAGTGAGTGGCAAAACAGATATGGAAATAGCGATAATGCAGGAGACACAATTAATTAAGGGCAAGCTCATCATAACTAACCATTCATTTAAAATTCAAGGACAAAATAACTAGTGAATGCAAGCGAGAATGGAGAGGTATTCCCTCAAATAGTTCTCAAAACAGATGACGGTTCTACCCCCTCTCTCCCTATTCTCCAGTTCATCACATAACACGTATTCTTGAGAGAGAAAAGAGAACTTAATTGAATGCAAGCGAGAATGGAGAGGTATTCCCTCAAATACAGAATGACATGAACTTGCAATAAATAGTTCTCAAAACATTGAAGCACCAAACATAAATCGTAACTTGAAGTACAAGTTCACAAATCAATGTTAAATAATATGAAGTTTTCAAACATTAAACATTCATAAATATTACAAAATTTAACATTTTATATGTTTAACCAAAAGAGATGAAATTAAACTTAGGTCTACACATCAGTCTTTTTTTTTTCTTCTTCATTGTTGGAGATCAACATCTTCAACCTCCGGTTAGTCTAGAGATGATGCAACATGTGGTGCATCTTTTTATTTTTATTTATTGTACCTGTATTTTTTCTTTTGTCGCGCATCCCTTCGCGCTTAGTTGGGAGATTATGTTGTGTCGCGCACGTTATTAGCGCTCTGGATGTAATTTTGTATCGCACACGCTATCGTGAAATTTTGTTGGCTTGTTGGTGTGACCGGCCAACGAGACCCTAAATGCATAGGGCCGGTAACTTAGGCGATAGGTTAGTTAGGGCAAGCTAATAACAATTAACTATTTCTAAAATATTTATTTTAAATTATGAAATTATAAGTTATTTTAATATGGGGTTTTGATTAAAATGCCTACGGTTAGTCTCCCCCTTAAATATCTCGTTATGTGATGTTTAAGTCATCCCCCTCTCAAGATCCAGACGGAATAAATTAAGTTCTCTTTTCTCTCTCAAGTTCATCCCCCTCTCTCCCTATTCTCCGCTTCCACCTCCACCTCCAACAAAGCTCCAAAATAAGCATATATCAAATTGCCATCATATAGATGACGGTTTGTAGCCATCAAGTTCACAGCCGCCACTGTTGGGCCAAACGGACCCTTAATCTTCTGTTAATTATTTCTCTTTATCATGTTGGATGCTCTTAAAATTTATCTTTATAATCACCACTCTATGTTGCATGATTCTAATTTTTGTACGAGTTGTATTCTAATTTCTTTAAGCATCTAAATATTCCTTTCGTTTCTTAATATAGAATCTCACAATGTCAAAGTCATTGACTACAATAAAGTCCAAGTGATACCCACGCTGACCCATCCTTCTATAACTGTTCATTTATCTGTTTTCTTTATATGGTGTACTCTTTAACTTTCAAGTTCTATTTTGAAAGGGATCGACTCTGTTGATGTGACTTCTAAGTTCTATTCTTTAACCTTCCAACTTCCTTTTGGTGTTTCGACGATTTTTATTTTATGGGCTGTAACTTCTATCTCTATCAATTGCCTTCATTCCTCTTCCCTTAAAGTCGATAATGTTGTTCATTAGCTTACTTATGAGTCTCTATTTTATGGACATAATATTATCCCGGGTATTCCTACTTCTATCTCTATCAATTACCTTAATTCCTCTTCCCTTAAAGTAGATATTGTTGTTCATTAACTTACTTATGAGTCTCTATTATATGGTTATACAAAATTAGTTCTTAATGAGTGGTTGGGGGCGAGAACTTAAGCTTTGTTTGGCGCGGAGGTAGAGGTCTTGAATGCGGTGGTTATGAGCCATCGTTCGTGAATGCTAGACCTTGCCTAAGGAATTTCATTCCCTTGTGTTAAAAACTAGCTTTCTTTTCGTGGTGGCTGTCATAACCATTGTTATGCCAAACAAACATTCTATGGCGATAACGTTTTTGTCCAAACTCGCTGGAGCAGAAATGCCGTGCCAAACGGAGCCTTAGTTTTCATCTGGGCAGGCATCCTTGGTTTGCTGCATGTTCAACTTTTGTTGTGGCTGCTACAATTGCTTTGTTGATTTACCTTATATTTTTCTAAAAGAAGGATCTTTGTTGGTATGCCTTCACTATGTACGTTTCGCATGTGGGGCGTACGCGTGTAGCTGGTGTATTTTCCTGTTCGTTGGATCCATATTAAGGCTCTGTTTGGCCGAGCGTTTTCACAATGGCGTGCCGCTGTTTATTCCACTGTCCCGCCAAACATCCGTTTTTAGCCCTCCGATGTCAAAATCCACCGCCCTAGAATTGCGAAATAACAACGATCCGGAGTCGTGAATTTTTATTCACGACTCCAACATCGCGAAGGGTGCGTTTTGTCTCCCTGCTGCCCGCGCAAATTATTCTTCTTCGCCGATGTGAATGCATGTAGCCATTCAACTTATCGTATTCTACCTCCCGCCTCACAATAATGGCGTTGTTTGCTGCATCTACTCTACCGGTTAAGCTTTGGCATTTCACAGGCCTGCAAAAGAAACATGGGTGGCATGATCGACTATCAGGAATTCAGGAGAAGCACAGAAGCCACCACCCTTCCTAGTGCAGCGCCATTCCTCCCTGATTTTTTTCCGCCCCGATTTCTTAAAGCCGTTCCTGCGGCCTCTCTTGAAACTCGCGATCGAAGGGCTTCTGCTTGCAATCATTTTTCCCACAGGTAAAAATCAATTTTCCGACTGCTCTGTGTATGAAGCTTATTACTGAAAATTTTTTACCTATATTTTTTTCTTGGGAATGATTATGATCGATGTGGTTTTTGTAGTGGTGGTGTATGAAGCTTCTGCTTATTGATCATTTTTATCTATATATGAAGCTTCTGCTTGCTAATCATTTTAAGTTCAAATAATCATTTGTATATTATGAATTTATGATTGATCATTCCAGCAGATGGGAAAATAATGCTTCGCCATTCTAGTAATAATTTGAAGTTCAAATAAAATTGACTAAGATTTGGTAATTATTTTGTTGTATTACACACCGTACATCTGTTTTGCCAAACAATTTAAACATCTTTTTTTTGAAACAACACTAGCACTGCAAATGTTGTTCTTCCAAACATTTTCACTGATTCTCCCACTGCTTTGCAAATCAGTTAATTTTTCCACCACTAGTTCTCACCACTGTTTCTCCAGTCGTCGCAAATGGGCCAAACCGAGCCTAAGTGTCGCGCAATGGTTCTTCGATAATTTCTTTTTGTTTTTTGATCAGGTTAACTGCTGAAAACGAGAGGCAAAAAAGGTCTATACTATAGATGCTATTTCAAATGTATTCAGGGGTTTTCCCCCTGCAGCTTCTCATTTTATGTTTCCTGGACAAACATTTTTACAAGCGTTGATAACATGGAATTGTCAGACTGTGAGAGACTAGGCTGCTCATTGTTTTGAAGACAGCATCATTTGCTAAATGACTGGGAGTTTAAACTATGCTCTATTTCTGTCTTGTTGGAAGGCAATGTTGTCGACAGCTAGGAGGGCTAGGAGGGTAGGGGCTTGAGATACAATATATCTTTCATTGATAAAAGAGCAATAGATCTTCGCAGGAAAAGCTTTAGGCTCTGTTTGACGCCTATAAATTCGAGCTACGTGTCGCTTCTCCTTCGCCGCCGCGAATTGTTTGGGATTCGAACTCACCAAGAATAGAGCAGCTGTTTGTCATTGTCTCCCATCAACAGCATGAAACCACTATTTTCAGACTGAAATCTTTCCGGCAATCCCCACTTCCCCACTTGAGGTAAGGTGACTGGAAAGACGGCATGCAGATTCGGTGGAATCCTCGCACTTGTTGTAAGCATTTGATGTTAGGTCTCAGATGGTGCGTCATATTCTAGTGTTTTTGTCTTCGTCGTTAGATTCGTGTGCTGGCATTCGTCTACGGTGCAGTAATGTTATATTCTCATAGCTATTAATGTTTTGGACTTTTTTTGGGTACATGTATACGTATCATGCGCGAGAACATCTGATCTTCCGATCTGTCAAAATACGGTCGTATTTGGAATGTCAAAATACGGTCATATTTTCACGGAAAATCTGACCGTCGAATCGCAAATCGGACAATCAAATCAGTAATACATGTGTATTACATACCATGTTTTAGAGGCTTTTGATTTTCTAGTGTTGAAAAGATGTAAAAAATCAGATTTTTTTGGAAAGTAGTGAGCTGTCCCTCTCAGTTTTTTTCCACTCATCATTCACTTGGGCTTTGTTTGGCACAAAGCTTTTGTATGTTTGGCATGACAAGAGTTATGATCTCTGTCCAAAAAAAGAAAAACTAGTTTTGAACATCAAGTAGATTAATTCCTTAAGTGAGGTGGCGTGTTCACGAACGATGATTCATAAGCCCTTTATGTTCACAACCATCACCTGCCACCGTCACACAGTAACGGATTCAGGAAATTGATAGTGAGAGTGCATAATTTTTTAAAATGAAATAATATAAAAATTTATTATACTTTTTTTAAATTAAAAGTATTGTTTTTCAGAAAATTCTTTAAATTTCATTATTATGTGGATCAAACATCAAACTGTGAATATAGTATTCGTAGTTGAATTTTGAATAGTTAGAAAATTAAAATAATTTGTTAAACATAGTAGATCAAATGATGCAAGACATTATTTAATATGATCAAATTTATTTAGAGCAATCAGACATTTTTAGAAATTGATGATCAAATTTGTGAATAATTTGCTAACTGTAATGATTTATATCTAACAATGTAGTGATGAAAATATCATGAAAATTAAAATCATTTTTTTTATATCAAATCTCATTCAATAATTAAATAATCTGAACAGATTACTATCTTAAATCAAAATTTGACTGTTATTATTTCCTGCAATAGTTGAGAGAATTCTAGATATAATCAGATTTGTTTCCTGCAACTGGTAGGATCGCTAAATGGAGATCTAGCAATGTAGTGCACGATATTTTTTTTCTGTGGCCGTCTCTCATCATTGGAATGTTTTATTGAGTTATAGAAATTTTAACAACATTAATTTTCTTAAAAAAACTTGTTTACGCTTCCATCTTATAAGAACTGATTCTCCCTCATCTGACGGCTGTTTTTGACGTATAAGTAAAAATTCATTGCATAATAATGGGAGGTCTCTCGGGCCCCATTCTGGATCCGCCATTGGATAGACCAAACAAAGTCTGTCTGTATTTGAACAAATCCGAAATCAACCAATGCTTAATTGAATGGTGACATCCAGGGGTGGACCCACATGGAGGCACACTGGGGCACATGCCCGGGTCAAAAAACAATTCGTGAATTAGACAGTTCCGCCTTCCGCCGTCATTTTCCTTCCACGGGCTTCACCTTCCATCCTTCCTTTCACGGTTATGCCCTAATTTCCACTTTCCTTTCGCCGCTTCCCCTTCCTCCTTTCCTTTTGCGGTTTGTGCTCTGCTCTAGGAGGAGAAACACACAAGGGAGCTGAACCTTTTGAGAAAATCTGGCGTGTTTTACTTGTTTTTAGTAATCTAAGCGGCAACTTCTCAGTTTTCAGTGATGTGTGTTGATGCGCAAACGACAAGTTAACACGGAGGGGGTGTTCGATCTCACAAGCTAGGAGAGAAAGAGGATGAATGTTGCGGGGAAAGAGGAAGCTGGCGGCTAAGGAAGGAGTGCCAGAAGAGGCCGCGCGGACTGAGGAGCCAGGCCGGCAGGCCGCACGGTTAAGGGAAAAACGGAGACCGCGCGGACTGGGAACTGAGGCTGGCAGGCCGCGCGCGGCTAAGAGAAGAGAAGCGGCGGACTGGGAAAAGGAGTCCGCAGGGGTTGCTGGCTTGAGCTTGCTGTGCTGACTTCGAGCGCGAGCGCCTTGGCGATGTTTTGATCCAAAATGAGAGGCATGGTCTATTTATACCCACGGCTTCCGGTAATGTTATGAGACGGTAACTTGATCGAGAAGAGGAAGGACGAGTCTGCAACAGGCAGTGCAGACTTGGGCTTGCTTCTGGAGCTGGTGCTGCTGACGGCGAACTCTGAGTGGCGGACTTCGAGGGGAAGTCCGCTGCTGCTGACAGATTGCTGGGGTGGCGGATGCTCGAGGCTAAGTGGCAGACTGCGAGGGGAATCCGTGGAGTCCGCCGCTGCTAAACTGGGCATGCGCTAAGGCTCAGTGCCCGTTGAGTCCGCCGAGTCCGCACGAGGGTGTGCTGGGACTGCCAGGTTCTGCTGCCTGGCGGACTGCGAGGAGAATCCGCGGAGTCCGCCACAACTGATTGAGCCCGCGCCAAGACTGTCCAGGCTGGGAAGGTTTGCCTGGAGAGAAGCGGGTGCTGGAGGCTGAGGAATGGCGGTTGCATAGCGAGTCCGCTGAGTAAGTCCGCCTCTGCTTGAGTCCGCCGAAGATGATGCCTGCAGTTGCTGAGGAGATGGAGCTGGGGTGTACCAACGCGGACTAGAAGTCTTGACTGCACTTCGAGTCCGCCCAGCTCGCGATGAACCTGCTTCTCTTTGCGGGTAGCGGGAAGCTGGAGTTCCGCACTCCGCAGGCGGACTCTGCCCACGCTGCTGACAAGGAGCGACCTGCCAGACTGACGACAGGCCGTTCGTGTTGGCGAGGTGGAAGCTGAGGTAGCTGGCTGGCGGCCAGGGGGCAGGTCGCCACCTTTGTTTGGCGGTTTGCGCGGTCTGGGCGGATAGATATTTGAGTCCGGCAACATTCACCTGCAAGGAGCAAAGTATCGGTTTGTGGCCGGCCTGGTCGGATAGGCATCCAAATCCGGCAATGGGGGGCTTATTGAGACAAGCTGCGATTAAGTTGATAAGGGGCGCGACCTGTAGGGGCAGACTGCAGGAGCAGCCCTCGACCCCTGCCGACCAAGGAAACAATGTGCGGCCTGTGCGGTCAGAATGAGGCCGCCCACGCCGTGCAAGCGGACAAGGCCTGTCCTCTCAATCGAAGGCGTTGCGACCTCCAGGAGGAAACTGGAGCAGGCCGCAACTAGCGAGCTGGCTGCCTTGAGAAAGATCGCCGATTTGGTTAACAATGTGGAAGAATAAAAGGTGGGTTCACACCCTCTCTCGACATCAAGGACACCCGCAATCAAGAGATCCCAGCCATTGGGATAAGGGACAAAAGTCTCAAGCCTCGATTCGTTTGTTTCGGCATTTTCTCCGGCCGTTTGGAGCAAACACCGCCGGACGGCGGATAAACAAAAGGGGCGCCGACGGCGTTTGCTCCGTTTGCACCCGCCGCAAGAAGAAAAAGCCCCTCAAACGCCGCTTTTCCAACCCCGCCTCCCCCCCTCAGATTCCAACTCTCCATTTCGACCCGCCGGAAGCAAACGCCACCGTTGTACCAAATGAAGCCTAAATTTCATATAAATTTTGTTGAATTCAAGGTACTGGAGCAGAACATTGTGATCTTGGTTCATTTTTTTTATATATTGAGTTTCACATGCTCACACGAGATCTAAAATTTAAATCCACAAACACCACTTGATTTCTCTTTCCGCCTCACCAACGGACTTGAATTCTTATTTCTATATCAATTTGATTTGTATAGACTTGAATTCAATAATCTCTCTCATACCAGAGCTCTAAACATCGTTAATTTCACTAAAATGAAAGCTTTTTTAATCAAAAGAGAGCCCATTCTTGGGCCTAACACACCAATTTTTTGTAAAAATAGGTCTTAATTTCTACCCAAAATTAGTGAAATTTAGCATTCTGGTATACTATATTTTGGGGTCCCAATACAGGGATCAGAGCACCAATTTTCTTCTTCTTAATGTTGTATGACACACACTTTCAATAAATAACTCCGTTCTTTTACTAAGCTTTCTTTTATTCCCTCTTCCATGTCTTTTTACTTCTTTTCTTTCTCCTTCTTCCATGTATTTTTACTTAATTTGCGAGCTTCTTGATTGCATCCTTCTTTATTAAATACTAAATAGGAGCAAAGTAAACGATTAACGGATCATGTCGTGATAGACCCTCCTTGTGTTGGGCCAGAGGGTAGTGGTGCGCCCCATCGTCGAGTGGTATCGGGTCGGCACCATCACAAGATTTCATTAATTGAAACAAATTCTTTTGCTTGGTGCCCGGGTCGAACAAAAATCCGGGGTCCGTACTGGTGACATCAATGAGATGCGATAAAAGAACGAATTCAGATTCTCTTGAGTTCGTGCGGGAACTTCAGGGTGGATTTCGCGCAATCTCGCTTGTCCGATTGAAATCCAACGGGCAAGTATTTTACATTTTTTTATATTTTAACCTTTTCTTTGTTTGTCTTTTAGCGCGCGAGAAGTCCAACCGTTGGATTGATGGAATGAAGGATTTTCGCGCTGTTGAATTGGGAAAATTTTTAAGCCATAACTGCGTGGGCCCCACCTCCTTTGCAGACTCCTTATTGATGCAGGACCTTGCTCATAATGAGATGTCCTGACCTAAAAATTACTAGTTGAATTGAACTCCACCCTAGAATTCCCGCCTGAACTACAGAGAATCCTGATACTAAAAGGACACATCCACAGAATGATCAGCATTTAAAACAATTTAAAAGATAAAAATGATTTGTCAGCTTGATGCAGCTAATCATATTGCGCCACGCGGTCAGATGACATATTTAGCGCCAAAATTCACATACTGATACTGCGTAATGCACTAGTGCGTATGCCCGCCCTCTCTTCTTCCATTTTTATTTTATTTTATTTACTTAATCATATTTTCTCTTTCTTCATCCTCCCTCTATTTTCAATCCCACCATTGGTGAACAGCAACGCCTTCATCCCGTAGCTTCCCATAAAGGGCCAGACACTCCCAATACGCTCGCCGGCTCTTCTTACCCCCTTTCCCTTTCTGCCATTGATTGGGGCACTCGAGGAAGAGCTCGTCGACGAGGCCAATGGCGCCCCCCTTCACCATCTCCTCCACCGCATCCGCCTCTGCCTTCATCACCACGTATTCCTCCTCCCCCACATTCTGCCACATCCATTCCGTCACGCCGCCGGAGGCCACCGGCGATTTTCCATCGCCCCCGCTGCTTCCCAAATCATCCACATCCACCCGAATGATCTCGAACTCGAGGCCTCTTGTCGGATACTTCCTGGCGAACCAATCCTCGCCGCAGGCCCGTCCCGGAGCACCGACATCCACGAAAATCCGCCGCGGGTACTCCGCCAGCGAATCACCGAGCAAATCGGAGAGGTACAACCTCCGCCCTAGCCGTCGACGTAGCTGCCCCTTCGAAAGCGGTTCGAGCGCCACTTCCTCGAGCCCGTTCAGCTCATCCTTCTTTGATTCCGGCACAGCCAAAATTCGCCGTCCCATCGGCCGCCGTCGGATCGCAATAACGGTGGAGACGAATCGCCGGATGTAGATCCTTTCGAAGTTGCGGGGGATCGTGAGCGGCGGAGACGAGGCGTGTCTGGATTCGAGTCCAACTTCGTTTCCGATGATTGATTCAGCATAGTTCTGTGCTTGCAGAGGGTGCAGGGAAGCCGGATTGCCGAGGAAACCTGCTCGGCTGGTGCAGATTATGAAGAGGCGGAGATCATTTCTGCTGCGGAGAAGCTCAGGTAAGGAGCACTCATCGGCGGCGCGGTGCTCGGGAAATGAAATTAGGGTCAAGGTGATCATTCCCGCCAGGGCTATGAGGAGTAGCATTCTAGGGTTCGGGAAGCGAACCATGATCTTCGGCTGGGGGGGGGGGGGGGGGGGGGGGGGAGATTGTGAAGGAGATCTACTTGCAGAAAAGGTTCAAACCGCTGGAAAGAGGATTTGAAGGAGAAGAAGGAGAAGAAGAGAGTAATCAAATCAGAGAGAGGCGGAGATTAGCGAGTGCAAAAGCGGGAGGCGGTGTGATTTCCACCCACAAGGGACACTGGTGTGTTTTGGGAACGCAGGCAGAGAAGCAGAAGCTGTTTCAAACGCTCGGCGTCCATCATGTCGTGTTCGTCGCCGGCGGGTATTTTGCGACCGGAGGTGACGATCAGGTCATATTGTTCGCCTCCGGCGTCGACGATCGGCGGAGCATTCAAGAGCGGTTTGGAATGGAAAATCGGAGAAGGGATGGGCGGCGCTTTATGGGGAAGAAGGATTCTATTAATGGGTGGTTTACACGCAAAATGCCATAATTAGGCACACCGGTGGTGGGCATATCCCACTCTCTGTTACGCGTAGTGGCCGCGTTTGTTTCAGGTTTGTCCGGCGAACGGCAAGCAATACAGCGCTATCACGACTTCACGAGGGGGTTCTAATTTTCGGATCCCTAAAATTGGCGCGATGTTTCTGTAAGTATTATTTATTTATTTGTTGAATTTTATCTTCTAGAATATTTTATTAGTATTAGTATAGTTTAGAGAATTATGCGCACTGTTATTAACACCGCAGTTTTGACTATTCGCAATACATTTTTTCCTAATTTTTCGCATCTTTTGAGAATAGGCAGTGTACGTATATTTTTAGGAAAAATGTTCAACATGAAAGTTGTAGATCTCGTCGAGATCTACAACTTGTCGAGATCTACAACTTTAGTGTTGATCATTTTTTCTAAAAATGCATGTACAAAGCGTATTTCCAAAAGGCGCAAAACCTGAGCGTATTTACAAAGTACGCATTGTACATGCATTTTTAGGAAAAGTGTTCACCACAAAACTTTTAGATCTCGTCGAGATCTGCAACTTTTCTGTTGTATATGTACAAGTCATATTTACAAAAGGCGTAAAAAATTAGGAGAAAATACGGTACAACTTGCCAAAACTGGAGTGTTAATAACAGTGCCCAAAAAAAGTGTTTACCCGACCTCCCCCCTCTAATTTTGAAAAATAACAGATTCCACCCTTTTTTATTATTATTGAAATTACAAAAATCTCTCACAATATCTCATAAAACATAATGTTTATAGTGTCCAACCTTTTTCTAAATGCTGATAATTTTTAGGCAAAACTAGTAATTTAGTCCCTAAAGTTTGGCACCTTTTTGAAAAATGTCCCAAAACTCTTTTTTGTGTGAATTTAGTCCTCAAATCTACTCAAATACATGAAATCAGTCCCTCAAATTTTTTTTCGTTAAATGCAAAAGTAAAAAACTCGTCGTTCCGTGGCCGTTGTCTCCCCAATCACGTCACTCCTGCAAGAGTTGAATCAAGGATAGAGATCGACGTCGGAGCCCGTCGAAGGCGCTGCTGCCATCTTCGCTGGAGATGGTCTGCTCTGCTCCTAGAGCTCCGCTGAGGCGAGCTACCATCTTCATCGGAGAAGAAACATAATGTCATTTGAAATGCTTGCTTCTTCCTCCTTCAATCTTTGCCACACCAGAGCTTCACCATCAAAAGCCCACAAAGTTCCTCTTCGATTCCGCCTAAGCCTAGATCAGTCAGTCCTGTATAGCCTTCCGACCGAAGCATCTCTCCATGTTCCGCTCCCTCATGCTGAAATCCTACATATAGAAAGTTTCTAAGGTAGCCGTCGTGAAGGCCACAGAGCAGATTGTCTCCAACGAAGATGGCAGCTCGCCTTCAGCGGAGCTCTAGGAGCAGAGAGCAGATCATCTCCAACGAAGATGGCAGTGACGCCTTCAGCGGACTCCAGTGTCAATCTCTCCACTATCCTGGATTTGGGGAGACGGCAGCCACGAAACGACGAGTTTGGGAGACAGCAGTCACAGAACAACAAATTTGGGGAGACAACAGTCACCCAATGACGAGTTTGGCGGTTTCATTTAATAGAAAGTTTTTGAGGGACTGATTTCATGTATTTGAGTAAGTTTGAGGACTAAATTCACCCAAAAAGAGTTTTGAGACCTTTTTAAAAAGTAGATTCGTGAAATTTTAGACAAAATACATAAATCAGTTCCTATGAATTTTTAGGATAATTTAAAATAGATTCGTGAAATTTCATTTGTTTGATATAGAGGTCCATAAAATTTCAAATCCTTTTGAAATCACGCCCACTTAAATTTTCGTATCTTTTTAAACATATTTTTCACCGTTAGCAATGACGGGCAGCCACATGATGCTGATGTGAATATTAATTATATTTATTATTTTTAAAATTAAATTAAATTAAATTTTCCTTTTATATATATATAAAATATAAACGATAACTCAAATCTCTGGATCTCTCATCATTCATCAAATGAAGACTTTTTATCATAAGCAATTTATCCCTACAAGTCACAAGATGTTAGCCTGCAATACATTTATAAAAAGAAAAAATATATATAATAGAAAAAAAAATTAAGTCAATTGATATAAGTACTACAATATTAGCTATATGCAAAAAAATATCTATTAAAGTTTGTGGATATTGAAATTAATAGCAGTGACAAAAGTTAATAATGAGGGTGCATAAATTGATAATGAGGGTGTATAATTTTTTTTGAATGTCATTGAGTTCTAAAATTTTTAACATGTGGGATCAGTAATCAGTGGGGGTCACTGAGAATTGACTGAGAAATCATCATCCCTCCTCCCTTATGAGTGGTGACTAAGGGGTGATCTCCATGAAGATCAAGCTCTCACTCCGCTATTTTGGAGTATAAACCCTTGATCTCTCTCTAAGAAGGCAGGAGAGAAATAACTATACATTTAGAACATAAATTAATTTTACATATGCTCTTATGCATATATACAAAATGTGTTGATCTTTTTCTTTTTAATTTTATTTCAAGAATGTTATCTATTTTATTATTTTATTGTACAAATTTTAGAATTATTATACTTATTTATTTGTATTAAAATCATAATAATTAATTTAATTCTTATTTTAGTTTTACGTAATAATAAGAAATAATATACTTTTATTAGAAAAAAATGTTATATAAAAATTTATTTTCTTTCTTGGATGGATTAGGAGCACTGCTGTGACTTGCGAGTCTCTCTTTCTTGGATTATTTTAGGGTGCTTCTATCCGCACCGCAGTTTTGGGTATTCGCACCGCACTTTCTCCTAATTTTTTGTGCATTTTGAAAATACGTCTTGTACATGCATTTTTAGAAAAAGTTTCAACACAAAAGGAATCTTTCGTGTGAAACACTTTTCCTAAAAATACATGTTCTTGGGAAAACAGGTTTCGCGCCTTTTGAAAAAACTTTGTACATATTTTTAGAAAAAATCTTGTAGATCTTTCGTGTTGAACACTTTTCCTAAAAATGCATGTACAAGGCGTATTTCCAAAAGACACGAAAAATTAGGAGAAAAGGCGGTGCTAATAGCCAAAACTGCGGTGCGGATAGCAGCGCCCTTATTTTAAAAGCAGTGTTATTAGCAAACCTCTCATAAATGCTTGTACATTATATGAAAATCCGGCTCATCAATTTTTTTATTTTTCACCAAAAAATTACTACTAACAAACCATCCCAAAACAACCCTCTCCTCAATCCCGCTCGTTTTTCATGCCTCTTCTCTTGCAGCATGTTGAGGGCTTGGGTTCAAAATGACAGAAGCTGCAACAATGAAAGACTATAACCTTCCCAAAATCTACAGCATTCATGATCAAAAAACTCTAGAGAGAAGGTATTGTCAAGCAAAGTTTTCTTTTAACACTTTTTTTTTGGTTTGCTAAGTAACAAGTGCATTTTTAAATAGCCATTTCTGAATTGTGATTTACTTGTAGTAATAATTTGCTTAAAGGCAAACAAAATTTGCTAATAACACCCCTTTTTTTTCTTAATTCCCTCTCATAAACCTATAAAAAACTGAATACCTATAATGATAATTTTGATCAGTTGTTCTAGCAGCCATAGTATTTCAATTAGTAGCTTAAATCAAGTAAAAATGAGTGATTTCAATATCAAACCCATTAGTTAACTAATAATTCGTAGGAATCAAGATCTAAGAAAATGAAGAAAAACACCCAGCAAAAAAAAAACGAGAACATAACCATGGCCGCACTATGGGTTTTTTTTTTTGAATATATTAAAATTACAAAGCAAGATGTAGTGGATTAATTATGGGTTCAATCAGTCCCCACATCTCCAACAACAATATGACAAAACTATAAATTGTTTTATTTATAAATATGTAGAATACCATACCTATACTGAATAATTTGTTTCACTGGTGGTCTCTAATTTCTTCCAACCTCAAATCAAATAGGCTATCAAATGTGAGACTAAAGTGTGAGTGAAAATGTCAATATCCTCCTAAACATGTAGGATTTAGAGACGAGCCATCAAGCAATTTGCAAAAATAACAGCATAAAAGGAAGAAGAAAGTATGATTATTTTATCATTGGCAATTCGCGCACACAAAAAAACTCGATAAAAAAAAACAACGTACATTGCACAAACACAACATTTCAGCATTCAGCGGCCGTAGATTGAGCGATGAATCGTGTCAAAGTATATTAAAAAAGGCGCCTCTAATATTATTGCAGTGTTTGGAGATAGCCATGAATCAGTTTCCCTCGTATTTTGGATCAGCCATCACGTAATGATAGGCAACGACCAGCACGAATATAAAGATTCCGAGGAAATTTGCAAAGAACCCTAGGTCTTGATCATCAATCATCTGCAAAATAAATAAAATATTATATCAGCTAGCTCATCACGACCCCCTAAAGATAGATCTTAGGCTTGATACCCCTTAAATAAATAAAGGGTTTTGAGCAAATATAAAATGCAAAGCTCTCTCCTTTTCTCTCGGTGAGGAATGAAAAGTATGAAGGCTACAATTCTGGCCCAGGATTATGTGGGAAGATTGCATTACAAAGCTTAATTGAAATGATTCAATCAAACTACATATTCCTATATAGGGCCATTTACCGGTCGGTTCCTCTTCTTTAAGTTTGCTAAATTAGAGGTTGCACCCCTCTTCCCATGTAAGTTTACATTTAATACATCTATGCACAAAAAAGATACTAATCCAGCATCATTCTTTGCTGGCCTGCAGTTGGATACATATACAGAGATATTAATCCAACCCCGGGCCGCAGTACCAATTTCCCAAAGCTGTCCGAATATTCATCTAGCCTTCCCTTACCTTTATTGTATGAGTTTTTAGTTAAGGTGTATTAAAATCTACAATCAATTTGGTAGGTGCGTCGAAGGAGGCATTGCGTTGTCGAGGCTACACACGTATGTTTATCAACCCGCTAGGTCGACGAAAATCGGAATACATTGAGGACCGACGTCGGGGTAGCGAATTGGGAGCGAAGCGGGTATTCTTTCGGCGACGGAAATCGCGGTCGAAAGGAAGCTAGGTCGGAATAAATGTTACCTATAGGGAAAGAGAGAGAGAGGGTAAAAGAAGAAATTACGGAGATAGAAGTCCAAGATTTCATTCCACTTCTGAGATAGCTCAAAATACAATAGCTAACCGCTTATATAGTTGCCGTGCTCAAAGCGCATAAAAAGTGATACAAGTAATGTAACCCGATACGTCTGGCTAAGCCCACACGCTACTAGCACGACGCTCGCGGCGTCGATACACTTGCTACACTGGCGGTCGACCTTCTCCCTCCTCCGCCTCGTCCGCATCCATAACAAATCTCATCCACGATACTAGTATAGGCTATTTTGAATCCTATGTGAATCAGCAAGGACAACACGGTTGAGACAAGTGGTTGAATTCCGTGAAACCACTCATAGGATTTGGTACATATCTCTTATTGCGCCACTACACTAGTCCATCACTGAATGAAGAAAGGCTAGGTGGCAGTCCTTAAATAATTTCCAAAAAGGGAAGTTTAATTAACCAAGACTCAAAAGATCAAATTTCACCTTTCATAAATGACGCAGGAGGGATCTATAGGTGAAGGATTAACGGTGACCTAACCCTACATGTCATGCAACGCTCGACGAATTAAATCATAATTAGATAATGAAAATAACATCTCACGCAAATAATTCACAGCAAGACAAAATATTTTATTAGGGAAAAACAAGCTCATACTTTCCTTCGCGTGGAGGGCCAAAGCGAGGGCGCGCGGAGAACCCTGCAAATCACAATATTTATCTAACAAACCACCACAATACAATATACCCAAACAAATATGAAATCCAATCCAATATAAATATGCTGAAAATAATAATACAATACAACGAGATCTCATCAAATAGTGGGCGATGACCAAGGCACTGAAGAATCCAGAGCCGGAGATGCGTGTACGATGATCCGAGGTGGAGCCAACGACGTGGAAATAACGGAGGTGGCCGTCCTTGGTGGCGGAAGATGAAATCAGGCCGGAAATGGATAAATCCGATATTTTGAGGTCGGATCCGGGCTAGGGAATGATGAACGGGTGGAGGAAATATAAGATCGGGACTGTTTTCGCGAGGCAGTGGTGGTGGGGAAGTGGATCCACAGAAGAGGAATGATTTGGGGGGGGGGGGGGTCGGGTTAGGGCTGTAGAGGGTTGGAAAGGCTGCGGTGGTGGCTATGGGACTGGGAGGCTGCTGTAGTAGGGCCGCCGGACTGGAGCAGGGCAGCAAACAGTGGAGCGGGTGGGGAAAACTTGAGAGAAAGGAGGGTCGGCTGGGTTGCTGGAAGAGGGAACAACCGGCGGTTGTAGGGATGGAAGACCAGTGGTCAGCAGCCTGCTGGGAGGGGTAAGACTATACTCCAAGAATAGTTAATTTCATTTTTGAATATTTGTGGTGAATGAGAATGGATTTTCTGGACAGCAAACACAACAGGCTGTAGGGGGGCTATGGGGGTGGTGGAAGGAGGTTTTACGGTGGGGGAAAAGGAGGTTAGGGTTAGGGGATACCTTGGGGAGGAAGAAGACCACCTAGGAGTCATCACCTAGGATTCCACGGAGTCGGCACCGTGGTAGGATTGCGGGATTCCGGGAATAAGCTCTCCAAAATCTGCAATGCCTCAAATCAACCCACTAACATCTAATTTATAATAATAAGAGACTTAGGGCATCCCACCATCGACGACAATGATTGATCGGAGGCGGGACCACATAAATAAATCAAAATAAAAGGCAAAATAGTGAAATAATATATCAAATCAATTCACAACGCAAATCCAAACACATCTGCGGAGTTCGATCGTCGATCCAGGCACGCCATATGTGAAAAGTCGCCAAAATCAGTCCCGAATGGGCCAAAAACTCGTCATCCACTGCAAGTTCTCGTTTATGCTCCACGTCAATAAATAGGTTTAGCTAAAGCAGTAATAGCATAACAGACAACTTGAACAACACCCTCAGTTTGAAGACGATTAATAAAAATATTGATTATAAACCAGTGCTAAATAGTTCATACTTGGGTAAACTATGAGATTTCACAATATAATGAAAAAATAATAATTTAAGTCTTCATTAAAAACATTGTGACAACTAAAGATCTCATTGGGGGTTAAAAATTGCTCCGTCGATCCATCATAGCATAAAATAATTTAATCAGTAGAACATCAAAAGAACCTACTGGGAGAGAGCGGATGAACGATCATGAGAGGTGACCCTTAATTGACCTAGCTTTTCCAATGGCCATTATATTGTAAACAGGTCTCATGAAATTCGGATAGCAACGAATGAGATGTTTTTGAATTAGAGCTACTTAATTCTTTCATTTGTGCTTTAAGGAATCAACATAACTTGCCATGAAGACTAAACCACTTATGCTGAGAGGATTCAATATCAAAATCTTGAAAAATCATTACAGTTCTCTTTATCCTTCTCCTTTTTCTCTCTCAAATTCCATGTTGTGTTCAAATTTTCGCAGGGCATAACATGTCTCGACAACTGTGATGGACATTCCATCATAACATGATATTATGGAGTGGCAAACCTCCTAGCTGTCTCTGAACCCCTACCTCTTTTATCACCAAGCGGTCATTTAGGTGCCTTAGCTGGTGATATGGGTTGTTTCCCACTCAGCAATGGAGTTCATCCCCCATCGTTTCACTGACCGACCTTGAACTTTGTTTGGGGGCATATCTAGTATTAAGAGTTTGCCTCAATTTGCCTCAATTTGGCACTTATGCTGAGAGGATTCAATATCAAAATCTTGAAAATTCATTACAGTTGCTCTTTATCCTTTTCCTCTCTCAAATTCCATGTTGTGTTCAAATTTTTGCAGGGCATAACATATCTCGACAACTGTATTGGACTTTCCATCATAACATGATATTATGGTGTGGCAAACCTCCTAGCTGTCTCTGAACCCCTACCTCTTCTATCACCAAGCGGTCATTTAGGGGCCTTAGCTGGTGATCTGGGTTGTTTCCCACTCGACAATGGAGTTTATCTCCCATCGTTTCACTGACCGACCTTGATCCTTGTTTGGGGTCAATATCTAGTATTCAGAGTTTGCCTCAATTTGGCACCGCTCTCGCAGCCTGCACCAAAACAATGCTTTACCCCTAGATGTCCAGTCAATTGATGCACCTCAACGGATTTAAGGAAGAACTAGTTAGCTTTGGGTTCGAGTGGCATTTACCCCCTAACCATAACTATCCACTAATTCTTCAACATCAGTCGGTTCAAACCTTCACCCAGTTCACCCAAACTTCATCCTGATCATGGATAGATCATCCAGGTTTGTATCCATAAGCAGTGACAATGCCCCAATGTCAGATTTCTACATAGTATGTTTCATTTATCTCCTATCAGAATAGCTTCTTGTGACAATGCCCCAATGTTAAGGTGCCATCACAAGTCAAGCACAATTCCTTCTTTCTACGTCCTCAAAGTGAACTAAGCTGAGATGAATGAGTATAATCCGAGCGGGTGACATCCAATGTCTGGTTGCAGCAAGCTCAACTGCTCGTAGATTGATATCAAAGACTCGGATTGCTTTGGGCTGGCTTATTCTGAACGTGGACCGATGGTTAACTAGTAATGGCCAAGGAAATTGAAGCTTCAAACATTACTAGAGGCCAATATACAGTCCTTGATATCGACGGTGTGACCTCCGATCGAGGTTACTGAATGGAAGAGGGGTGTTGGATGCCTCGGGTTTTTACCAGTTAGCTCATGTCAGGTCAATGTGGGTCTGGAGTGCTGAAAACAGCCAATTGTTGCGCCACATCAGTTACCTGATTTCTCCAAATATTTTTTAATAGTTTGAGGATATGCCCAAATTGATTGGAGTTGCGCATGCTGGTTGAGAATTGCATCCAATAAGAGATTTGATTGGAAGTTACTCCTATGGATGATGGTGTTATGGGTCTTAGAATTCTGTCGTAGGAGAGGCCGGAGGTGGAGAAGATGACGGTGGAGGAGAATAACGTGGAGCCTGAACCGCGGCTGCCTAGGCGGGGAGGAGAGAGTCACTAAGATCTCACAACAAGAGCACAAGAACTAGAACTTCATTTCATTTTTTCATTGATACAAGACTCTTAAGGGTCTATTTATAAAACCCCAGGGTGGCAAACCAATAATACATGATGACGCATAAAATATTAAAAATACATAAATATTAATAAAATAAGACTTGACTCCTAATACGAACTCCATACAACATATAATATGATAAACGGCGAGGGATTCAAAACCGATTTGTAACATCTCATCCACCCTTTGAAATCGAGCTTGCCCTCAAGCTCAAACTCCACGTAGTGACCGGATCATCTGGCAGCTTGATCTCCCGTCAGAACAATGCATGATATCGCGTAGCGATGGCGACGGTGAGTAGCGGAGGCACTGTTGGAAGGACGAGCGGCGGAAGTAGTGGCTTCGACAAGGTCAGTGGAGTGGCGAGGAGCAGCAGCAACAAGTATGTCGGGGAAGCGGCAACAGACAAAAGGAATGGATCTGAAGGCGGAGGTGGCCGGAGGCAGGAACGAGTCTGTCGGGGTCGACAGAGCGGGGGCTGGCGAAGCAAGTGCTGGCAGAAAGGCGGCCACAGTGTCTGACAACGGTGGCCCAAGGTGGGGCGACACCACCGCGAAAGGTGATGGAGGAAGGGCAATTACCGCTAAGAGCGATGGCACGTCAACAGCCGATGCAGGTGGTGATTTCACAAGAAGAGGCGGCGGCAAGGGTTGCAACGACAAGGGTGGTAGCTTCGGCGGAAGAGCAACTATCAAATTATCAAGTTTG
Organism: Platanthera guangdongensis; assembly: GCA_039583875.1. Taxonomy (NCBI): domain Eukaryota; kingdom Viridiplantae; phylum Streptophyta; class Magnoliopsida; order Asparagales; family Orchidaceae; genus Platanthera; species Platanthera guangdongensis. Next base: position 26,969,934 of record CM077151.1, read on the forward strand.
TGGAAGAAAGTGGTCATGGCGTCCTGACGACGTGCTTCAGCTTGCCGAAGGTGTGCGTCCCAGGAGATCATCATTTCCTCTATCAAACAGAGGACATCAATCTCTGCGACACTAAGCTTGTGCTCCATAATAATTAATTCAACAAAAGAATTAATTAAGATAATTAAATAAGTTTACCCATGTGGAGTAAAGACTGTGTAGATAAGGCAGGAAAAGGAAAATAATAATAATAAACTTAAAAGCATGAGAAGATTAAGAGCAGGGCTTGAAATAGACGGAAAACGTGTAATGGAGGTCCGGTGCCTCAGGCAAAATGACATACCGCCGCTTAGTTATTAAAGGCGCAAAACGCACTAAGGCGCAAAGAGGTCCTTGAGCCTAGGCGCAAGGCTCAAGGCGCAGGAGCGCACCTGACGAAGGCAATGCGCAACCACATCAACTTTAAATAATCAGCATTAACATCATTTCAGCTTCTCGATTAAATTCATCATTTAGTCTACTAATTATCATTCATTACTATCATTTATATCTTTTAAAAAATAGAATCAATGTAGTCACTTATCATATCTAAATCTCAACGCACAATTATCTTTCATAAACACTAAATCAATAAAAAAATATTGAGTTCTTAAATTATTCTTTTTTATTTTTGAAGAAAAAAATTTACAACAAAAATCTGACTCAGGCGCTCCTTTTGTATTCTAAAGGCGCAAATAGAGCGCACAGAGACGCAAACCTCTGAGTCTGATGATCCTGGAGCCTTAGACGCGTCTCTAATAACATATAGGCGGCTCGATGAAAATGATAGGCGGAGTTGTGCAGGGGGCTCGAGATCGATGGGAGGGGGCACTGAAGAAGTTGTGGGTTCGATGTGGCAGAGGACTCGATGGGGTGCACGTGCGTAGACAGGGGCAGGGGTGCGTGCACAAAAAGTAGATCATTGCAGGCGGAGGATGGCTTGGTGGGTTGGCAGCGTGGAGAAAGATGAAGGTGCGTGCAGAAGAGGGCTTCATTGACGACTAAAGGTGATGTGGTTGCGGAAAAAACGTTGAGGGTGATGTGCAGGAGAGGGCCTGTAGCTATCGATGGAGGATGAGGTGGGTACAGAGGGATTCAATGTTGTACAATGGCTCGAGGATGCCAAAGTTGGGCGAGGGAGTTGACGATGCTGGCCGGCACTGGTGTAGAAAACAGGACGACATCTTCAGCCAAATGAGGGAAGGTGTGTTGTTGAACACGATGAAGTAGAGAGCATAGGTTGGCTTAGGGTGAAGATGTGGTGGCAGCTAGCTACTGGCAAGGTGTTTGGCTGGAAAAGAGGGCTCAGAGTTGTGAGAATGGAGAGAATCTAGTGTTGATGTGCGAAATGACCGAGGCTCTGATATCAGATGTTATGGATCTTAGAATGTTGTCGGAGGAGAGGCCGAAGGTGGAGAAGATGACAGTGAGGGAGGATACTGTGGAGCTGGAACCACGACTGTCCACCAAGATCTCACAACAAGGGGACAAGAATTACATGATGCTGTATAAAATATTAAAAATACATAAATATTAATATAATAAGACTAAACTCATAATACGAACTCCATACAACATATAATATGATAAACGGCGAAAGATCCGAAAGCGATCCATAACAGATGGTCAAACAGTTCTCCAAAAGAAATCATCCGGGCTTTGCCCGACAAAAAAGAAAGATTGAACAAATGGATAGATATTTGGATATGTTCGATGGTTGTCACTTAGAGTTGAGCAGCAAGGGTCAAGGGAGTAGTTTGCTTTGAGGAGATAGTAGTTGTGGTAGGATTCTGTGTCTTGGATGAACCAGAGATGGATAGATGCACTGATCTGTTGAAGGGATCGTTCGACATCCTCATACCTAAGGGTGTCAACAAGATAAAAGTATTAGTGTGTTTCTAGTAACATCGGCGTGAAGGTTGCTATTTGTGAGTGAACAGCGCCCGAGGAGGCTTCGGTTGCATAGATCAGGTTCAGTGGAGTCGGAGTGGTGGATTGGGAGCGTAGATAAGGGAGTCAGAAAATTCTAGATTATGAGTAGATGAGAGGATTACAAGGATCTAGATTCTTCGTTTGGCGAAGAGAAAGTTACTGTTGTAGGAGCATGGATACAGGAAGACAAGAACAAATAACACGTACACCGATTTGCTACGAACTTGTTACTGTAACAAAATACTGTGGAGCTTGAAACTCTGATGTTCATTAAATACAACTTACACAAGTGATTTTACACAAAGTTCCAAACAAAAAACCACAAAAATATCAAAATATAAGAAAATGTAAAAAAACATAAATAAATAAAATTATTGCAAGTTGATTATTTACATAAAAATACAAATTCTTATTTTTTTATCATTTTTTGTTTCTATTATTTAGATTGCATATTTCTCATTATTTATTTTTCTAGCTACCTGAGAATTAGTCAATTGTTACTGTGATGAGGATAAAGATCGACTTGCACAATGACGAGAACCGTTTAGCTTATGCAGATCAACGATTGTAGCATTTTTTGTTCTTTTCATTTTTCATTTTGAGTTTTATTTTTATTTATTTTTGAGCCGGGACGATCAGCCAATCATAGCCATTCATTGCCCTCTTAGAGTCTATAAATAGAGGGTAAGGGCTCTCATTTTGGGCATTGAAGAATGGGGGACTGAATCCCCTTCTTTGGTCATTCAATGTTGAAGCCGTTAATCAGGGTGTGAAGCCTTAGATCCCCTTACCCTTGTCGCCCACCCTCGCCCCCCGGCCTGTTTCCCCTTCCTCCCCTCCTCCACAAAACGGCCCACAAAAACAGCCCCCTTTCCCCCTTTTTTTCACCTCCGGCGATCACCGGAGAACATCTTCGACCACCTCCGGTGATCCACCACTACTTCCCCTCCAATTTTCCTTCATTTTGTATTTTCTAGCTATCACCGAAAAATACCTCCGGCAGCCACCACCACCACCGGAAGTCACCTCTAGCAACCACCACCCAACTCCCTCCACTACCCCACTACTTCCACTTCCTGAATTTTGGGCAACTTCTCTTAAAATTACTCCCAACCCACCAATCCCCACTACCTCCACAATCCACTCCCCACTCTCAGCATAGCAGCTGGTCCACACCCTTATTCTCCTCCCCATTTTCACGTGGAGCCTTCCCAATTCCCAACTGGGCCCCACTTCCAATCCCCCTTCCCCTCTTTCTCTTTACAGCCAGTTGAGGAGCCATAAATATTTCCTATTTTTCAGCCCGACATTCAACATGAATCTCCCAACATTTCTCGACTCTATTATCACCCCTCCTCCCTTCCAAGTATGTGGAGCCACATACCAGCCGAGCCCAACCTCCTCTGCTAGCCCCCATCCCTCTCTAAGCCGCTCCTCTCTCTTCTCCCAATCCCTCTCCTCTCGTGGAGCCACTGCCCAGCCTTTTCCCTCCCAGGAATTACTATAACAGCAGCCCCACATCACCATTTCCACCTCCAATAGTCATCGGCCTCTTTGATACTTGCTGTCAACCTCTTTTCCACCACCTGGCATAGCCAAAAAATTTATCCAGCACCCATGGACAGCACTTCCAGCAGCAGCCCATTCCCTTCTGGCCTTGGGAGTTCATCCCAGCACTCCTAAGTGTTGGCCAGAAAGTAGACACTCGGAGGCATCAAAAAAGTCCTGAAACTTCTCTCAGCTCCTCCACGGCCCTCCGAAAAACATCTCCAGCCCTCCCCTCTACATCATTTTGCATAGTTCAAGAGGTGTTGATATTTCTTTAAGCATTAGGTCTTGTGATTAATCTCTAACAACGATGTTAAAAACGCGTGTAAAAACGTAGGATCGTCCGATCCTACGTTTTTTTTTACCTCAGCGAGCCACATTCCAGCTAGTATCGTCAACCCGTTAAGATTGTTGGGATCGTAGTGTAAGATCGCTGGGACGGTAAGATCGGCCGATCTTATTGTGCCGACTGGCCCAGTGGCGGAGGGTTGAGCACCTTATTTTTTTTTAAAACAATAGGAATAGACAGCGGTTTTTATATAAACCGCTGTCTATACTCGAATAGACAGCGGTTTATATATAAACCGCTGTCTATTCTAGGGTTAAAAGTATAATAGACAGCGGTTTATATATAAACTGCTGTCTATTATACTTTTAACCCTAGAATAGACAGCGGTTTATATATAAACCGCTGTCTATTCGAGTATAGACAGCGGTTTATATATAAACCGCTGTCTATTGCTATTTTTTTAAAAAAATAAGGCGCCCAACGCTCGAGTATAATAATTACTAGGTCCTCTTCCCTGCCTCTTCCCTTCTCGAGCTCATCACGCGGCTGTTCATGTCTTCTCACGCGGGCCACGCGGCTTCTTCGGTTCTTAAAGTGCTGCTTAGTGGATTTCTGTGGATCTTCAAGTGCAACTTCTTCCCTGTCTCTTCCCTTCTCGAGTGGTTCTTCAAGTTCAGGTTCTACTTATACAGTTAATTGTTAAAGCTTGTACCTTGTAGTTTATTATTGTGTTAAAAATGGCTTCAAGTGGTGCTTCGAATAGTGCATCTGGGAGTAACAATGTTGATGCTCGTATGAGATCTAGAATGCAAAAGGCTGTTGCAGCCTTGCAGGATCTAGAAGCGATATTGGATGGAAGTATGACATTCCATTTGAGGGAGATGTTAGGAAAATCAAATGCAAATTTTGTGAGAAAGTAGTGACCGGAGGGATTTATCGTTTAAAACATCATTTGGCGGGAACCCAAAAAGATGTTGAAGCTTGTAGGGCCGTGCCAGAAGATGTGAAAAAAGAAATATGGGAGATTTTAGTTGGTTTGCAAGATAGATTATTGAAGAAAACAATCACCCCCATGGAAGGAGTCAAGTGGAAGTGTGAAGAGGAAAATAGATGATAAAAACTCTTTTTTGTTTTTTTAAGAGAAGTGAAAAAACACAATCAATAATCAACAATATTTTTAAAAAGGGGGTGCGAGAGAAAACATGTAATGATATTGCTTCTTTCATCTACAACAACGCTATACCATTTAATGTGGTAAAGAGTGATGAATTCCATAAGATGTGTGAATCTATTTCAAGACATGGATTGTGTTTCAAACCACCATCTTATCATGAAATTAGGGTCAAATATTTGAAGCAACAATGATTTGACAATAGAGACTCTTGTTGAACATAGAGTTCATTGGAAGAAGATGAGATGCACAATAATGACAGATGGGTGGACTGATAAAAGAAGAAAACTAATAAATTTCTTAGTGAACAACTCTATGAGAACAGTTTTCCTTAAATCTATTGATGCATCACATATGATTAAAACAACATAAAAGATCTTTAAGATGATTGATGACATTGTTGAGGAGGTAGGTGAAGAAAATGTTGTCCAAGTAGTGACAGATAATGCTGCAAACTACAAAGCTGCTGGAGACATGTTGATGGCTAAAAGAAAAAAAGTTGTATTAGACACCTTGTGCAGCGCACTGCATTGACTTGATGTTGGAGGATATGGAGAAGAAGATATATGTTCATCATGAAACAATTCCAAAGGATAGCAAAATTACAACTTATATATATTCAAGGACTAGTCTCATCTCAATCTTGAAAAAATTTACAAAATATAAAGATTTGGTGAGATCTGGAATGACTCGCTTTGCCACTGCATACTTAACTTTGGGATGACAAGAAACTTGCATTGATAAGAATGTTTAATTCAGATGAATGGAAGGGGTAGTCGGTTTGCCGGTTCAAGAGATGGAAAACTGATTGAAGATGTGATTATGGACAAAGAGTTTTGGAAGAATATTGTTATTGCTCAAAGGGGGCATATCCATTGGTAAAGGTGCTTTGGTTGGTTGATTTAGATGAGAAGCTAGCCATGAGATTCATTTATGAGGAAATGAATAGGGACAAAGAGAAAATTGCACATGGCTTTGATGGTATGCAAAAATAGTAAGTCTTTTTTATGTACTTAATTAATTGTAGCATTATTTATTTGTATCTTGATTTTAACCTACTTCATTTTTTTTCATTATTTAGTTATCAACCAATATGGGATGTCATTGATGCAAGATGGGACAAGCAAATCCATAGGCTCTTGCATGCTACTAGCTATTATTTAAACCCCAAATTTTATTACAGTCCTTCATTTAAAGCTGATTATGAAGTAAAGCGTTGACTATATGACTGTATAGAAAGAATGACATGGGAAAATATAGATGAAATTTCAAAAATTGATAGCCAGCTTGAAGATTTTAAGAATAAAAAGCAATTTTTTGGATCTATAGTTGCCAAAACTGGAATTAATATCAAAACTCCAGCAGCGTGGTGGGATTCATATGGGGAGGAACATTCAGAGCTTCAGAAATTTGCTCTTCGTGTGCTAAACTTGACATGTAGTTCTCTGGATGTGAGAGGAACTGAAGTGCCTTTGAAATGGTATAATTTAAAAAATAAGAATCTTTTTTATATGTCATTCAAAATTTGTTATGTATCTTAACTTATTTGAATTTTTTAGGTGCACAAAAAAAATCGCTTAAAGCAAAAGACAATGAATGATGTCATCTTTGTGATGACCAATTCAAGATTGAGCAAAATGAAAAAAAGAAGTACTGATAATTTCAATTTTGATGATATCCCTTTAGATGATGAGTGGATTGCTGGAGATGAAGACGAAGACAATCTGAATGATCTTGGGGGCACTTATGAAGTAGATGCTCCACATAAAGTGGAGTTGGATGTTCCTGATTTATTGAAGAACTTGCTGCAGGAGAGGAAGAAGAGCAAGTGATGGTTGAAGGAGAGGAATATGATTTTGGGGAAAATTTGAATTTTGCCTTTGGATCAGCATCTTCATAAATTATGGCACGTTTGGCTCTTCTTGAATGAATCCCACTATCTTCTTCTATAAATTCTTCTTCCTCTTCTTCAAAATCCTCGGTTAATTCGTATGACCATTGGGAAACCTTTTTAGTAACTTCTTCTCTTCTAATTCCAATAGATTTATTTTTCATTATTTTTTTGATCTTTTGTATGTGTTGTAATTACATCAAATACAAATTTCAAAGATTCTTCTTTATTTTCTGAATCAATATCAATATCAATTTCTTTTTTTTCTGTATAATTAAAAAAAGATTTACGATAGAGTTCTAAGGAATTATTAAGAAGTAGATCATGAACCTTATTTATCAAAAAAATTTCTTCTAAATATTTTGTATCTGTATAAAGATTCATAATTGCACGTGAATATAATTTTTTTATTGTTCCTCAATATGGTCCATTTAAAAAAAGGATCATATGCTTTTGGTAAACATTTTTTTTATCATCGCAGATTAGGGTTCTTTTTTCAAGCATATCCAGACTAATGATTTTATTTAAATTTGAATTGAACACTTTTGGCTTTTCTCAATATTTGAATATTTAAATGTACTCATATTATATTTTGATGTGATGGTATATTATTATGCATTATTTACAGTGTCTTTTATATTAATATTTGTCTAATGTTGATTGTTACATTTTTTTTCATGCTTTTGTTTTACAAAAATAATCAGCTATTGTGTTTAAATATAAATATTTTATTATTATTATTATTATAAAACGATTTTACGATCTGTGTCGATCTCACGTTTTACGATCTTAGGGATGCCTCCCGATCCTAGGTAAGATCTCAATCTTGCCAACCTTGATCTCTACTTGAAGAAATAATAGTTTATATGCTTTGATTTCAGTTATCCGAGACTTTGTATTCTCACATTTAATTAGCCATTTGATTTACAAGCACTTTTGTATATTTACAACGTCATTTGTTTTCAAATTTGAAAGCTTATAATTTTGATGGCAAATTAATTTCATATTAGTTTATAAGTAATAATTATTGCAAGTAAACAAATCGTTGAATTCATATTGTGTTGCATGTAGAAGTTTCACTCACTATTTTCCCGTCATATAGGACCGTCCGACATCATACTGTTTATTTACTTATTTCACAAATGAACAATACTTATCTTGATTGTGGCCATAACATCATTATAATACAAATTCTTATATTTTAGTTATCCTTTGTTGTTTCTACTATTTAATATGCATATTGCTCATTATTTTTTTGTTGCTACATCAGAATTAGTCAATTGTTACTGTCTATTTGCTTTTTTCCCCGCCCTACGACTAATTATGCAATCTTCAGATCACTGATATTAGGTCTTGTGATTAATCTTTAAGAAATATTAGTTTATATGTTTTGATTTCAGATTTTCAGTTACATGAGACTTTGTATTCTCACACTTAATTAGTCATTTGATTTACAAGCACTTTTGTATATTTACAACGTCATTTGTTTTCCGGAAATTCATATTGTATTGCATGTAGAACTTTCACTCACAATTTTCTTGTCATAAAGGACCGTCCTACGTCTTACTATTTATTTACTTGCTTCACAAATGAACAATACTTATCTCGATTGTGGCCATAATCTCAATATAATAAAAATTATAATATATTTTTTCTTTATCATTTGTTGTTTCTATTATTTGGTATGCATATTGCTCATTATTTATTGTTGTTGCTGCCTCAAATTAGTCAATTGTTACTGTCTATTTGCTTGTTTCCCTGCCACACGACTAATTATGCAACTTCCAACCACTGGCCTCTAAAAACACCCCATTGTACCACCCTAGCACACCCTTTTATTCAAAAATGACCTCCATGTCAATCTTCTTAATCAAATCGCTCCATAGTTTGAAAAGAGGGTAACCAACCTAAAGGGAAGCACAAGGAAGAAAGGGAATTTTATAAAAAAACACAAAGTAAAATATTTCCAAGTTCATCTTTGGATTCAATAAGCGGTTAAGATGGTGGTGAGGATTGAGAAAGAGAGGAGAGGGGTCGGGGTAAAATTCCTACAGAAGTTGGCGGTGGTTGACTATCCAGTAGGATGTGGAGTTATTAGGGTTTTGAGAATGGAGGGTTCGAGAAAACTAGTTTTGGATATTTCTCATGAATTTTTATCATGGATCACAGAGACAAGTATGATAATAGTGTATCAAATGAGTTAATGAGTGTCATATAAAAGTGAAAATCATATGATTGAATTCAAGTACCAAGTATCAATTGGAGCAGCTAACAAATGGGATTCAAAACATAATCTGTCAAAGAAGAGGAGGGCATCTTAAGCAAAACCTTTTGTACTCAGTTTCAATTTAATCATTTTTTGTATGAGATCCTATATAGGAATTGAAGGATTTGCATCACATACTGAACATAACTTAAAGATTGACAAAAAAGGCAAAATGAAATTAAAATACATGTAAACTCAAACAAACTCAAATTGAACATAAGCTAAATTCTCCACTCAAAGGATCACAGAGACAAGTAGGATACTAGTGAAGGTAGAATTTTTCTGTAACAAAATCATTTTTTTATCCGACTCTAAATATTATCCACTGCACCAACCTCTGATCATTGCCTTTAAAATCAAATTCATTTGGAATGCTAAATTATATTTTGACCAATCCAACCACATGCCTACATGAAGAGAATAAAAAAACTCAATTACTTCCAATCAGTACAATAAAATAAAATAATCCAAATTAGTATACTTTATGCATGAACACAGTATCATGGACTTGTTGGAGATGTAGCACTCTGGCCAATTTGTTGCAAATCAAATAATCATTTAAGTTTCTCCGTTTTTCACTATTGATGGTTTTCCTCTTCACTCATTTCTCAAAATGAAACTTCTACATGCAACACAATATGAATCCAACAACTTTGTTTACTTGCAATAATTATTACTTATAAATTAATATGAATTTAATTTACTACCAAAATTATAAGCTTCCAAATTTGAAAACAAATGATGTTGTAAATATACAAGAGTGCTTGTAAATCAAATGACTAATTAAATATGTGAATATAAAGTCTCAGATAACAAAAATCAAAGCATACAAATTGTTAGAAAAGGAACATGTAAAGACCCATATAATGACCCATCATAGGTCTTTTTCCTCTTTATGTAATAGTCCCACATCATGAAAAAGGGACTCATCTCTCTCTTCTCTCCCTATATATCTGTACTCATACTCGTATTTTCATACACAAGGATATACAAGGTTTACAACATTATTCTTCCAATAGTGTGTACTTTTCTACATGGTATCAGAGCAACCAATCACCCTGGGCAGATAGATTTTCTCAGACCGCATCCCTTCCTCTGATCACCTCCCTTGGCGGTTAGCCTACTTTCTAACCGCAGGCTTCTCTGGTTGTTCTTCCTTCCCGGTTCTTTGGGTATCCACCTGTTTTTTTATAGACCTCTATGGTGGGTCCCAACAGCGTTCTCTTTTGCGGACTGTCCTTGTCTACCCACTGCGAGCTCTGCTCTTTGATGACCGTTGCTAGTAACCGCAGATCATGTTGTGTTGTTCTCTATTGATCTTGCTGTATCCGCTGCCCGCTGCTCGCCGTATCAGCTGCCCGCTGCTCGTCGTATCCGCTACCCGCTGCTCGCCGTATCCACTGCCCGTTGCTCGCCGTATCCGCTGCTCGCTGTATATGTTGCCCGCTGTATCTGTTGTCCACTGCTCGTTGTATCTGCTGCTCGCTTCCTTCACAGACCGCTACTCTCAGCCCTTCAGCCGCTGCTCCTTGGCCAACTTCTTTTCCTGCCAGTGTTGTTGCTACAAAGGGCTGCTTCTTGCTCTCCGCGCGGTTTCTTTTTGTCACTTTCTACACGCGGACTACCTCTTGGTCGCGATTTGATTGCTTGTCTTGCCGCCGGATTGTGTCCGCCGCGACCTGCGCTCGGCTACGTGTTTGCTTAAGTCTCTTGGCCGCGCGGTCTCCCCTCTTTTTGGGACATCCGCGGGAATCTCTCTTCACCGATCTCCTTGATGCTGCGTTTCCCGCACGGTCTGCTCTTTGTGTTCGCCTGGAGTCCTCTCTTTGCTCTACTTGGCGGCTTCTACTTCTTAACCGCAGCCATATGTTACTGTCTGCGGTCTCTCCTCTTGCCGTGTATTCTGCTCTGCCTGTCTTGCCGCTTACCTTTAGTCGCTTACCCGCCTTGCCGGTTAGCCGCTTTGCTTAACCGCCTGAACGCTTGGTCATGGATTCATCTACTGCCTCTTCCCTTCCAGCTGGAGTTGTTTTCCCTGTTCCCAAACTCCGTGACGAGCTGATAATCACCACCATTTCTCTTACTGGAAAGAAAAACTTTGTTGAGTGGGTGCATTCTGTGAGCCGAGTTCTTCAGTCAAAGGGACTTCTACATCACTTAACACGAGATGTTCCTTCTGCACCTATTGATGACTGGCTTCGTAACGATGGTCGTGTTCAGACGTGGCTCCTCAACTCCCTTGATGGAGAATCTTACTGCATGGTCATGTATCACGAGACGGTCAAGGCGATGTGGGATGAGCTCCATTCCCTTTACTCAGGCAATGACAGTCTCCAGTACTTGTATGACATCAATACCGATCTTCAGACCCTTGACTCTGACAGTGCTGCTAACTTAACCTCCTTTGTTGTTCGGTCCAAGACACTGGTTAAAACCTGAATTCAGCATCAACCCCCGACTACGGATCTAGCTGCCCAACGCACTCAAAAGCAAGCTTTTGGTATTGTCATGATGATGGCTCGTGTTCTGTCTCATCTTCATAGTATTCGGGCTCAGATCCTCTCATCTGCTACTATTCCCTCATTCTCTGATGTGTGTTTCATGTTGCTAAAGTTTTCACCGCCTCCTGATGTATCGGCCCTCCTTCACCGGTTCTTCTCCAGCAATCTCCTGCACTATTACTCCCTCTCCCTCCCCTTACCCGTGGAGGATGTACAAGCCCTCGGGGGAGGGATTGAGGTGGCCGACCGAGGTCTAAGTGTTGTTTCTTTGGTAAGGGTGTACACCTTGAGGCGACCTGCTACTGCAAACATGGTCTCCCTCCTCGTCCAACTGTAACATCTGTATTTTGACTCGACAAAATAAATTAAATTGCAGGGTCGGATCACGAGTGTTCTTGATAGATACAGTGTCTTGTCGAGGCACAAATTTAGTACGGTTAAATCATGTACGTTAATTGATGGATTAATTTTAAATCGTCGAGATTGTGTTCGACGCATTTTAATTATAGATGTGAGGGCGTAGCATATAAAATTCCTTTAGTGTTATGAGAAAATGGCCATAGTATAATAAAATCTCAATCCCTATTTTAGCTCTAAAGGAATTGCAGGTTCGTTTCTCTCCCTCCTGCGGTTCACGTAATCACCCGTTACTTGGAAACACCGTTCAGTTACATTAAAGCCCATAACCCCTCTATCGTAACCCTATTTTCACTTCCTCTCACCCAATCGTGGAACGGCCGCACAGGATCCCCTCTCGGGTTTGGTCCCCTCGCGGAAAATCTCTCCCAAATCTCGTTGTCGTTCACTCCAGTAGGGTTCAACGACACACTTTTTCTCTTCCCGTGTAACTACCGACAACAGGCGCGCTCACGGTAGAGGTCGCCGATTCCAGGCCTTTTGATTTTTGTTTTCCTTGCCCTAGACCGCCGATTGGAACACCCCTTTCTCCATTTCCATCCAGGTGAGAAGCGATTTTCCCTCTGTTCTCTTGGTCCCTCCTTACTTCTAAGTTGTTTGATCTGATGAGGGTTAATGATTTTCGTTTCTGTTGTGCCCTTTTTGCAATGACAGGGGTTTTGAAGGCTTCTCCTAATATTCTAGGGCAGACCATCCAACTGGGTTCCTTTTTACCCCCTCATAGTAAGCAGCCATAAATTTTCATTCAATATAATATGGGGTTGTGTTTTTAGAATCCTCTTATGGTGGGGGATGGTTTCAGTCCGGTGATGCACTTGTACAATTTTTGTAATTTTTTTACTTAACTGTGAGTTTTGGGGGTGAAAATTTACAAATCCTAGAAGTTTGATTGTCAACTAAATAAAGTGTTATTTCTCTTCAGATCCATAGTTCAACTTTGTGTAGATTGGAAAAAGTTTTGAAAGATACAAATTAATCTAAAAGGAACCATGTCACCGCGCTTGGTGTACGAGCGACGCAAGACCACTGTAAGGAACTCTTATTCTTTCTGACTAGACATATCAGATAGTCTGCAGAAAAATGCTTGTCTAATTCAGTAAAGTTATTATAATTGCTCAAAATTATCATTTGTCGTTGGAGATTTGAAATTCAATAATCATTCGGTTAGTAAATGCGCAACAAATTTATAAATTCCTCAAGTAGTAAGACCACCAAAAATAGTGCATATTATGGAACTTTTACACTCGTATAGATTTATGAACATGAAATAGTAAATACATGGATATGATTTCTAGTCGCTTAAGTCAATATGTTGAACTCCTTATATTACGCAAATATGATCGGAAGTAAAGTAGCACTAAATAACAGATGTTACCCATTTTCGATGTTAAGTAGATTTGAGTCTGTGTCCGTGAGATACTAGAACACCTGAGTTTGTTAGTAGGACTCAGAGCGTTATACTAGTATTGCGCAATAGAAGCTACTCTGCCTAGAGTTTTAATGAAGGACAACCCTAAGTGATTTTAGAACTCAAGTTTAGACCGAACCTTAGAAACACCTAGTTAACCAAATTATTTGGAATTTGAGTAAACTGTACACAATATGATTAATTAGAACAATTATTTATCTTGCAAGTTTTATTTTAAAAATCATGCATAGTATACTAGCATACAGTTTTCTATAGCACAATGATTATTTCTAAAAGCATGAATGCATTTCTTTCAAAATAATTTGTGCAGGAGAAATAGTTTTCTTTACTCTCCCTTTGGGCTGACTCATCTTTGGGCATGTTTTTACAGGGGACTCGGGTGGGAAACTGCGTCTAGGATGAGCGTGATGTTGGAGTGCTCCTATAGTTTGTTTTCCTTTTCAGTTGTTGCCTTACTTTTAGTACCGCACTGTTTAATATTGGGCACTTGTAATGTTAATGTGTAAGAGTGTCTCTGTGTACCAGACATGTTACAATATTTTAGATATTCAGTTATTCGAATTTTCATCTTTCTAGTGGCACAGTAAATTCATCTTGATGAGGTATAATTTTACACTTAGTTACACTTTTTTTTTTACTTCCGCTACAAGTTCATTTTCAAAATTTTTTCAATTATACCTGTTGTGTACAATTTTACCCTTAGTTGCACTTTTTTTTACTTTTGTTGCAAATTCATTTTCAGATTTTTTTTCAATTATACCTACTATGTACTAGTTTTAATACTGTTTCTTAATTTATTGTTTATCGCTGGACCCGTCCGGATTGCTGATTTGTTGTTAAACTAGGATGAAGTGTTTCACCAACTGCTTCTATTGCTGCCCACAACCCTTCTACCACTCGTGTTGATTTTGATGAAGTCCTCCTCCAGCTCCAAAAACTTCAGGGGTGGCTCAACAACTCGCATGCCTCCGTTGCCTCCGTCTCTAATGAAGGTATCACTCGTCTCTCCATTAGTCCGCGCTAGATAGTGGATTCGGGTGCTACTCACCATATCACCTCCCTAAAGCGACCCAAATACTTGGATTCTCCACATCCAAAGTTTGTCACCGTAGCAAATGACAACACCACTCCTATCACCGATTCTGCTGATATATCTCTCAATCCTTCTATTTTTCTTTGCTCGGCTCTCTACGTCCCTGGCTCTCTGTTATTTACTTTCTGTTAGTCGTCTCACTGCCAATTTGGATTGATATATCACATTCACCTCCTCTACTTTTCCGATGCAGGATCGACGGACGCGGAGTATCATTAGTAAAGGATGACTGCAAAACAGGTTCTACCTTCTTGATATCTCTCCCACCATTCTCTCCTCCATCTCCTTTATTGACTGCATCGGCGTTTTGGGCATGCTCCTCTTCCGGTTCTCAAGAAGACACTTCCCGATGTTCCTCATCTAGCATTTACCTGTGATTCTTGTATTTTGGGGAAACAACATCGTTATTCTTTTCCTCCTTATTGTAGTCGAAGCTTTGCTCCTTTTATGTTAGTGCATTTTTATGTTTGGGGCCCGTACAAAATAGCAAGTGTGACTGATTATCGTTATTTTATCAGTTTTATTGATGATTATTCTCGAATGACATGATTGTACTTACTTCGTGATTGCTCCGAGCTTCCTCGTGTGTTCCGAACTTTCGTTCTTGAGACTCGCACACAGTTTTCAGATAAAATCAAAATACTTCGGACGGAGAATGCTCGAGAATACACTAGTCATGAGTTCAATAATCTCTGATCTGAATTTGAGATTATTCAATAGACTTTGTGTGCATTTACTCAACAAAACGGTGTGGTTGGGAGCAAAAATAGACATTTTCTTGATGTTGCTCGTTCATTCATGATTCAAATGCACGTTCACAAGGCTTATTGGCACTTTGTGGTTTCGATGACATGTTATCTCATTAACCATCTCCCCTCCTCCATCCTCAACAACGCCACCCCGTTCAGTCTCCTCTTCCCTTCCACACCTATTCCCTCTCACATCTCGAATATTTGGTTGTACCTGCTATGTTCATTTACTAGGTCCCTCCACCGACAAGTTTGATCCTCGGGCAGTCAAACATATGTTTGTTGATTATTCTCATACTCAAAAAGAGTATGTTTTCTACTTCCAATACCCGCAAGGTGACTGTCTCAGCAGATGTTACTTTTCTGAAAGATCAACCGTTTTTCTCCGTACCAACTCCACCTCTTCCACCAACATCATTACCAAGACATGTCATCCCAGTTACGTCTCCTCCACCACCACTACTCCCAAACCCAGCTCTGGTTCTCTACAAGACCCCTCTTTTTCGTGTCTATACTTGTTGACCTCCCAGCTTCGCCGCCCCATTACAATTGACTTTGACCTCTTGCACTTTGCGACCTGTTGACCCAACAACTGCCTCCACAGCCCATCCCATGACGAATTATGTATCCTTACATCGCCTGTCCCCGACGCTTCAGACCTTTGACAATACATTATCCTCTATTTCTATTCCTAACTCTGTGCAGAAGGCTCTCCAACATCCGGGTTGATGGACGGCCATGGACAAAGAAATGATGGCCATCTGGGCTAATCAAACGTGAGATCTGGTTTCTCTTCCTCCAAAGACAGACACTTGTTGGCTATAAATGAGTCTTTGTCATCAAAGCATGCTCCTGATGGGACAATTGACTGTCTTAAAGCCCGACTGCTGGCTCGCGACTTTACTCAACAACCGGGCCTCGATTATGAAGAAACGTTCTCTCCAGTGGTCAAGATTAACACGGTTCGTGTCCTCCACTCTGTGGTTGTGCATCGCCTATGACCCTTACATCAACTAAATATCAAGAATGCTTTTCTAAATAGCGATCTACAAAAAACTATCTACATGCAACAACCTCCAAGGTTTGAGACCACGGGGGAGTCTGATGCGTTGGACGACAAGTGTACTGGTCGCACAAGTAATATAAAATGGGTGGCTTTCCCAAGTATCGATCTCTTCAAGAAACACAGTAAGGGGGGAGTTAATTTCGAGGAGAACTTGAGATTGAAGTCCTTAGGTCGGGGTTACGATGAGAGAATGGTTATGACTTACGTAAAAAAAAATAAAACAATCTAACTTAACCATTGCGGGTCGCCAACACCGTTTCTCAAGGTGAGTGGATTACACGGGCCGCTATGCACTGCTTCGCAACATGGACGGCCGAGAAGGCTTGCGAAATTGAGGGTCGTAATCACCTCATCACTACGCTCACACCTAGCACTTGCTAGTGTAGCAAACACAATAATTCACACCACAAGTAACTTAAGCCAACAAACCACCGCATCGCTCACAAGCATGAACAATAGTAAATAGCATTAAGCCCAAGGTTCATCAAAGTTCTTGCATCAAATAATAATGAAAATCCAATACAAAAACCTAGAAATGTGGAAGAGAAAGGTAGAGATACAAACAACGAACGAGTCTTTGCCGTATACGTGGGAGGAAGCACCGGGTTGTTAATCCGTGTCCAGCGAGCCACTCATCGGTTGCGTCCGGGGTCGGGGAAGGCTGTCACTGCTTCCTAAGCGCCCGTCTTCTCGTTGGTCTACGTTGTCCACGTCAAACCTTCACTTCTTCCTTACTTTGCGGAGAACGTAGAGTGGAAACTCACTTCTTTACGCCATGGATGCAAGGGAACTTCATAGGGAGCAAAGCCCTAGCTTTGAGGATGAAGAACGGGGCAAAACCCCCTTCCGGCGGAAGAAAACGGCTGCCAAATCCGGTCCCTGAAACCCTAAAAAACAGCGGTTTAAATAGAAACCGCGCAGAATTTTCTTAACACACGGGCAAAACGCACGGGCGCACATCGTCCGTGAAGAAAAACGCACAGGCAAAAACAGAACTGAGTATTTTGTGAAATGATCGCGCACGACCGGCCCGAAACGTGCGTGAAGCAAACGCACGACCGTGCGTTTTACACAGGAAACAATCTGTAGGCAGGGCTTTCTGACCACCTGCACAGCAAACCTCACAATGGGGGCACAAGCCACCAACATACAAAACAGAAAGAAAAAAACTATAAGAGAGACTTGGGGAGCACCATGTGCTTACCCCCAACAGAATAGTGCGCAATTGCACACCACAATGAGCCAAAATGTGCACTTCATGTGATAATGGTGTATAAGTGAAATTTAAGCAGTAACATACAAAAAATGAAGCGCAAATGCAAGAAAACAAGCCCAGATGAGTCCGAAAAATCCTATATAAATCGGACTCATCAGAGTCCCGAGTTTGTCACCTCAAGAAGTCGATTTATGGTCTCAAACAATTTCCTCGGGCATGGTTTGATAAGTTCAGTAGGGTTGTTCGGGAAGTTGGATTTACTCGGAGCTCGACAAATTTCTCTCTGTTCACTCGACATAAAACAATAGGAACGATTCTTCTTTTGGTATATGTCGATGACATCCTAAGCACAGGAGATGATTCAAAGAGAATACAAGTGGTCAAACAACACATTAGTTCTGTTTTTCAAACAAAAGATCTGGGGAACCTTCGATACTTCATTGACCTTGAGATCGCAAGACGTCCTGATGGCCTTGTCTTATCTCAACGGAAGTACTGTCTCGACCTTATTTAGGATGCTGACTACTCTGAATGCAAGCTGATTGATACTCCTATGAATGTCAATCACAAGCTTTGTGCACATGTCTCTGACGCAGATCTTCTTCCAAATCCAGAATACTATCGACGTTTGGTTAGAAAACTGATTTATCTAACAATCACAAGACCAGACATATCCTTTGTTCTTGGGGTTGTCAGCCGGTTTATGCATTCTCCTCCGATGTCTCATCTACAAGCTGAATGTATTCGGAGATATCTGAAAACAACTCATGGTCAAGGCCTGGTATACAAAACTTCTTCCTCGTCTACTCCAACATAATTTGCGTATTCGGATGTTGATTATGCTTGGTTCCTTGGATGGTCGGCGTTCCACTAGCGGATTTTGTATTTACTTCGGAGGTCACCATGTTACCTGGCGCAGTACGAAACAGTATCTGGTTGCTCGATATTTGGCCGAAGCTGAGTACCGTTCGATGATATCTGTTGTATCTGAGCTCACATCGCTTGAAAGTCTCCTAGGTGATATGGGAGTAAAACTTTCTCACCAGCTACCTTACTCTGTGACAGTCAAGCTG
This sequence comes from Platanthera guangdongensis, assembly GCA_039583875.1. Lineage (NCBI taxonomy): Eukaryota > Viridiplantae > Streptophyta > Magnoliopsida > Asparagales > Orchidaceae > Platanthera > Platanthera guangdongensis. The sequence continues at coordinate 26,988,593 of CM077151.1, forward strand.
CAATACACATAGCTAAGAATTTTGTCTTTCATGAAAGAACGAAATACATTGAATTTGACTGCCACTTCATTCAGGAAAAAGTTCAAATGAAGAACCTGGAATTGAAACATGTTTTGGCTACTGACCAAGTTGTTGATCTTCTCACTAAGGCCCTACTGAATGCTCTAGTTTATCAGTTCTTGTTCAAGCTGAATGCCTACGACTTGTACGCTCCATCTTGCGGGGGAGTGTTAGAAAAAGAACATGTAAAGGCCCATATAATGGCCCATCATAGGTCTTCTTCTTAATGTAATAGTCCCACATCTTGAAAAGGGGACTCTTCTCTCTCTTCTCTCCCTATATATATGTACTCATACTTGCATTTACATACACAAGGAAGGATATACAAGCTTTACATCATTTTTCTCCCAATAGTGTGTACTTTTCTACACAAACTAATCTCTTCAAGTAGAGATTAATCACAAGATCCAACACTTAAAGAAATAACAACACACCTTGAACTATGTAAAATAATGTAGAGTTGAGGGCTGGAGATGATTTTTGGAGGGCCGTGGAGGAGCTGAGAAAAGTTTTGGGACTGGTTTGGAGCCTCTGAGTAAGTGTCTACTTGCTGGCCAGCACTTAGGAGCGCTGGGATGATCTCCACCAAGGCCAGAAGGGAATGGGTTGCTGCTGGAAGTGCTGTCCAGGAGTGCTGGACAGATTTCTGGGCTATGCCAGGAGGTGGAAATGAGACTGGCAGCAAGTCTCCAAGAGGCTGATGGCTGTTGGAGGTGGAAATAGTGATGTGGGGCTGCTGGTATAGTAATTCCTGGGAGGGGAAGGGCTGGGTAGTGGCTCCACAAGAGGAGAGGGGATGGGAGGAGAGAGGGGCGGCTTAGAGAGAGAGGGGGGATGGCAGAGGAGTTTGGACTCAGCTGGTATGTGGCTCCACGTACTTGAAAGGGAGGGGTGATAATAGAGTGAAGAAATATTGGGAGATTCACATGGAATGTGAGACTGAAAAATAGGAAATATTTGTAGCTCCTCAACTGGTTGTAGAGAGAAAGAGGGGGAGGGGGATTGGAAGTGAGGATCGGTTGAAAATTGGGGAGGCTCCATGTGGAAATGGGGAGGAGAATAAGGGTGTGGACCATCTGCTATGCTGAGAGTGGGGAGTGGATTGTGGAGGTACTGGGAATTGGTGGGTTAGGAGTAGTTTTAAGGGAAGTTGCCTAAAATTTAGAAGTGTAAGTAGTGGGGTAATGGGGTAGTGGAGGGAGTTGGGAGGTGGTTATGGAGTGGTGGAGGTGGTTGCCCGCTGCTGGTGGCCGGAGGTGGCTGTCGGTGATGGTGGTGGCCGCAGGAGGTATTTTTCGGGGATCGTCGAAAAATGCAAAATTAAGGGAGATTGCAGGGGAAGTGGTGGTCGATCACGAGGTGGCAAGAGACGTTATCCGGTGATCGCCGGAGGTGAAAAAATGGGGGAAAGGGGACTGTTTTTGTGGGGGAGGGGAGGAAGAGGGGGCCGGCCAAGGGGAGGAATGAGGGTGGGCGGCAAGGGGAAGGGAATCCAAGGCTTCGCACCCAAAGTAACGGCTTCGGCACCGAATGACCAAAGAATGAGCTTCAATTCTCTATTCTTCAATGCCTAAAATGAGAGCCCTCACCCTCGATTTATATATTCCTCAGGGGGCAACAGACGAATATAATTGACTGAACTCCCCGATTCAAAATTACATAAAATTACAACTCAAAATAAAAAAATGACAACAAAAACTACTATGATTGCTGATCCGCATAAAATGAACGATTACGATTCCCCGTCAAAATGGATTCCCCATTTATCTCTTTTTCCTCATTGGAATGGATTTCCTATGACATAGATCTTGTCTGCTCAACAATACAATAGAAGATCTACAATTCTTCCTTTAATAATACTTTCATTCTCCACAGTTAAGTTCTTAAACCATGGCAACTACTCCCACAGAAGATTTCAGGTAGACACTTTTTGCTTACACCGCAATATCGTGTGCTATGCTACTTTTTCTATTCAATTTTGATTTAGAAAATATTTGGTATTTTCCTTATTTTATTAAGGCCAATTGATCATTCAGAATAAAGCCTATTATTATCAATAGTCTGAAGTTGTGCAACTCAAATCCTTATACTCAAAAATATGCTTCTGAAACAAAGTGTTGTGATGTACAGCAGTAATGCCTCAGATTGTCATGGCAAGCGCCTCGAAATGTACCACAACACCCACAAATTTCTACTCCTTCCAATGCTCCATCCTCCAAGAGCAAGAGCAGAGTGTGTTTTGAGCTCACTTGGGTCGATTTCATGTTCCAAGCCCATTGATTCATGATTTAGGATTTAGATAATGTCGCTTTATCTCCTTAAGATATAACAACTACCCCTTAACCACTCGTTTGATTTTCTTTTTACTTAAGCAGTTAAGCCCCCACTCAGTTTATTAATCTCAAGCACTTGATTGGCTTATTTTCCACAAGCCCCAATTATTTCTTCCCCTCATTCTCCAACTAGTGTCATGAAGAAGGAAAAATTATTTTAGACAATGTCATTACACATGAGCTAATTGTGACAAATACGCTCTTCATGAAGATGGGAAAATTTTAATTACATTTAAAAGAGTACCAAATAAGTCACAAATTGATTATTTCATGACTCGCAAAATGAATAAAATAATTTGTAAAGCTTGCAAAGTCATACAATGAGAAAGTTTAACAACACAACACGTGCTAATGATGTTGGATATGCAAATTAAATATAATAAATTTAAGACACGGGTAAAAGTATTGCCAAAAATTCGGTGATAGAACTAGAAGATAAAAAACAGATTGTTTTCAAGACATCAATTATGGAACAACTAATTGATGACTCTTATGTTGATTCAAGTGTCTCATGAGAAATTATGTCATCAGTTCATCACATTTAAGGATAAGTGAAAAGAACGTACTTGAAGAGTTAAAAGGTCGTACGATCCCAAATAAAGAATCTTGGTGGTGGAAAAGCAAGTTTAGATAAAATGAGGGCAAAGAGGGTCAGCTACAAAACACTCTGCACTTGCACAAATGATGAAAACTTGATAAGATATAAAGACGTCAAGAAATAAACTAAGCATGCAGTAAATACAGTAAGAAATCAAACTTATGAAGAATTTTACAAGCAACTGAATATCAAATATGGAGAGTGTGACATATATAAAATTGTTCGAGCTAGAGGGAGGAAGACAAGTGATTTAAGACAAGTTAAATGCATAAAGGATGAAACAGATTTGGTTTTGATGGATAATGTGGCTATTAAGAGCGATGAAAAAAATACTTTTATCAACTCTACAATGAAGCAAAAGACAATAAACTAAACTTGGAAGAGCTAAGTAAATTGAAGAAGTATAAAAACATAACATTTTATCGCAAAATTCAAGCATTAAAGGTAAATGATGCATTAAAGAAGATGAAAAATGAAAAAATGGTTGAGTTTGACGATATACCCATCGCGATAAAAATGTAAAATTCAAGTATCGGAGGTAAATGATGTTCTAAAAAAGATAATAAATGAAAAAGCCTGACGATATACTCATCGAAATATGAAAATGTCTAAAAAAGTAAGGAATTTTGTGGCTTACATGTTTTTCAATAAGATACAGAAGACAAAGATGATGCTGAATCAATGAAGAGAAAGTATCTTAGTAGCTTTATATAAGAACAAAAGAGATATACAAAATTATGTTAATTACAAAAAAATTAAATTAATGTGTTATATTATGAAACTATGTGAACGAGTAATATAAGACGAGAGACCAGTATCTCAGAGAACAAATTTTGATTCATGCCAGAGCGGTCGACCAGGAAAGTTATACATCTTTTGAGGAGACTCATTGACAACTAACAAGAAAGAAAACAAGATTTGTATATGTTGTTTATCAATCTTGAGAATGCTTATGATAGAGTTCCAGGAGAGCTCTCATGGAGAATCTTAGAAAACAAAAGTGTAAATGTATCATACATTGACATAATCAAAGATATGTATACAAATTTAGTGACGAGGGCGAGGACATCTGAAGGATTAACACGGAAATTCTCAATGACTGCTGACTTACATTAAGGGTCAACTTTAAGCCCATATCTCTTTACCCTTTATCATAAATAAGCTTCTCACCAGACATATCCAAAGAGTAACGCCTTCTCATTTATTATTTACAAATGATATTGTTTTGGTCGATGAAACGCGAGGGTTTAAACGTGAAACTTGAATCATAGAGAGACACTTTAGAAAAGAAGGGTTTTAAGTTGAACATGGCAAAGACGAAGTATATGGAACTTAAATTTAGCGGTGCAAGAAGGACAGATAGCTCCATTATTAAGTTGGATGATCAAGATATTTCACGCAGTGAGTGCTTTAAATATTTGGGATCGCTAGTTCAAAAAGATGGAGATGGAGATGTAGATAAAGATGTGATACATAGAATCCAAGCAGGTTGGTTGGAGTGTAAAGGCGCGTGTGAGATCTTATGTGAATGTAAAGTACCATTAATACTTAAAGACAAGTTTTACTGTACTGCAATTAGACCAACGATGCTCTACGGTTCTAAGTGTTGCGTAGTGAATTGTGTACATGCGTAAAAATGGGATTTGGGGAGATGAGAATGCTTAGGTGGATGTGTGGACACACGAGACCGGATAAAATTAGGAATGAATGTATCAGGAATAAGACATGAGTGACACCAATTGTAGAGAAGATGCGAGAAGCTCGACTAAGATGATTTAGATATATACAAAGGAGACCATTAGAGGTACCAATTAGGCGTTGTGAGAGTTTAGTCACTAGACAAGTTAAACAGGGGAGGGGTAGACCAATAAAGATTTGGAATAAAACTATAAGGAAAGGCATGATGTGCTTGGGCATTAGTGAGAATAGGGCACAATGGCGACAAATGATCCATATAGTCAACCCCACAATAGTGGGATAAAAGCTTGAGTGTTGTTGTTATTGTCTGACTAGTGTCATCTTCTCAAACGCCAGTTATTTTTATTGTGACAATTCTTCTCCTTGGGCACTCTGATCAATTTCTTCTGCTCACTAGATTTTCTCCATGTTTGTGCACCTTTTGGTTCATCTTCTTACACCAAAGGCAACAATTATTGTTGGGTTATTCAAGCAATGTAGATGTCAGACTTCATGCCTAGTTAATTTTCTGCTATTCTATGCATTATACTCTGTCTTTGATAATTCCTCCATTTTGAACGGTTGGATTCATTGGCTTTTGTTTATCAAGTATAAAGTTTTAAATTGCTTTTCAATTGATAACTTAAGATGTTTGACTTAAAATTTAATAAATCATTTCATAATTTGCAATTTTGATTTGTAAATTAAATTAAACAAATAATATAATACTATGTAATGTTCCCTAATCCCTATGAAATCTGTTTCAATAAATTAAAGCAAGTGTTGTGTATCATACTTCAAAGCGAGAAAACTCACAAGTGTGTCGCATTACATTCTATGTGCTCAAATTCCCTTTGATTCAAATCGCGATGAATGAAATATCATGAGATCCAAATATTTAGCTCTTCCACAATGCTTTGAGAAATCATAACATTTTACTTTGAAGATTCAACAATTCAGATGCCATGAGATTCAACATGAACAACTAGGGAACTTCCCATATTAGTGCAACTTCCTCTCTCAAATTCCCTATTAGATATACACTACTCTTACATCTATAAGAAAAGAAAAACACCCTTAAATTTTTAATTTTAGTCTACCTCTTCATCTTTTTTTTCCTTCCGATGGATTTCTCATTCATCCCATCTTCTTAAGAAGGAATTCCTTGCTATATAAATCTGGTTAGTCAATGCTACAAAAAATTATGGTTGTTAAAGACACACTGGCGAGTAACATGGCGCCAAATGCAATCATCCACAATCCATATGCCTTTGTCGTTGTGAGGAACATGAGAACAAAATTGCGGGTATCATCTACATTGAGAGTGCCTCATTTCCTCAAGCAATCAGTGAATACTATTGGCACCATCCTAGTTCTTTTAATTTGCATCTCTTTTATACTTTGTCCATGATTTTTAACTGAAGGTAGGTAAATTTATTGACTGTATGTTGACCCTTAGAAACTCAATACAGAAAGAAAAGCTAAAACCATAGAGCCGTTAACAACATCTAAGCGAGGTCTATGATTGTGACTAAAACTTGAGAGTCTCTCTTTTTTTTCTCTTTTTTTCAAGATGTTTTTTAACAATTTTAGTCATCTTGTGAAAGTTCTTTTCTGTTCAAGGGCTGTATGAAGAAATATTCTTTGTGTTCTCTTCAATTTGATTTTGTACACCTGTACATGCTTCATTTTGACTTTTTATTTCAATAGATTTAATAGCACACTACACATGTATCACTACATAGTGTATTCGTTTTTAATGTTTACTGATTTATGCTTTTACATTTTTTTTCTTTTTTTACAACTGATCAAAGATAACCCCTCTCTATGTAAGAACAAGACTCCAGGATGGATGTGTGCTTTTCCATATTTAAAGAACAAGTGACAGGCACGGGCCTTCAGCCCTCGGCACAATCGGCCGGGGTGCAACAATCGGCGGGGTGCAACATTCGGCGGAGTGCGACATTCGCCGGGGGTGCGACATTCGCCGGTGGTGCGACATTTGTCGTGGGGACGACATTTGTCGTGGGCGGCGACATTTGTCGTGGGGGCGACATTTGTCGTGGGGGGCGACATTTGTCGTAGGAGCGACATTTGTCGTGGGCGCGACATTTGTCGTGGGCGCGACATTTGTCGTGGGAGTGACAGGAACGGGCCTCCGGCACTCGTGCCCCGCGCGACAGTACTCAGTCGCGGCGGCGGGCTTCGCCCGCGCCCGGCGGGCTTCGCCCGCCCCTGCGGGCTTCGCCCGCCCCCTGCGGGCTTCGCACCTATGCAATATGATATAGTATATATTTATATAATATATTATAAATATATATAATATAAAAATATATTTTAGTAATGAGAGCAACTGACATGTGATAGGGTGTAATGAGAGCACTTGACATGATGTTTTTTGGACATTGTGCCTCATAATTGCCTGCTATCAGCTTTATTTTGGAGGTGACTTTAGGGTGCAATTACATAATATATTATAAATATATATAATATATAAATATATATTAGTAATGAGAGCAACTGACAGCTGATAGGGTGTAATGAGAGCACTTGACATGATGTTTTTTGGACATTGTGCCTCATAATTGTCTGCTATCAGCTTTAATTTGGAGGTGACTTTAGGGTGCAATTACATAAGTAACCTTTATTTTCAAATGTATTTGAATATTTCTTGAATTTATGTTAGTTTTAAAGTAAAAAGATTGAGGGTATATTAGGTTTTATGAATGTTGCACCAAAGGGAAGTTTTCCTTTATAGAATAGTATAGATATGAGTGCTGTGAAATATCTTTCCTACCAAGCTAATGAATGTAGAAATAACAAGACACAAGTAACATCTTGTTAAGGGCAGAGGACTGAAAAACTTTGTTCCAGCATTAAACACTTGAAGAAGAAATTAGTGAGTATATGAACACGAAGAATGAGGATGAGATGACATGATATTGGAGCTACAAAAGAAAGCCAGACATCCACGACTAGCATTAGATTGAAAGGTTCAAAGGTAAAATGGTCTTGGGACGCATACTCACATCTAATGCTGGGGAAGTGATTTTAACATTTACAAAATTAATGTATGATGCTGAAATATTCTTTCATGTTGTAAAGTTCAAGAAAATTTAATCATGGAATCAAACCTCAAACAATTGTGAAATTTGAATTCCTTTTTCACATAAATTGATAGAACACGCGAGAATTTAATCTCGTAGAGAATATTATGCTAAGTATAGTTGAACGCTTCCTGGTGATTGTTGTCAATCTCCGATTACTAAGAGTTTGGTGAAATAGTCGGTAAATTGTCCCTTACGAAGCAAAATTATAGAATCGGTTGTACTAGCTTAAAATAAAAGAACATAGAGTACTCTTGAAGTAACACCACACAATGTGACTAAAGTCATCACCAATATTGCATAAATAAATGTTTAAGTTATTAGTAATTTCAGTATTTATTTATTTTTCACCAAAGTTAACAAGTTATGATTTTTTATATGCTTATGGTCCATGTAAACGTATAGCTATTAGTTAATCTTCCTGTGTTAATACTTAATAGGTAAGTATTTCGACCTATATTACACTCCATGTGCTGCATAAACAGATTTGAATATGATAACCATATCTACTATCGGAATTTCAGGGTATTGGTACTTGGTAGTGCATAACTTCATTTATAAGCAACCAATTTTGACTGGTTTTTAAAGGAGTGCAACAAAAAAGAACATTAATTAAGCACACTTAAGAAGATGCCCATTCCTGAAGAGTTTGGCTATGTTTGGCACAGCTCTGGCGGATGGTGAAGTTGTTGATGGAATAGAGCTATTAGAAAGAGCTCCCAGAAAAGCTCTACAGAGAAAGTTGCACACTGTTTGGCTTCTGTTTCCAGGGAGCAACTTGTTTCAGCGAAGCTAGGGTATCGAATCAATTCAGAGGTTGTTGGACAATGGTGAAGTCGTGCAAGTTACTAGGGCTTCTGGAAGAGGAGTGCTTGGCGACCAGATCTGGAAGTGGAAGGCTACAAATCGCCGGAATCAAGCTCCAAATGGCTGGAGAAGACAGTGGTGGCGTCGAGATGGCGTCGTGGTGGAGAGATCGTTAGGGGCTCCAAATGGCCAGAGGAGTCATGGCCGCGAGGTCGTCAGGGGATAAGGTGGTGATCACGGGAGTTTTCTCCGCTTCATTTTCAACTCCGGCGAGGTCATCAGGGGCACGTAACTCCATCTGCTTCGGCGATGGAGCCTGCTTCGGCGATGGAGGGTTGCTAGCGAGACCTTCCCCTGAAATAGGGTTGTCGCCGCCTGCTTCGGCGATGGAGGGTTGCCGGCGAGGGAGAAGAAGATGGGATGTGAAATCTCGAACGAGGAAGAAGACGGGATGCGAAATTCAAAGAGCACTTTTACGGGAGTCAGGTGCGGAGGGTGTCCAGCGCTCCAAAAAGCCGTTAATTTGGCTTTTCTGCATCCGCGATTTCCAAAAAACTGCTCGCCCAAACAATCTAAAATCAACTCTGACAGCTGGAATAGAGCTTTTCCAGCCGCCAGAGCTGCGCCAAACAGAGCCTTTATCTCAAATCGATCTTCGGAATAATACTTTCTGCATTCAAATTAGGTAGGATTTTGTTGAAATTCCTTTTCTAAACAAACGCTAACAAACTGCACTCTCCAAGTCAAATTTATGAGGTAAGAAATGGAGCAAGGGTTGAAATGGTTACATCTTTATGTAAGAAGTTCTACACAATCGCTTTTTAATGTAGCTGGAGATTTCTTAAATCTGCAATATTTCTATAATATAAAACGCAGTAGATGATTAGAAATTATGGTGATTTGTCCACATGCATGAAAAAATGACTCATGAGAAGGAGGATGAAGAAAATTAATTTATAAGTTTAATTTGTATGAAGGGATTCAAGAACTCCTAAATATTGCAATAGTTGCTAGTCGCACTAGAGCAATTCAAATTGAATTTTTATAACAAATCATTACTTTTATATCTAGATTCTAATTAAATTAAACCAGAACACTTGTAATTATATTCAATTAATAACATGTACTTGGGCCATATTTGGGGCAACATGACAATCATGAACGCATTGGTTTGAAACTGTGGTTATGAAAGCAATTGAGTAGCTTGGAGAAACTATGCTTTCAGTGCAGTCATGGGCGTAAAAATAATTTTAAAGGTTTGGTACAATAAAACTACTATAATTGTTTACCTCAAATTTCAGCTAACATAGAAACACACAAAAAATTTTAAATAGTTTAAATAAAATTTATAATAATGAAAATACAATAAAGTATCAGTCACTATAAGCATATTTTAAAATATACAAAAAGTAATCTTGCCCTCACTCTTTTGGTTTTGTCGAGCTTCACTACTCATTAGATACATCAATTATTTTTTGACGGGGCTCCAGCTCAATCCGATCTCACCTCACTTAAACCCCCTCCAAAGCTTCAATTATTTCTTCATTTGATCCCATTTATTTTTCAACTGAGCACGGTAATTATCTTTTCCAGAACCAGCTTTGAAACTCGCTATCACATTCCTTTAGCCATCCGTATTAAATTGGGTGATGGGTCTGTTGCCTAATTCAAGTTCTTTAATACATATTGTTGTGTAATGTTTTAAAATATGGGGAGATGGGGGGTAATTTTGTAATTGGCCTTGGTGGGTATAAATAGCAGGCTTAATATTTTCCTGCTTTACTGTGTATGTGTGCAGTTGAATCGGGAGACATTCCCCTTGCCGGAAGATGGAACCGTTCAGGTTGCAGCCAAAGGTGAGATCCATTGCTGTACGCTTGTATGATGTTTGTCTCCTAATTCCAGTACTTAGTATCTAGCACCTTCCTGAAGCCTTTATATGAGGTATTGGGAGAGGTTTGGTGTTGTGATTTGAAGGATATTTAAGTGTTTTGCTGTGTATTGGCATTATTTGTGTTGTGTATTGAAATTATCTCAACACATATATCACAAAATAAAATGACATTGTTCGTATCCCACGTAGCTGACATTCACCTCTCTATTCGATTACTCATTTTCTAAAAAATAATGCTCAGCTGCAAAAAAATACATATGACCTTGAATTGTTTTGATAAATACTACATCAGTTTTGTCTATTTAATAACGGATTTATATAGGAGCATTCATAAATTAAACTAGCTCATCAAATCTATAATAGATTCATATAACCGAAAACAAATTCAGATCTACAGTCATTCATTCAATCTACTTGTGGATCTAAAGCAAATTCAAAACAGATTCATATAACCTAAAATAAATTCAGATCTAAAACAAATTCAAAACTAAAACAGATTCATAAAAACTAAATTGAATTCAGATCTACAACACTTGGATCCACAATATATGAGTGGTAGCCACAATAAATGGATCTGAATTTGGAAAACTACAGACAATCTAAAGAATCCACGAGGGTTTCAGATATACAACCTGGATGGAATTGCAATGGAGGAGGCTGTCTTACCTTGCAATGAAGGAGTGAGTAATCACCCAAATCTGACGGAGATAGAAGGAGTTTCCGAAGGGGTCGACGATTTCTGGAGCACTGGCCGGCGGCAACGGAAGTGGAGGTAGATAGACGACCAAAGACTGGTTGTTCAGCTCCTCGCGAGAAGATAGACGCCGAAGCAGCGAGGGTGCCGGCGACCAAGACCTCTTCGGCGGCGGGCGACTGGGTTTCTGGGAGAATAGCAGGAGCCAAGAAAGGGGAGTCGATTTCTAGAAGCACATCAGCGAGTGTTTGGAGCGGATCCGAGGGTTTTATAATTTTAATTCGAAGTATTGTTTATCCACCGCCGCTACGAGTGCTAATAAAACCGTTAATATCCGCACCACAATATTAAATATTCCTAAATTTTTAATATCTTCACTACAATGTTTTAAAAAATTATGTCTGTAAATAAATTTGTTATCCGCAAATAAAAAAAAATGAAAAAAAATGAAAAAATAAAAAAAATTAACGACTTAAAGAACAATCAAGTATGACTTATAGTCCTTTAACAATCCAAAATATTAACTCAAAGTAATTGAAATATATAATCATTAGGGTACAAAATAGTCATTGATAATCATAAATTGGAAGTACTAATTTTTCTTGTCTTAGTCATTCGTTCACCTCTTATGCAACCTGAAAATTTTATAAGAATAAACCGAAGTTAAAATCTATTGTTTACACAATATTAAAGTATAAGTTACAAAATAGAGAAATCACTGCATACCTCCAAGTGTAGCAAAGTAGTTATTTTTGTAATTGGTTCTACTTCTCGTAAATGTTGGTTGTAGTGTCTTCCCCATCCGTCCGCAACGTGATTACGATATCTCACCCAAGATGGAATAAAGTTCGGGATTGGAGATGAAGCGTTCAAATGAACACAAATGAAGTGATTACCATTTAGAAATTCAATGCAAATAAGTGTCTACACATCTTGAATAGATTAATGTAGTGGAAGGAATATAAAACTTTGTACTTTAGACAATTGAACCACTGTTATATTGTAGCACGAAGATATGACTAGTATTGTATCTGGTAGTGTCATCCAATTTCTTAACGGAGCGGGAATGTCCGTACATTGTAGAGATTCTAATAACTCCAAACATCTTCTTCTTCCGTAAATGTCCTCATACAAAAGAATATGACTATCAAGCTCACAATACAGTTCCTTTCGTACTTGTTGTCAATCACCAACTATATTTAAAGCTTCACTAATAACGTTGTACCAGCAATGACCATCACCCAACACGTCGAAGGCTTCCAAAATGTGCTCCGACCAAAACGGGGTGAATTGATGTCGAACTTTGTCAACAAATTTTATATTCCCGCGAGTAGGCAACTTTGTGACTATTTTTCTTGTTTTAGTTTCCATAGTTTTATCCTCCAACAAAGCATATTCAAAATGAGAAGGTAGACGTTTAGTAGACAAAACATCTTCAAATTTTGTGTAGCTTCCTTTTGACCTCCCTTTTAACTTCAACAGAACGGAGGGTTCCTCTGTTTGGCTTAGGCCTGCGAGCGGTTCGGTTTGGGTCGAATTGGACCCAAACCGAAACAGAACCAACATGCCTCGGTTTTTGGTTTGTCCAAACCGACCCAAACTGAATCCGGTCGATTCGGTTCAAAGTCGGTTCGGTTTTCAGTCGGTTTTTTGCGGTTCAGTGTCGGTTTTTTGGGAACAAACATATAATAGTTAATATGGAACTATTTTTATTTGTTTGAATTTTTTGCCCATGTAGGATACAGTTATGTTATGAACTCTCTAAAAGAAGTGTTTTATATCATACCATAGAATCAGGTTTAATAAGTAAAGAGATTGAAACTACGAATAGTTGAACTAAGGCAATTGAATAACAACATTATGAGCAAAAAAAATATATCATATTGAAATCAATTGAAATTCATACCTGAACGACAAAACGAAGCAATAAAAGGGAATAGGAAGATGTTCAGAAATTCTGAATATAATATCTACTCAAGATGCCCTAAACCCTAAACAAGATGTCCAAACCCTAAACAAGATGCCTCAGACGGTTAGCCGTGATGATACTACTTTTTGAGTCTTTGCTCTCATATGCAGGAAAAAAACCAAAAAAAGAAAAACATTCAGTCATACTATTCATACCCGAACGACAGAACAAAGCAATAGAAGAGAATAGGAAGATGAACAGCGGGAGTCGCCGCCTTCCGCATAGCCAGACACCGCCCGAAAGTAGAAATCTGAAGAAGAAACGAGAGTCTCGCGCAGAGAAAATGAGGAGTCGCCCGTCACGACAGTCGTTGAACTCGACGGTCTCGTCGTTGCCCTCAACAGTCTCGTCGTCGTCGACACTGCGAGTCTGTGAACCGCCGAAAATTGGGAGGAAACCCTATTGTGCACTGAGAATGCGGAAAACGGAAAAGTCGTGGGCGATAATATGCTAAATGTGACTGTGAGGTTAAACAGTTAAACACTTAAGCTTAAAACCTAAATGTGTGGTAGGGCTGCGGAGTGCGGACTGAGGTAGGGAGTATTGAAGTAATGTTATATAAATTTTAAATTATGTATGACATAGACAAGTTTCTGTTAAATTTTATATTATGCTAAACAAAAAACCTAAATATGAGAGAAAAGATTACACGTTTCGGTTCGGTTTGATCAGTTTTCACAACTTGAAAACCGACCCGAACCGATAGTCCTTCGGTTTTCAAAAGCTCCAGACCGAACCGACACCGGACCGGGCGGTTCAGTGTCAAAATCGGTGTGGTTTTGTTGGTTTGATCGGTTTAGTCGGTTTTCGGCTTTCACTCATCACCCCTAGTTTGGCTTAACGTTAGATCAATAATTTCTCTTAATTCCCGTTTGATTTCTTTCCTTTATTGTTCGCTAGAGTCGTAGAATTTTTTAGTTATTCCCTCAAGTTCATTTTCAATATTGTTTTCCATGTCAACATCGAAGTTCTCATTCAAAACTATTTGTTTCCCGCACTCCGCATCTTCCCCTCTCTCGCTCTTCCAACTCTCGATCGCACATCTCGCGCTCGCCAGCTACGACGACGTCGCTCGCCTGCTCGCCAACGAAGAATTTCAGAAAAGGCATTGCCCTTGTTGGCGCGGGCGTAGGCGGCAAAGGTGGTGCCCTCTAGGTCGCCGGCGAAGAAGAATCCTCCTGTTCGAAGCCCCCGATCCTTCGCTTCTTCACTTTGTTCGAAGGAGCCAACCGTTCGCTGCCCCTCCCCCGTTGTGAGTACATTGAGCTTCTTCACTTTGTTCGAAGGAGCCAGCCGTTTCTTTTGGATTGTAGTGAGCATTGAGCTATGCCCTTGCTGGTACTTGTGGTGTTGGTACACTTCTTGATATTTTTTTACTTTTAATGTTGGTCTGCGAATAACAATAATTTCTGTAAATAACAATTTTAAGTATCTCTAGATCTGCGAATAGTAATAATCTGCGAATATGGATTTTCGGTCTGCATATAATCACCCTAAAAAAACAATCTCAAACAAAACCTATTTATTAGGGTATATTTGTTTAGCTATTTTTGAAGAGAAAAACTTGAATACTGTTTGTTAACCCTCTAATTATCATCGCTCACATCAAAGCACATTTTGACTTTTTTTCTTATCGTTCTTTATTTCTTCTTGCATTATTGTCAACGCTCTCATTTTTATCGCTCTAAATTTAATCGTCAAAACAAACAGATCCTTAATTGTCATATAAGCTCTCTCTCTCTCGCTCGCTCTCGTGTACATGTGAAAACGATTAAACTCTGAAGCCCTAATATTAATTTATATAAAGAGTTCAAATTTATATAGGAAAATATGAATACAAGTGTTGGACTTTGGTAGCCTCGGGCCTAGAGAAGCAAATACTTGTCGCTCTCTCACGTTCACTCGTCTAAAATTCACTTCATGTCAATTAAATTTAACCGCAAATTTTAATATCAAAGCCTCAATTCAACCCAACCGAACGAAGCCTTCAAGTTTTGGTTGATTACTATTGTGACCAAGAGAGGTGTCAGATTCCAAGATTATTTGTTTAGGAGGATAATTATTTTTCTAAAATTTATCTCTCGCGGTAGTTGAACTTTTTCTCATGATGCAATCAATTCATTGAACAACATAAAAATTTTTCAGGTTCCTTGTTTGTGCTTGTGCTTATTTCCTCATCTTAGTAGTTTTTTTTCTTGCTCCATTAATTGAAGTATATGTGCTCTTGAGAATGATTCCCTCTTGCTCAATTAAACTCGCATACAATAAAGGGATTGAGATAATTAAGGCTTCGTTTGGGGGAACTTATTTTCACCGGTCAAGCGATTACGGCCTCATGAATCGAACCTTAGTGGAGTACCCTTCGTTCTGGATGGTGGTGCAGAAGATTGGTGGATGAGCAACAAACGAATAGAATTGAAAAAAAAAGATCAAGCGAACAAATAATTTGTAGCTGCTTTTCGAAAAACGATTCTGAAGAAAAGAAGGGAAAAGTGCTCTGCAGAGCAAATTCAATTGCTGGCGGCCATTCATAAGGAAATATATTATATCAATAGCCTGTTTCTATATTTATATTATGATGAACGATATTATTTAAATAAAAGACAACAGATACATTTTTTGTATAGTATGTTTCAAAGAGTACAATTCTCACACAGACATCTGTGACTTCCAGAAATGACCTCACTCTCGCAGAGCGGTTCACTTATTATAAAAATATAGAAATTATAAATAATTAACCTCAAAGAATAAGACAATGAATGCCCCGAAATTCCGCTACCGGCATTAAACACTGGAGCCAGAATTTTCCCGGCCGGCTATCTCCAACTGCTCCAGTTTTTCAATCACGAATCCTCTTATCGAGATTTCCTCGGGTAAGGATTCGTCTTTATAGTCGGTGGGCAGCAAAACCCAGCCCTTGTTTTGGACCGGACCAGATACCTGAACCTACAAAAAAAAACAAAATAATAATAATAATAGGTTAGCAAACAAATAGAGGCTTTCAGTGTAGTAATTAAGGAGAAGAGAGTAGAGACCTGGGCTTCATTGACAGCGTGGATAATAAGGGTTCCATCCAACGACAGGCCTTGAAGGTAAATATTTGGTCCATTAAGAACCATGGTGGATCTCTGAGAAAAAGAGCATCCTTCTTTTACTTTCTTCTGCACATCAGAAAATGTTAGAGCCCATTTTGGTTTCCACGTGATTCGCGGCCAAATTTCCACTTCTTGACCATTGAACACCGCGGTTGCAGGATCAGCTATTTTGACTCCAGCCTAACAAACAAATAAGTGTTCAGGTATATATGTAGATTAATCATGAAGTTTGTATGAGTTTTCATAAATAATCAATGAAATACTGCCATCATATGCAATCATGATCATAGGCGTAGTTGTAGACCTTTAGTCATAATCCTAATCCTAGTCTTATTAGTTATAAGTTATAACGCTAGTTAGAGTCCTAGCCTATAGTCCTACTCCTGATCATAGACTTGGTTATAATCTGAGTCATGGTTCTACTAGTAGTCCTAATCATAGACAAAGTCTTCGTCCTAGTCCTAGTCTTAATCTTAGTCCCGATTCTGATCATACTCATAGTCTTAGTTATAATCCTAGCCATAGTTATAGTCAAGGTCCTACTTATACCCCTACTCGTAGTCGTAGTCTTAAGCATCATACTAATCTTAGCCTGTTGTAATACTGGTCATTGTGATAGTCATAGTTATAATCCTGTGCATAATCATAGTTAATCTTATCCTTAGTCCTAGTCCTTGTCTTGGTCCTAGTCCAAATAGTTAAAATCTTAGCCAGTCAAAATAGTAGTTCTAGTCCTAATTGTCATCCTAGTAGCAGTCGGAGTCATAGACATAAGCATAATCTAATCCTAGTCCTAGTCCTAGTCGTAATACTAGCCATTGCGATAGTCGTAGAAGTGGCATAGTTCTAGTTGCAATTATAATCCTACTCATAATTGTAGTCCTAATTGCAATTATAATCCTACTCATAATTGTAGTCCTAGCTATAACCCTACTCCTAATCATAATTTTTATTGTAGTAGACATTGTCAAAATCCTAATCTCCATAATTGTAGTCCTAGTTATAATCCTAGCTGTAAACCTTACTGTCCTAGTCATATAGTAGCATCCCTAGTCATAATCCAAGTTTAGTAACACAAGATGATGGATCATATGCTGAAGAAGCAACACATGTTTGCGTGTCTT
The DNA here is from genome assembly GCA_039583875.1 of Platanthera guangdongensis. Taxonomy (NCBI): domain Eukaryota; kingdom Viridiplantae; phylum Streptophyta; class Magnoliopsida; order Asparagales; family Orchidaceae; genus Platanthera; species Platanthera guangdongensis. The sequence continues at coordinate 27,005,951 of CM077151.1, forward strand.
AGTCGATGACATGTCACATATCAAAGCAATAGCGCACGAAAAGTAGGACCATGTGGGAGAACTGAGCATATGAGAGTTTCTAGTCTGAGTGATAGCCTCAGTGTGGGGAATCCACATAAAACCATTTCGTTTCAAATACATCACAATGTGCAAGAACTCATGTTGCAATTCAAGTCGACTGGAGTGGATCGAGGTAATGTTGGATTGATAAGGAAGAGATGGCATTGCTGAATTGATCATGTTTGGCATGACAGTGTAGTCACGTTGATCGTAGAGTTACACTTCCATACGCGAGAAGCTGGGAAACCATTAGTGAGAAAAATGAGGGAGAACACTAGTTATTATAGGAAGTAAAAAAATAAGGTATCTGTAACTTGGCTTTGATATAGTGAAAATCTCTCTCAGCGCGGTTGGGGATGTAGGAACTCCTGACCAAATCAAGTAAACTGTCTCATGTTTCTTTAGGTTTTTTTGTCTTGCAGTAATTCTTTCCAGTTATTCGTTTATCAACATTGCTTTAGCGAAACTTTTTCCAATACATATATATTCATTTTGTGATTTTTTATATGAAAATTAAATGTGAGATTAAGTTTTCTTATTTGAGAGTCTCACACCCACTTTTCCATGATATATTGAAATATAATCCCACATAGTCTCATGAACTTAATACAGATCATGGGCCATTCTACCTATAAAAAATATGTTAAGGTTTGATACTTGAGTTTGTGAAAATACGCTAAATAAAGGAAAATTTTATTGCTCCAAAAAAATAATCACTACATAGGTATGCCCCCTTATTTATAGAAAACGGGGGAGATGAGAGAATACAACAAGCGATGTGAGACTAAATACAAGCCGGGCGGGCTGGGCGGTTTGACACAGTCAAACCGCCAGACTATACAGAATATATACACAGCAACCTCTGAACCCTTGCGGCGGCTAACACCAAGACCGCAGCTGCGGCTACCTCCAGATCGTTGCGGCTACCTCCAGACCGTTGCGGCTATAATCCAGTCCGCTGCTGCGGCTCTCTCCAGACCAGATGTGGCTACCTCCAGACCGCTGCGGCTATTATCCAGTCCGCTGCTACGGCTCTCTCCAGACCAGCTGCAACTCTCTCCAGACCAGCTGCGGCTACCTCCAGACCGTTGTGGCTAACATCCAGACCGCTGCTACGGCAAATGGCCAGACCACTACTGCGGTTAATTACCAGACCGATGCTGGGCTAATAGCCAGACCGCTGCTGCGGTTAATCACCAGATCGATGTTACGGCTAATTGCCAGACCGCTGCTGCGGTTAATCACCAGGCCGCTGCTGCGACTATCCCTCAGACCGCCATGGCTGCTCCTGACCGCTAGCTGAGATCCACCACCAGACCGCTGAGCCAAACCGCTAAACCGCTGAGCAGACCGCTGCGGCTAGACATAAATCGTCTGGTCTCCTTCTGCTCCAACACTCCCCATCAAGCTGGAACATATATATCAATCATGCACAGCTTGCTACAAACCTCCTCAAAAGGAGTAACTAGCTTGGTGAAGAAATCAGCTAATTCTCTATCAGAGGTAACAAACAGAGTGCAAATCTGATTCTTCAAAAACTCTTCTCTAATGAAGTGGCAATCAAGCTCGATATGTTTCGTCCTCTCATGAAAGACAGGATTCCTCGAAATATATATGACTGATTTATTATCACAGAACATTGGCAGAGGATGATCATAAACCTCTCCAAAATCAAGCATAAGTGTTTGTAACCACTTTAACTCGCAAGTAGTCAAAGTCATGCTTCTATACACGACTTCTGCACTTAAACTGGAGACAACTGCTTGTTTTGCTCTTCCAGCTGACCAAATTTCCTCCAACAAAAATACAGAACCCTGACGTAGACTTCTCGTCTTCCTTATCATATGCATAGCTAGCATCAGAGTATGCATCAACCTTCAAATGTCCCTTTTTCTGAAATAGAAGTCCTTTTCTTGAAACACCTTTCACATACTCTAGAATCTTCATTGCCGACTAAAGATGACACTCCTCAGGATTTGTATAAACTAGCTCACTTTTCCCACTGCATAACAAATATCCAGTCTTGTGACTGTCAAATAAATGAGTTTCCCCACAAGTCGTCTGTACCTGGTGATATCTTCAAGAAGAGGTGAGTCTTTACTCCAACATTTGTCATCTCCAACAGACATTGGAGATCGTGTGGGCTTAGCCCTAAGGAGACCTGTCTCTTTTAAGAGATCTAAGGCATACTTCTGCTATGATAGAACAATAGATCCTGTTTTCCTGGATATTTCAATTCTCAAAAAATATTTTGGAGAGCTCATATTTTTAGTAACAAAATGCTGAAGAAGATGTTTTTTTGTCATATTCACACCTTCTCTATCATCCACTGTAAGAAGAATATCATCCCCATAAACTGCAAGGATAACAAGACCAGCCGATGTTTTGCGAATGAACAAGGAGTGATCTGCAGCACTTCAAGCAAATCTAACCACAGAAATAACTTCGTTGAACTTGTCAAACCAAGCCTTGGGACTCTGCTTAAGACCATAGATCGCCTTTCGCAGTTTACAGACCTGAGACTCCCCTTGAGCAACATACCCAGGAGGTTGCTCCATATAAACAGTTTCCTGCAAATCGCCATAAAGAAATGCATTCTTCAAATCTAACTGAGACATTTCTCAGTCTCTAAAGACAACCACCAAAAAGAGAACACAGATTGTATTAATCCTAGCCACTGGAGAGAAGGTATCAAAGAAATCTACACAATAAGTTTGTGTAAAACCTTTGGCAACAAGCCGAGCCTTGTAACGATCAATAGAACCATCAGGGAGAAACTTGATAACAAAGATCGAGCGATATCTAACCACATCAGCTCCTGGAGGAGTAGGAACAAGAGTCCAAGTATCCCGTTCAGTAAGAGTGTGCATCTCTTCATCCATACCAGTCTTCCAATGAGGAATAGCAAGAGCATCTTGATACGAGGACGGAACTACATTTGTCGAGAGGGCAAGAGCAAAGCTCCTAGATAAAGAAGAAAACTGAGCATAAGATACCACGGCCTGAAGAGGATGTTTAGTGCAGGAGCGAACACCTTTCCAAAGAGCGATCAAAAGATCAAGATCTGTCGTGTCTACTGTATCAGCCTCATCCAAAGAAGAGACTACTGGCCTGGAAGCTGGTTGCAGCGGCGCTGAAGAAGAATCAGGGACAGTAGAAGAATCAGAAGGAGGAGGAGAAACAAGGGCAGACTCAGGAAGAGGTGTTGATACATTGGGAACAGAAGAAGAATCATCAGAAGCACTTGATCGAACGAGAAGAAAGTTTGTCAAGTCCAGAAGCCGGGGAATGGACAAACGCAGTGCATCCAAAGACACGAGAAGGTAACGGAAATAGTGTCCCATCAGGATATAGAATAGAAAAAGGAGTCTTGTCATCGAGAACCGAAGACGGAACTCGATTAATGAGAAAACAGGAAAGAAGAACCGCATGATCCCAATAAGACCGGGGAACATGCATATGAGTGAGAAGACTACGAGGCACATCCAGAAGATGACGATTTTTACGTTCAGCAACACCATTCTGTTGTGAAGTGTAAGGGTAAGTAGTCAGATGGACAATGTCATGATCCAAACAAAATGAAGTAAACTGATGACTAAGATATTCCTTAGCATTACCAGTGTGAAGAGTTTTAATAGGGGTATTAAACTGTGTATAAATTTCATTATAAAATGCAGAAAACAGAGAAAATCTCAGAGCGTTCGCGTAACAAATATAACCACGTAGAACGGGAAAAATCATCTATGAATGTAACAAAATACAAACTACCCCTACCAACAGATGGAAGGGGAGCAGGACCCCAAATATCCGAATGAACTAGGTCAAACGGACGAGAAGAACTGCGGCGACGCTTAGCAGGAAAAGTAGATCGATGATGCTTGTCAAACTAACAAGCTTCACAATCAAGAGAAGAGTCGCCGCGAGATAAATCCGACATAAGCTGATAAAGAATTCAATGAGGAGGATGTCCAAGACGAAGATGTCACTAAAGTAGAGAAGAAGATGCAGAAAAAATAGAAGTAGTATCAAGATAGAAAAAGTCGTCGCTCTCAGTCTCAGTAGCAATCATCTCCTTGGAATGAGAAATTTGAAAAGCACAAGTAGAGGCAGTAAAAATAGCTTCACATTTCAGCTGTTTGCAAAAAGCAGTAACAGAAAGAATGTTGCACGAAAAATTCAGGATATAAAGAGTGTCATGTAGCTGAAGAGAATGAGTAACATGCACGGTGCCAGAACCACAAACTGGAGATGGAGAACCATCGACAATAAGAACTGGAAGTAACTGGGTACTCTTGTCAAGATAAGAGAAAAGGCGAGAATTGTCCGTCATATAATTAGTAGCACCAGAATCAATCAGCCACATACACATTGTAGCAAACTGAGCAGCACACGAAGTAGCTAGAGAAGAAGCAGGTTGCTTGGAGGAATCAGCCGACGTCGGACGAAGATGAGGATGTTTGGTCCAACAACGATCAACCAAATGACCAAGTCGGCCACAATGAAAACAAAGATGCTTAGAATAACCACGACCACCACCACGACCACCAGTATGGCCCCCACGACCACCAGAGGTGTCATGACGAGCAGGATGAGCAACGAGTTCCGGAGACATAGATGGAGAGGAAAACAAAGGACGCTGAAGAAGAGTAGTAACAACAAAAATTCTAGTAGCAGTAGCATCAAGAGTTGGAGTATCCTCCTCTCCAAGAATTTGCCGACGGATCATATCATAAGAGTCTGGTATGCGAAGAAGATAGTAAACAACACGAAGCTCCTGAAAATGCTTGTGTTGCTCAGCCAGGTCAGCAGAAAAGGTCGATGCTGAAGAAGTTCAGCACAAAGAGCCTGAACCACCTGATAAGTAGAGGTCGGAGTCATGACTAGTCAAGCAAAAAAGATCGGCATACAGAGTATAAATGCGCGAAGTTTGGGCTCCCTTGGAATATAAAGAGACAAGATGATTCCAGACAGCCTTGACCGTCGGATCACGTCGGATGACAGGAAGGCACTCATCAGACAAACTATTGGCCAACGAAGTACGCACCAAAGCATCAGAAGCATCCCAATCATCAAAAGCAACATAACTAGAAGGAGGGGGATCATCAGTTAAATGATGACGCTTGCGCTGAGAACGCAAGAGAAAAATGAAGGACACGCTCCAATCAGGGTAATTGGGACCTGTAAGCTTCGAAGCAGTACCCAGATTACCAGAAGCAGAGAAAGAAGAAGAAGAAAGAGAAGAACGGGCAGAGATAGTAGAAGAAGATAAAGCATGATTGTCCATAAAAAACAGGGAGAAACCACACGGGTAGAGCAAACAACCCGCGCGAACAAAAATATAGAAAAAACAAGGCGACACCGCACGGGTAGAGCAAACAACCCGCACGAACAGAACTAACCACAAAGCAAACCGCGCGACTAGAACAGAAGCCGCACGAACAGAACAAGCAAGAGAGGGCAGGGAGGGAAACCGCACGAACAGAAAAGAGGCCGCGCGAACAGGAGCAAAGGACCGATTAGTTTTGATTTCATGTGAAAAAAAACTAAATAAAGAAAAAATTTATTGCTTCAAAAAGATAATCATTACATATGTATGCCCCCCTATTTATAGAAAATGGGGGAGATGAGAGAATACAACAAGCGATGTGCGATTAAATACAAGCCGCGCGGGCTGGGCGGTTTGACACGGTCAAACCGCCAGACTATACAGAATATATACACAGCAACCTCTGACCCCTTGTGGTGGTTAACACCAAGACCGCAGCTGTGGCTACCTCCAGACCGTTGCGGCTACCTCCAGACCGCTGCGGCTATTATCCAGCCCGTTGTTGCGGCTCTCTCCAGACCAGCTGTAGCTACATCCAGACCGTTGCAGCTATTATCCATTCCGCTGATGCGGCTCTCTCCAGACCAGTTGCGGCTACCTCCGGACCGTTGCGCCTAACATCCAGACTGCTGCTGCGGCAAATGGCCAGACCGCTGCTGCGGTTAATCACTAGACCGTTGCTGGGCTAATAGCCAGACCGCTGTTGCGGTTAATCACCAGACCGCTGTTGCGGCTAATTGTCAAACCGCTGCTGCGGTTAATCACCAGGCCGCTGTTGTGACTATCCCTCAGACCGTCATTGCTGCTCCTGACCGCTAGCTGAGATCCACCACCAGACCGCTGAGCAGACCGTTGTGGCTAGATATAAACCGCCTGGTCTCCTTCTGCTCCAACAGGGTTCTAACATGGTATCAGAGTAGGCTAGATCCAAAGGCACACTCAACGCCGCCCAATTAAAATAGAAATTCATGTGTTTGAAGTCAAGAACTTAGATATAAGAGGGCATTGTGAGAATCTAATCCCACATCGGAAAACAAATGTAGTCTTGTGCACTTAATTCTTAACCCCCTCCATATATAACCAATTGCCTTAGATGAGATGGATAGTGTACAACTCATATTCGTCGAGCGTGGACTCCTCCAGAGCCAGGTCAGCAGAAGTCAAAGTCAGCATGTCAAGACAGAGGTAAGAGTCAACGCGCCAAGCAGCGGAAGGCCTGGCCGAGTATGACGTACTCCCCTCGCATACTCGTCGGGTAGGCGACTAGGCCAGCAACTCGCCCAGCCGTGCGAGTTCCTCCATGAAGTCGCCTAGTCGTCGAGGGGTGGGACTATAAATAAGACCCACCTTGTACAACCCCGTATTCGCGAAAAGTGGGCCCCAAACAAGGCAGACGCGTTTTTAAGCTTTTTGGAGATTTTGCACTCTCGGTGGCCAATTTTGGCTCTGGCTTGGAAACATACTAATAGGGGGAGGAAAAATCAACATCTTCCCCCGGGCCCTCTAGAGGGGCGGGTGCGGCAAGATGGTCGGCACCCCCCTGGCGTGCTAGGTGCGAGGTGGGATGACGGGACTGGCTGGAGACCAGGATCCCGCCCCCGACACCCTGGCCGTGGGCAGGGGCGAGACCGGGCGGCCAGCCCTCTCGCCACAGGCGGCGAGCTCGCGGGGCGAGACAGGGCGGCCAGCCCTCTCGCCCCAGGCGGCAAGCTCGCGGGGCGAGACCCGGCGTCCAGCCCTCTCGCCCCAGGCGGCGAGCTCGCGGGGCGAGACCGGCGGCCAGCCCTCTCGCCCCAGGAGGCGAGCTCGCGGGGCGAGACCCGGCGGCCAGCCCTCTCGCCCCAGGCGGCGAGCCCGCGGGGCGAGACCGGCGGCCAGCCCTCTCGCCCCAGGCGGCGAGCGCGCGGGGCGAGACCGGGCGGCCAGCCCTCTCGCCCCAGGCGGCGAGCCCGCGGGGCGAGACCGACGGCCAGCCCTCTCGCCCCAGGCGGAGAGCTCGCGGGGCGAGACCGGGCGGCCAGCCGTCTCGCCCCAGGAGGCGAGCTCGCGGGGCGAGACCGGGCGGCCAGCCCTCTCGCCCCAGGCGGTGAGCTCGTGGGGCGAGACCGGGCGGCCAGCCCTCTCGCCCCAGGCGGCGAGCTCGCGGGGCAAGACCGGCGGCCAGCCCTCTCGCCCCAGGTGGCGAGCTCGCGGGGCGAGATCGGGCGGCCAGCCCTCTCGCCCCAGGCGGCGAGCTCGCGGGGCGAGACCGGCGGCCAGCCCTCTTGCCCCAGGCGGCGAGCTCGCGGGGCGAGACCGGGCGGCCAGCCCTCTCGCCCCAGGCGGCGAGCTCGCGGGGCGAGACCGTCGGCCAGCCCTCTCGCCCCAGACGGCGAGCTCGCGGGGCGAGACCGTCGGCCAGCCCTCTCGCCCCAGGCGGCGAGCTCGCGGGGCGAGACCGGGCGGCCAGCCCTCTCGCCCCCGGAGGCTAGTCCGGGGAGGGTTCGCCCTCCGCCCCCTAGGCCCTTGTGGACCCTGCGGTTTTACCATCTTGCCCTCGGGGGGGGGGGGGGGGGGATTACCTCTTTACCCCCCGACATGGCTGTTTTTTATTGGCCCGAGGCATATTGGGCGTAAGGGTATTTTGGTCATTTTGGTCCATGGGTTTTGGAAAACTATAAATAGACCCCCTTGGGTGCCTTTGGAGAGGGACTTTTCTAGCTTCCTCCACTCTTAGCTTTTTCTTGGTAGAGTAGAGAGAGTTCTACTCTCTAAGGCGCCCAGCCTAGCCCTTTGGTAATGGAGGGGAAGAGCTCAGGTAGCCTTCTGGGTGTGTGGTGGGACCTCCGCACTAGAGCCGAGGGTCTGTTCCTAGTTTCCCAAGTCTTTGGTCCGTGATGTTCCCCCGAGTGTAGTAGGTGTGAGGTCACCCCTCTTTTGGGACCCCGAACTCCACAGAGACCAAGTTTTTGGTTTCAACACACCCCTCCTTCTGGATTTGCCTATAAATAGAACCCCAGGGGTACGAGGAGACAGACCTTGGAATCACGTTGAGATCTCTCAAACTCTTTTCTTAGACGTTAGCTGAGCCTTTAAATTCCTTTTTTAGAGAGACCAGGTTGCGACTTAACGACTATCCAATTTAGTCGTTGCGATTTAGTTACCAGCTAGTCTTCCTTGTACCCTGCTCGGTCATTTCTGGTTGTGGAGTGGTTGCTTCTTCTAAGCTTCCGGGTACGTGGTGGGACCTTCCTGCCGCAGCACCTGAGATCCTGTTTGTTGTTCGGCGATTTCTGTGTCTTAGTCCGCTAGTCGTCGAGCCTAACTGTTGAGCCAGTAAGCTTAGGCTGCCTTAATCCGAATTTTGGAGTAGGGAATTTCCCGACTTCAACACATGGTGCGGTGAGCGTGGATCGCAGCCAAGGAGGGAAAGCTTCACTTATAGGCGAGATGGTGAGTGGAGGCGAGCAAGGCGAGTTAGTCGGCAACTCGGCGGGAGTTGGTAACTTGGCACGAGGAGGCGAGTTTGTGACCGGAGCTGCATTCGAGGAGTTTGCGAGGAGGATCGAGAGAACCATTCTCTCAGGGTTCCCTCATCGCCCCGATGTCACGGCGACCTCGCCCCGTCGCGTGACACCGTCGGAGGAGGAAGTGCCGCCGATGCGACCTGGGAAGGAGCGTGCCTGGGAGATAAAGGAGAGGCTGATGCAGTCGCGACATTATCCGGCGAGCACTCCAATGGATCAGGTTTCGAGATCCAGAGCCGTCAGCGAGGTATCGTGATACTCGTCAGTGGGGGCTATCGTCTGCAAGACCAGGATGGAGAGCAACTAGGGAGTACTTGGAGTGGGGATGACCTGAAAAGGTTCTACCCTTAGCGGTAACCTGTAATTACTCACTTGTAATCGCTAATCGGACAGGGACTCAGCATCTGCTCACCCGTACAGCGCGAAGGCGACGTCAAAGGCCTCTCCCTTGTCCTCCTGGTCTTCCGACCAGGCAGGTAGGTTCGTGCTCAATGTCACCTTGTGCTCGTCCTCGGACCAGGAGACCAGCGGGCGACCAAAGGCATCCCTACCTTCCCACCCGAGGTTGTAGTTCGGGTGGTAGTAAGGCGCCCCGACGTCGACTGGAGATTCCCTCTCGTCGAAGAGCTCGCGAGAAAGTTTTGCTCGCTTGCTCGCGTGTTCCGGAGACTTGGCTTTCTCCTTCCACTTGGAGAGTTTCTTCTGCAGCGAGCCTCCCTTGTTGTCGGCGCACGACTGGCCCTTGCTGCTCGCTGGAGGCGGGATCTCCTCAATCTCAGCAGGCAGGTTCGAGGGTTCTTGGCGCGAGGATGCGACTTCCATCGCCGGAGGAAGTGATTCTCGCGGGAGCTCGCGAGCCACTGCAAGTACCGAAGAACAGTTAGTACAATTTTCAGCAGCGAATAGAGTCAATGTAGCGAGTATGGCAGAATCTCGCGTACTTATAACTTCGTAAGGAAGGACTTCATCAAGCACGTTGACGTTGATACGCCAGTGGACGACGTCGAATCGTCGCCCGCGGAAAGCTTCGAATAACTTCTCGCGCGCGCATTCCAAGATCGGCAGCAGGAAGGCGACTTCGGCAGGCTGATGCGGCCTCCTCGACACGCCTTCAAAGTCGTCGATGATGACGATCAGATACTCACTCCATCGGTGGACTTTATTCGTCGTACCGACCAACGTACATATGTGGCTGCTGAAGAAGATGACTCCCTCGGCAGTCGCGGTGAAGGCGAAGATCTTCCAGAAGACGGAGAGATCGAACACAATCCTCTCTTCTCGAAGGAAGCAGAGGAAGCTCATGATCATCGTCACGTCGTTGGGGTTGATCTGGGCAGGGACGATGCCAAAATATCGCAGGATCTGGCGATATTCGGACGACAGCGGAAGTCGCAGGCCGACTTCGAAGTGATGGAGTGGCAGGACTAACTCACCTTCGAGGAAGGTGTTTAGTCGCTCGTTTCGGGCGGGGAGCCTGGCCGAGTATTCCTCCGGGAGGTGCCTTTGGCGAAAATCCTCCAGATCTCGCTCAGTTGTGGCAGACTTCTTTAAAACAACATTCGTGAAGTTAATCGCATGAGCGTTTCGGCGAGCGTTGTCATCGTCAACGACCATTTTGAGCGAGCAGTAAGTGCGAGAAGGAAAAGCGAGGGGAGAGAGAATGAAAGGGAAGGCATGAGCAAGGGCAGTTACTTGCGAGCAGTGAGTCAGAAATCACAACAGCGTACTAAAGACTCACATACCCCTTCTATTTATAGACAGAGGCAAAGAAGCAGGGGTGTATATCATGCTCGTGCGAGTATCCTAGCTACGAACACTATCTCGCATAAAACAGTCCAGAATCTCGCCCGCTCGCCAGAACCTGCACAAACAAGTCGAGACATCGCAGAAAGAAGACAGGTAGGCAGAAAAAGCATAAATCAAATACAAGCTCGACAAATATAACGTGAGATTGAAACTCGCTTATTATAAATGAAATATGGTTCTTTACATAGTCGCCAAGGGACGAGTACGAATGAAAATGAAGAAGGAAAAAATCTAAGTCCTAGGAGGCCCTCGATCAGGAAGATGCGGATGTCGTCCGGCCCAGCCCATCTCGCGTGCTCGACGGAAGTGCTCGCTAGCCACCGCCATCGCGTCGTCGGCTCGTCGCAGTTGCTCCTTCATCCTCTCCAGTCGCCCAGCAGACCCCATGCTCGCGCGCATGCCGGCCAATTCCTTGCCAAAGAGCTGGACGCGATGGACTGTCATAGCTAGCCGCCTGTCCATCTCTTGGATCATGTGGAAGAGGACTCGTAGGCCACCAGGCTTTCCCGAAGTTCTTCCATCTTCGTCATCCTCACCTCCAGTGCCGAGATTCGGCGATGAGGCTCGCAAATGGCGAGTTGGTCGAACTTGGCCTCCAGTTCGATGTAGGCGCGAGCGGCGACATGGCGGTATTCATTCTAGGAGAGCCCAAGGGCATCGATAAAAGCCGCTCCAGCAGTTGTGGGGCGACATGTCAAAGCAGAATGAAAGTCGCCGAGTCAGAAGTAAGCAATCAATTTTAAGAACGGATCAGCAACGGTGCAAGTTACCTTGTCGAGGAGACCGAGATCGCCGAGGGGAAGGACTGCGGTGAGTTGATTCTCGTGGGACAGATGACGAGCCGTCAGGGCACCCGGCAGGTTGCCCCTGCCCGCGACCCCCAGGATCGCAATTTCCATTCCTCGGCAGGAAGTAGTTTGGGCGTCGTCTTTCCGGATCTCGCGTCGATCTCTCCGGCGGGATCCAAGGGAACGCGACTTCCGGGCAGAGTTGAGGGCAAGCTTCGTTGCTCGACGGCAGAGGTGGAGGCGGCGGCAGTATAGTGCTTGTCGGTTGTTGCGAGCTCGCCGGAGGAGGTGGCGGCGACAGTGGTGTGCTTGGTTTTTGCGATTTAGTCAGAGGCGGCGGCGGCAAAGGAGTGCTTGCCGCCGGCAGCATTGTGGTAGTCGCAAGGGGAAAAGGGACTTTGCTCGCCTCCGGTTGTGGGGAATTAGTCGACGGAGTATCTTTCCTCCTCAGCGCGGGGACTTGTGTTTCTGGCCCCTTCTTGGAGTTCGGAGCGGAGGCCGAGCCTCGAGGGCGATCATCGGAGTTTCTCGCAGGGGTGCGACATCCAGAACCCCACCTGAAGTAGTCGCCAGGGGAGTTGTGCTTACAAGGACAAGTCAGTATGGGGACAGATCAACCAACGATTTTTGTAGAGTTCGGCAAGATGGCGACCTTGCGAGGCAGCGAGATCTGCCTGCAGCTGTACTTGAGACCCAGCGACTTCGGGAGCAGGAGGAGAAGCCGGCGAAGGGAAGAGAGTGACGTCGGGAGCAGATAGCTCGGGGATGTCACTCAACCTGAGGTCGTCCAGGAGCTGTTGGGTGCTAGTGGAAGGTTCGGGCTGGTCGGCCGGGGATGTGACTTTCTTGGTCGGGGAGGCGACTTTCTCCGCCATTGGAGGCGGGTTGTCGACTTTGGAGGCGAGCGTCTTCTTCAACTTTTTTAATTTCTTCTTCTTTGCGGGAGGGAGGTCGGCAACGACTTCGCCTTCTCGCGGCCTTTTAGACCTTGAAGGCTCGAAGAATCCCGACAGAGCGGCAAGGCTCTCTTGGCAGACTTCCTAGGAGGACTTTGACATCGCGTGCGAGTTCAAAACGCGTGCCTCAAAGACCAGTCACCCCCATATTTATAGAGTTCAGCAGACATCCATCAAGAGCAAGTAACTCAGATACTTGGCAAAGCAGCTCGTCGAATAAGCATTGAATGATTCTTCTCGAGTTCCTACGTCGCTAAGAAAGAGCGGGGATTGTGTACAACTCATATTCGCCGAGGATGGACCCCTCCAGAGCCAAGTCAGCAGAAGTCAAAGTCAGTAAGTCAAGACAGAGGTCAGAGTCAACGTGCTAGGCAGCGGAAGGCCTGGGCGAGTATGGCGAGTTCCCCTCGCATACTCGCAGGGTAGACGACTAGGCCAGCTACTCGCCCAGTCGTGCGAGTTCCTCCTGGAAGTCGCCTAATCGCCGAGAGGTGGGGCTATAAATAAGACTCACCCCCTCCTTCTGGATTTGCCTATAAATAGGACCCCAGGGGTTCGAGAAGAGACCTTCGAATCTCGTCGAGATCTCTCAAACTCTTTTCTTAGACGTTAGCTGAGCCTTTGAATTCCTTTTTCAGAGAGACCAGACTGCAACTTCACGACTATCCCCTTTAGTCACCGCGACTTAGTTACCAGCTAGTCTTCCTCGTACCATGCTCGGTCATTTTTGGTTGTGGAGGGGTTGCTTCTTCTAAGCTTCCGGGTACGTGGTGGGACCTTCCTGCCGCAGCACCTGCGGTCCTGTTTGTTATTCGACGACTTTCATGTCTTAGTCCGCTAGCCGTCAAGCCTAACTGCTGAGCCGGTAACCCTAGGCTGCCTTGATCCGAATTTTGGAGTAGGAAATTTCTCGGCTTCAACAGATAGATTCTCATATGATAATTGGGTATGAATGCCTCTAGCAAGAAAATTTTGTTTATAAAAAACCTTCATCTTAACCATCTTATTAATAAGTCATGATATGGCGAGACTGTTTCCCTCACATTTTTAATATAGATTCAAGTCGTTATTGCAACTGTTAGAAGAAAAATATGTAAAGGCCCATAGCGAGGCCTATTTAGGGCCCTCTTCCTCCTTATGCTTTAGTCTCACATCTTAGATTGGGAATGTTCAACCTCTTTCTCTCCCTATATTAATGTACAATACAGATTCTTATAGATATCGACCGACATGTCCGATATGTCGGCCGATATAAAGGTTTAGGGGGCAAACCGCAACGAAATCGATTTATTTGAGCCAGATAACGTTTTGTAAAATATCAGCGTTATTTCGGCGATATAGCGATATATCATGTGTCGTTACAACGCCTTTTTTATTTTATATTAAAAAAAATTCGGCTCTTATATTTGATTTCACGGATCGACACTCGACAGCTGCCCTAATTTCTCTCTAGCGGCGGGAGACTGCTCTGCGGAATCGGCGACGAAACGGCGACGAATCCTCTTCTCCGACGACGAATCCTCTTCTCCGACGACGAATCCTCTTCTCCGACGATGAATCGGTGATGCCACCGGGCTTTCTTGCTCCACTGTAAGCCCCCTTCTTCTATTTTCTTCTTCTTCTTTCTTCACGGGCTCTATACTTCACTTTACTACTTCACGGGACTACTTCACTCTACTACTACTTCTGCTTCTTCTTTCTACTACTTCACGGGCTTTAGGGTTTCTATACTTCACAGGCTTTAGGGTTTCTTCTTCTTTTTCTTTCTTCACGGGCATATGGGTCTACAATGTTGGATCACTATCTCTGTAGGGTTTCTTCTTCTTTTTCTTGCTTGGAGATAGTTTATATACCCGAGTACATAAACTTTATGTGTCATTTTATATTTATTGGTATATATCCTTTGTTTTTTCTTACTTCATCATCTTTCTAAATGCAGTTTAACTTGCAAGAAATTTTATATGTCATTTTATATTTGTGGACTTCTTCCTTTCTCTCAGCTGTTATAATCCTTTGAGATATATGCATCACCCTGCACTTGGAGATATATTGCATGACCCTCCATATATATGCATCAGTTTGTTGATAGTTTGTTATATGCATCACCCTGCATATATATGCATACATATGCTCTACTCAAACCCGAGAGATATATTGCATCGCCCCGCATATATATGCATATATTCAATCTTTATCATTTATTAATATGCAAAATTTTGTTTATTTTTGTTTAATACTTCATTACTTCATTATAATCATATTATTACATGTTTAATGTAAAGTTTATAAACATATATTGTCTGTACATTTTTACTTATTTGCAAAAAATGTGTTTATAAACATTGTTATTTTTATTTAAATATTAAAATCCAATATTGTAAAATATCCCCGATATATCCCCCGCAATCAGACATACGACATTTCAAACCCAAACCGACATAAACCCGACATCCGATATCTACAACCTTGACAATACATGTATGTAAAGATGGATTGGAGATATAATAAAATTATATTTCATTTCTCTCAAATTCTTGTATTATTCTACACGATATCAGAGCGAAAATTCGATGATAAATGTGTGTTGGCCTGTTCTGCTCTTTGATTTGGGTGGTTAAGATTTCCCTAACCGCGTCTTTTTTCTTTGGCCTATCCTGGGAGGTTAGAATTACTCTAACCGCAACTTTCCTCCCTTTCTCTATTGCTCCTCTGGCCCCAGCTCTTAACCCCCCCCCCTCCTCTCTTTTACACTACTTCACTGGGGCCCACTGGCTACCGCTTCTCCCATCCAGCTTACCTAGCCTCCTTCCCTTTACCGCAACTTGCCGCTACCTCTGCTAGCCGGTGATTTGTTGTCGCTGTATTTTTTAGTCGTTGCTTCTCACAGTCTCCTTGTCGCAGCTCGCCGCTACCTCTGCTAGCCGCTGGTTCCTTGCCAAAGCTTCAAGTCGTTGCCACTGCATTCTTGTCGCATGCTCTCTCGTCAGCATCTGATTGTCGCCGCCGCAAATTCCTAGCAACAGGCAGTGATCTCTTGCCACGAGTCCTTGTCAGCATCTGTTTGCCGCAAGTTCCTAGTCGTCGCCGGTCTGCTCTGTCCGCAAGGATTTGATCACTGTTTCTCTTCTCCCAAGCCGCAGCACGGTGCCCTCAGTCCGCAGGATCAACAGTGCTCTGTTGTGCATCTCTTGTCGCTCTAGCTACTCAGGGAGAGATCGCAATGGCCGACCTAGATACAAGTATACTCATTGTGATAGGAAAGGACATCTCGAGGCCACTTGTTATCGGAAACAAAGTTTGCCTCCTCCGTCTAATGTCACCGTTATTGCTGACACATTTTCTGTTACTCGCACCAATATTGATGTCATGTGCCTCCAGCTCCAACATATCCACAGGTTACTCAATCGTTCATCTAGTTTTGTTGCCTCTATGTTGGAACCATAGTTCTGATTTGGGTAAGGATCACTATTAGGTTTGCTTAGACTGACCCAAAATGTATAGTCAGGGTCATAAGTTTATTTCTTTAGTCTAGGCCAAGAGTCAACATCACATGGATCAGCCTACAACAGCTTGTTAGAGACTCAAGCAGTTGTGTCGACACAGACAATATCAGGCGACACACAGAAAGGTTGTGTCGACACCCAGAAGAATTGTGTCGACACACAGAAAGGTTGTGTCGACACCCAGAAGAATTGTGTCGACACACAGAAAGGCTGTGTCGCCACCCAGAAGATTTGTGTCGACACACAGACTATCAGCCAACACAGATAATATTAGTCGACACTAGCTCAGTCGACACAAGAAGGATTTGTGTCGACACAGTTCACAGATTATTAGTCGACAATATCAGTCAACACCAGAAGGACTTGTGTCGACACCCAGAACCATCTGTCAACACAGTTCACAGAAGCTGTTTCAGAAGGATAAGTCAAATTCTCAGGTCGACGAACTAAGTTCTCAGGTCGACGATTTCTGGCTTCTTCAGTATGTCATTCCAGAAAATATTCTAAGTCCAGAAACAATTCTCAGCTCGACGAACAGAAGGTATCTGATCGACGAACACAGGAACTCAGCTCGACGATCGTCGATCTCCCATCGACGATCTCAGAGTCTTCTACTCTGAACTGAGCTCGACGATCTACGAGCTCAGGTCGACGATCTTGTGCTTCTCAGCAGTTATCTCAGATCTACGATAGTTGCTCACAGGTTGACGATCTCTTAACCCAGTTCGACGATCTCTGAGCCAAGCTCTATGATTTTTTTACTGCCTTCAGTTATCAGTTCTCTCAGTCCGGTCAGAAGTATTTATTTTGGTTATGATAAATCATTTTAAGGCAAATATATTCTGATAATTAATGCTGACATTCTCAAGGCTGATAGTCGTATCTCATGAAGCATTGATTATGGTATTCACAGAATATTTTGTCAAGACAGTTATGGAAGTGCATTTATGATTGTCAGCCATTCAACCCGTTTGGGCTCCTAAATTCTTGCAGAGAATTAAGTATTGACTGGGAATTCAAATTCAGACTGTTAGTCATTCCAAAAATATACAGAGAACTTAAAAATACAAAGACAACAAGAATCACAGTTAGTCAGAAAATCAATCTTTTTTGCTCTGAAGGTCTCCTGTTTTTGCGAAATACAAGGAAGAAGAAGAACTTGCTGAACACACAAATCTCTCTAGTCTTCTTCCTTCATCAGGCTTCAACAATCTACAGAGAGCTCGAATCAACATCAATCTGAAGACCTACACCCTGGACAAAGCTTCCTTCTTCCTGAAACTACTCAATATCTCAGGGGAAGCTTTGGCATCATCAAATCCACATAGTCTTCTCATTGTGTTTGAGAAAGAGAAGACTGTCATCTATTTTTCTTTAACCTCTCGTGTACAGAGTTCTTACTCCCTTCAAAAGTAAACTCCTTGGTGATATGGCACCTGATCAAAAACTTATTGGTTTTTAGGCACCTGATCAAAAGTCTGAAGGGTTTTTAGATCTACTTGAAGCAGATCTTGTGGTGATAGGGCACATGATCAAAAACCTAAGTGGATTCCTATCAGGGTGGTAGAAGAGTGGATGTACCCATATTTGGGGGTCCACTATAAAATTTCTTGTGTCGTCTGGATTTCCTTGTGTTTTCTTTGTGTATTGTGTTGTGATAGTTTTTTGCTTTTACCTCTTTCATATAAGTATCAATATTTTAATTCCGCAATAAATCTAAATACTTTTTTATACTCTATTCACCCCCCCTCTAGAGTAAACTGTATTTATCCCTCACTTTCACTCTATCTCCAATGAAAGTACTGCTTGTCTCACTCATAATTCACGTTGGATTGTGGACTCTGGTGTCGCCCATCATATCATTCCGCAGAAACCCCCTTAGTACTTGGCATCTCCCCATCCCAAGTTTATCACAGTATCGAATGGTGACACCGCTTCTGTCTCCGGCTCCGCTAATATGCCTCGAATCCCCTCTATCTCTCTTCGCTCGATTCTTCATGTCTCAGACTCTACTTTCAATCTTTTTTCTGTTAGCAGCCTTACTGAAGATCTTGACTGCTCTGTCACCTTTACATCTTCTTCTTTTGTGGTGCAAGATCGACGAACACAAAATATCATTAGTAAAGGACGACTGTGCAACGAGCTCTACCTTCTAGATGTGACTCCCAACATTCTCTCAGTAGTCACCTCTATGGATTGACATAAGCGTCTTGGGCATGCTCCTCTACCAACTCTCAAAAAAGCTCCTCCTGATTTACCTCTTCCTGCTTTTACATGCGAATCATGTATCTTTGACAAACAACATCATTATTCTTTTCCTCCTCGTTGTATTCAGAACACTGCTTCTTTTGATTTAATACATTTTGATGTTTGGGGCCGTATAAGATTGCTAGTATTTCTAATTATCGTTATTTAATTACTTTTATTGATGACTTGAATGACATTATTGTATTTACTCTATGATCGATCAGATCTAACTCATGTGTTTCAGGTCTTTATTACTGAGACCCTCAATTTTTCCAAACAATTAAAACTATTCGTACAGACAATGCTCGTGAATATAATAATCATGCATTTGATGATCTTTGTACTAAATTTGAGATCATTCATCATACCTCTTGTGTTTATACCTCCCAATAGAATGATGCGGATGAGCGTAAAAATCAACATCTTCGTGACGTTACGCGCTCCCTTATATTTCAAATGCAGGTTCTCAGGGCCTATTGGCCTTTTGCAGTATCCACAACATGTTATCTCATCAATCGTCTGTCTTCCTCCACTCTCAACTATGTCACTCTGTTTAGTCTTCTCTTTCCACCCACACCGCCTTTCTCCATCACCTCGGATATTTGGTTGTACCTGTTATGTCCATAATTTTGGTCCTTCCACCGACAAGCTTGCTCCTCAGGCCACTAAATATATGTTTGTTGGTTACTCACACTCAGAAAGAATATGTGTGCTACTCTCCTACAGATCGCAAGACTGTTGTGTCCGCTCCCACCTCTCCTTCTAACACCGGTTCCCGCACCGAACAAGCCACTCCTTCGCTTCTACACTCGCCTCCCTCCTCACTCTGATGCTCTTGAACGTCGCCCTCTACTTCTGGTACCTCGCGGTCTGCTGATCCTGCTCCTATCTCCACGGCTCATCCCTTGACGAATTATGTTTCCTTGCATCGTCTTTCCCTGACGCTTCTCAAATTTGCAACTGCTTTATCCTTCATTTCTATACCTAACTTTGTGTAGGAGGCTCTCCTACATTCGGGGTGGCGCGCGACCATTAATGAGGAAATGACTGCCCTCTGTGCTAATCAGACCTAGGATCTGCTCTCTCTTCCTCAGGGGCAGATTTGTGTTGGATGTAAATGGGTATTCGCGATCAAACATGCTCCCAATGGAACCATTGTTCATCTCAAGGCTCGTCTTGTAGCTCGTAGATTTACTCAGCAACAAGGCCTGGATTACGATGAGACCTTCTCTCATATTACCAAGTTGAACATTGTTCGAGTCCTAATTTCTTTGGTTGTGCATCGTCAGTGGTCATTACATCAATTCGATATCAAGAATGCATTTCTCACTGGCGACCTTCAAGAAACTGTCCACATGCACCAACCTCTCGGGTTTGACACCACTAGAGAGACTTGTCTGTCATCTCAAAAAATCTATTTATGATCTCAAACAGTCTCCGCGTGCATGGTTTGACAAGTTTAGCAAAGTTGCCCGCGAGCTTGGATTCACTCGGGGCTCAGCGGGCTTCTCTCTCTTTACTCATCATCTAACAACAGGCACAGTGATTCTCTTAGTTTATGTCGATGATATTCTAATTACAGTAGATGATTGTAGATGATTCCAAAGGAATACAAATGATCAATCAACACTTGAATTCAGTTTTTCAAACTAAAGATTTGGAAAATATTCGGTATTTTCTTGGCCTAGAAGTTGCACGTCCTGATGGTCTTGTCTTATCTCAACAGAAGTACTGTCTTGATCTTCTTCAAGATGCTGATTACTCTGCATGCAAGTCTGCTGATACTCAAATGGATGTCAATCACAAGCTCTGTACTCATGTCTCTGACACCGATCTACCTCTTCCTAACTCAGAGTATTATCGACGTCTCGTAGAGAAATTGATTTATCTGACAGTTACAAGATTAAATATCTCATTTGTTGTTGGTGTTGTCAGCCAATTCATGCATTCTCCACGGACATCTCACCTCCAGGCTGCTGAGCGCATCCTAAGATATCTAAAGACTGCACCTGGACAAGGGCTCGTATACAAACCCTCTTCCTCATCTACTATGTCATTAATTGCTAATTCTGATGTTGATTATGCTGACTCTTTGGATGATCGACGTTCCACAAGTGGATTTTGTGCTTATTTCGAAGAACACGTTATTACTTGGCGTAGCAAGAAACTGTAACATCCGTAAGTTTGACGCGAAATTTAATTTTAATTGTAGGGTTGAGTCGCGACGGTTTTTGATCGAGACAGCGCGTCGTCAAGGTACAACGTTACAATGTTAGTCATAATTATAGTGAGAAGTATTTTTAATTTTAGTAACGTTGCTCGGCGAGTCGTTTAAGTTCTAAGGCGTTAGTAGAGAATGGGTTGCGTTTAGCACGAATAAATAAAAATGGGGTGCCAATAGCAGTTTCCCCCCCCCTCCTCATGCGGTTATCATCGAAGCCGCATACCCGAAAGATTTTAGGAACCGCAACTCTTATTTCTCTCGGGAGAGAAGCAAACCGCAAGTTCCTCTTACGGAAGGAAGCCGCACCCGACGAGCCGCATAACCGCAAGCCGACGCACGAGCGCAGGCCGACGCCTCCCGTTTCCGCAAGCGACGTCGCCTCCCGCAGCCCTTCGGCCGGCCGATCCTCCTCTAGAGCGCATCTCCGACTTCTCCTCCTTCCTCCACGAGCGCCAGTGGGTATTCCTTTTCCTTCCTTGGCCGTGGAAGAGCCGGATTCAACCCTAACCGGTGGAAATTGAAATCGTTCGTTTCCGGTGAGTTTATTTCTCATTTATCTCTATTTCTTTGTGGAAATCCTTCGATTTGGAAGTTAATCTAACCTAGATTTTCATCCTTTTGCCCTAATTAGGTTTTGGAGTACGAAATCCACCGCAAAATTTGAGTTGGGCGCATTGAGAGCCTCAATCACTCCCTCGTAAAGGTAAAACACTAAATTAGTTTTGGATTTTGGGTTACCCTAGTATTTTGGAACTTTTCCAAAAATGAAACCCTAAGGGGAAAATGGGTAATATAGAGTTAGCTTGATTGCAGGATTTTGGTGGCCTCGGGGCAAGATTCTGAAAGTCCCTAGCAGCCGAAATTCGTTGGGAAAATCAAATGTCGCCGCGCCAAGTGTACGAGCACCGCAACACCACTGTAAGGAAACCTAATTCCTGTTAGTTAGACATAACAAGCAATATATTTTTGTATACGCATGTGTAGGTTTTGTACAAGTATCATGCTCATGCATAGAACTGTGTGGTGATAGGAAAACGGTCGCGGAAAATGTGTAGAATGACACCCTTCTCCAAGACTCAAGTAGTCAGATCAGGAATGATAACGTTAGGTACGAAACCTTTACCCGTGTACGTGAGCTTGGAATTTGTCCAACCCAAGGGCGTGAATGTCCCTTCTAGTCGATCAGATGAAAGTCAAGGGTCGCTCAGTAGTCCACCAAAGAGATATCCCAAGCAGAGTGGCATCAGACCGAAAAGGTCAGTCAGCACACAAAAGTCTTTTCGTGCTAGGTAGAGGCGCACTACCTTTCTCATAAGGCATATGGTACCCTATGAGCAGTACAGACTTGTGAGTTTGCTCCCCTTTGAGATAGTTAGTAGATTCAAGACCGTATCCGCGTGACACTAGAACAATTGAGTTCGTCAGATGATCTCGGGTCGTCAGTTTCAGATGTGCGTTGGGAGCTACTCTGCATAGAGTCTTCCAAGTAGAGGTACAAGCTAGAAGTCACCTAGAACTCAAGTATAGACCTGACGTGAGACAGTACACTAGTTAGTGAACATCGGAACTTGGGTTAGTGAACTGAAAGTCACGAACATAGAATAGGTAGATGTTTTGACCATGTAGTGTTTTGAAGGCATGCATAACATATAGCATAAATGTTTTTAATGCACGAAACCATTTTCTAAAGGCATGCATTCATCATATGAGAAAATATTTTTAGTGTCACTAGGAGGATTTATTTTTGTCTACTTTGACCCCCCGTGGGCAATGTTTTTAAGGTGACACAGATGGGAAACTACGCCTAGGATGAGCGTTTTGTGGAGTCAGTTTGTAGTAGCTTCCACTTTCAGTTTTCTCTTTTTCAGCATGTATTTGTAAATGTGGACAATGTACCTTGTTAATGATTTATATGTCTTGTATCAGACTTATGATATTATTTCAGAATTTCAGTCATTTCACTTCTATTCATGTTTAGTGGCTCTGTGAATCCAGATATCAGGTATGTGGTTACCCTTACTTTACTTTCTTAGCTTCCGTTGTAAGTTTTAAAATTTTTAATAGCTTCTACTTTATATCTGCTGTGTACTAGTTTTGATATTGTTTCCTAGTTCTCTTTATATCGCTGACACGGCCGGATGACTGATTATTATAAAACTGGGAAGAGGTGTTACAGAAACAGTCTGTGGTTGCTCGCTCTTCGGCCAGAGCTGAGTATCGCTCGATGACATCTGTAGTATCTGAGCTTACATGGTTAGAAAGTCTTCTAGATGATTTGGAAGTCAAGCTTTCCTCACATGCTACTTTATTTTGCGACAGTCAAGCAATTATACGCATTGCTAGGAATTTTGTTTTTCATGAGCGAACCAAACACATTGAAGTAAACTGTCACTTCATTCGGGATAAAGTTCAAATGAAGAAGCTAGAATTAAGACACGTTCCGACTGCTGATCAAGTTGCTGATATTCTCATTAAGGCCTTACCACGTGTATTATATTATCAATTATTATCAGCTTGGTGCCTACGATTTGTATACTCCAGCTTGCGGGGGAGTGTTGGAAGAAAAATATGTAAAGGCTCATAGCGAGGCCCATTTAGGTCTCTCTTCCTCCTTATGCTCTAGTCTCACATCTTAGATTGGGAGTGTTCTAGCTCTTTCTCTTCCTATATTAATAGGTAGAAATACATGTACGTAAAGATGGATTGGAGATATAATAAAAATACATTTCATTTCTCTCAAATTCTCGTATTACTCTACAACAACCATCCCAACAATTATCTTTAAGATTACATGAGTATGACCCATATAAACTATACCATACCTTTCGTAAGATGAGACAATTTGCTCGATAGATTGCCATTTCTCCAGATGTTGCACTGTGATAAGGGTTTCCCTTGGGTACCTGTAAAAGGTAGTGTGTAAAACAATTTAAAACATAGAACGGAGTAACGAATGCTAGAAAGAAAACTGCAGTGAAATATTAATAATTGATGCATAAAACAATAAAATATATACCCTAATAACCAAAATAATAATGAATAGAAAATGGAAGGCTCATTTAGGGTATTATGGATAAAATTGTAAGAAAATATTGTGCTAGCTCAAAATCTACACATATAGTAAAAGTAAAGCATGATGTGAATATTGAGAAATTGACTAGGGGTCAATTGAGTATCCTAACCAGACTAAGTGTATCGATTAGCCTAGATTGGGTCAAATTGCGTCAAGTTAGCCTATTGGGTCAACTGATCCAAAAATGGTAGAATTGGGTCACATGAGTTCTCCACGAATTTACCAAAACACGAAGGATCTTTTTAGCCCAATAGACTCATATGATGACCCAAAAAAATTGATGAAATCTACTAGTCTAGATTTAGTTGGCAGGATCTCTGATTCAATCACAACCACTACATTTCATTTGTCATCTAACTAACTAAAATGAAATCTTGACAAGGTTAAATGAGTCAAAATAAATCTATGTGAACCGTTAATCCTTAAATCAATTAACCCTTTAAGAACCCAATACCACATCAACTAGTTGTAATCCTATATTCCATTGGGTTGTGTCAAAGATTAAAGTCTATCAAAGTTGTGATCAATCGCCTATCTTCAATCCCATAATCCTCCAAGATTTATCGATCATAGAAGAAAATTGAGCCCCTTTTCCTGCCCCTCCCACTTTTCTCCCATCAAAGCAGCCACTTACTCTCTGATCTCGACTCCTAGACGACTCCAGAGAGCTTAACCGAGGTGTAGAAGGAAAGAACGAAAGTTAGTTGTGGAAGGAGGTTCGAATACATTGAGGCTATGGCTCCCTCAGAGATTCAATCAGTGTAGCTGCCCTGAGGTGACCATTACCCCTCCGTTGGCCGATCTTATGTTGCTTGCATATAGAACTCAATTTCAAACAGAGAGAGAAAATGTGTGTACGTGTCTAAAATTTCCTATAACTTGGCCTTCTTAAGGGCCAAGGTCATGATCCTCCCAACAAAGAAAAGGTAACAAGGGTAGCCTTACCTCTAGGGATCCATAAGCCACTGAAACAAAGAAGGCGGCTCCACCCTTTCCCCGTCTTCTATGAGGAGCTCAGGTGAGCGCATTTGATATGGTGTGTCCATTCAGCGCCACTAGACCAGATTGGCTTCTGCTTAGGGTCATATAAAACCTAATGCACAATTCTCAAATGGAAATCATTTTGGGCTAAGTTGAGTCCCTAGCACCAGCCCAAAAGTAGACCTGGTTCATCCCAATTGGACATGGGTAGAAGTGCACCATAGCCACACGCACCCTAATTAAACCTAGCCCAATTTAAAGGTACCCAAGCCAGTCGGGCTCAAGTGGTTTCAATTAATCTGGTAGGACCAAATTGGGTCACACCAAAACTATTTGGGCTGACTCAAGTTCAATTAGACCTGGGTCTAGGCAAGGCAAGTGGTGCTACACCCCAATTGAAGATGTAGCTAAGCAAATTGGACCAAACGGAGAAAATTATTCTCGGGTGAGTGAGCCACACTAGGACCCAAGGGCCAATTGGCCCCTAGAATCCTAATTCCTAATTGACTGGGGCTAGCCTCAATTAGGGTTTGGCCAAGTGACATTAGGTCTTGGGTGCACCACACTAATTTGGCTTTTTGAGTCCAAGCTAAGAGCACTCAGTCGGGTCCACTTCAATTGGGACTCAACCCGAGTCAATGGGATTTGGTTAATCTATAAAGCACAGACACTTTAAAATAACTCGTGTATTGGCTCGAATGCGAATCAGCTATGAAAAATGCTAGGAAACACCTGGAAACGTCCGAAAATGCGTTTCTGAAATGCGGGAAATGCGGGGTGTAATTAAAATTACAAGAAAATATCACGGTATTGCGTATCACGCTTGCAGGATACGCGACTCCAGCCTATTGTAACCACACAGACCACGGTTTAGGTTCACAGAAGGTCCTGTTTTTCTTTTACGCTGCAACCGGGCTCGTTGAAACCTTTCGTGTGCGCCATCGACCATCTCCTCCCTTGTTGTCGCCCTCTTCTCCAAAGTCATGAAAGCCTCAAGTGGAAGCTTAAGTCATCGACCATCTCCTCCCTCGCCATCGCAAGCCATTTTCTCCGCCGTGGTGAAAGCCTCAAGTGGAAGCTTGCGTTATCGACCATCTCCTCCCTCACCGTCGCAAGTCCTCTTTGTTGCCGCCGTGAAATCCCTCCTATAAGCTATCGACCATCTCCTCCCTCAACGTCGCATGCTCTCTTCGATGCCATCGTGAAAGCCCCTCCACTGCGCCATATTTTTCTTTCACTGAGCTGTCAATGCTCAAACTATATTTCATTAGGGCATGTTCCATACTTCCATGTAAGAGTATCCCAACTAAATGAGCCACATCGCATACAACTTTTGGTCTGCAAAGTAGTCCTAAATGAATTAAATTTAATATGTTTTTGTACTGACAAGCATGTACCATGCATAATAATTTGTTGTCAAACATTACAAAAATCTTACAAACAAATCAAATCAAATCAGTTCCTTCAGGTTTTGTTTTTTGCCTAATCAAATCAGCAGACATCTCTTGCATACCATAAATCAATTCCAGCTCTTTCTAGTCATTAATCTTCAACAATTACAGAGCAAGCACAACAAACAGCAAGTGAGAAGTAGGTGTTCTAAATAACCTAGCACAACAAACAACATGGATTAAGTGGGTCTTCTAAAAAACCTAGCAACAAACAGCATGTGATAAGTAGGTCTTCTAAAAAATCTAGCACAACAAACAGCATGTGATGAGTAGGTCTTCTAAAAAACCTAGCACAACAAACAGCATGTGATGAGTAGGTCTTCTAAAAAACCTAGCTGACTCTTGAAACATGTTATTCCATTGTCATGCAATCGCATCTGTCATAGATGAAATTAACAGAAA
The DNA here is from genome assembly GCA_039583875.1 of Platanthera guangdongensis. NCBI lineage: Eukaryota > Viridiplantae > Streptophyta > Magnoliopsida > Asparagales > Orchidaceae > Platanthera > Platanthera guangdongensis. The sequence goes on from CM077151.1 coordinate 27,032,274, forward strand.
GGACTGGACATGTTCAAATTTATCATTTCAGCTATTTTCTCTCATGATTTTGTGTTAAATTATTGTTTACATAATATTATATATTGTTTAAATTAGATCTTCTCTTGCGCAACATTGATTCAAGCTGTGGTATGACTGAAAATGATGAAAACCCTCTTTGAAAGTATGTGACAAGAGGGAACAAATTAATTGAAGGAGTTGTAAGTGGACATGTAATTTTTGTGGCAAGCCTTACAAAAACTCATACACTCGCGTGAATGATCATTTACTGAAGATTAAGAGTAGCGTAATCGTAGCATGCACCAAGGTGTTGACATTCACATATAAGAATATGTTGAAGGAAGATAAAGATGCTCAAGAGCTTTATTGAGCGACGACTTACAAAATTTATACTAGTGGCTCCAAGTATTTCAAGTGGAGTTGGAAGTATTGGAAGTGATGATGATAAAAGGAGAAGAAATGATGATTCAAGCGGAAGTGACACAAATCCAATTTGTGTGCATTCAATAACGAGGATTGAGCTCATTTGGATGTCTTAATTGCTAGAGCATTTTATTCGGCGGGATTGTCATTCATTCTAGCAAGAAATATATATTGAAAAAATCATATTACTTTCCCGCTACACATAACCTTGCGGGGTATGTACCACCGAGATATAATTCATTGAGAATCACCTTATTGTTGAATGAGAAGATAAGAATTGAAAGAAGATTAACACTTATACGAGGGCGGGTCGACAAGGGAGTTAACATTGTAAACGACGGATGGAGCGATTCACAAAGAAGATCACTCATCAATTTTATGACAATAAGGATTCAAAAGCAATGTTCATGAAAGAGGTTGATTGTGAAGGTCAAACCAAAGACAAATACTTCTTTGCATCTTTGATCAAAGAAGTAATTCTAGAAAACGTACATGAAAAGGTTGTTCAAGTTATAACGGATAATGCGGCAAATTACAAGGGGACGGGCCAACTAATTGCGAGTGAGTTTCCATAAATTTTTGTGAACTCATTTTGTGTGCAACACACTCTCAATCTAGCTTTGAAGAACATATGTGTCACTAAGAATTCGGAGAATAATGCAGCTAGATATGAAGAATGTTCATGGATTACCCATATAGGTGATGATGCAATGTTCATTAAAAATTATATAATGAATCATTACATGAGATTAACAATGTGTAATGAATTTGTGAGCTTAAAAATTATTAACTATTGACGAAACTCATTTTGCATCAATGATTATCATGTTAAAATGATTCAAACTTATAAAAAGTGGACTCCAAAAAATAGTTATTAGTGATCATTTGCTTATATATTGTAATGATGATATGAAAAAAACTAGATATGTGAAAGAGAAGGTGTTGGATGATGATTTGTGGAATTCCATTGAGTACGTTATTTTATTCACCGCTCCTATATATCATATGATTCATTTTTGTGATACAAATAACCTTCATTTAGTATATGATATGTGTGACACTGATTGAAAAGGAGAAGAAGACTATTTTTGCACATGACAGAAAAAGAGAAGGTGTATCTACCTTTTTTGAGGTAATATATGTTATTCTTGTGGATCGTTGGAACAAGAACAATACTCTGCTTCAATGTTTTGAACATTCATTAAATCCAAGTTAATTATCTTTTTAATTATAGATTTATATTGTTATGCCTTTTGTATTATTAATTTTTTTAGCTTAATAATTTTGGTTATTTTACTATATATTATAGTGAACAATGGTTGGAGAAGGATCCAAATAGAGTTGCTCCTCATAAAGATCCAGAAGTTAGCAATGAAATGGTTAAATGTTTGAAAAAATATATTTCAACCTTATTGGAGCGTAATGTGGTCGCTAAGGAGTATGTGGAATTCATTGACAAATCAAGAGATTTTAATGATAATGATTCAATTAAAAATCGTTATCTCTTAGATCCAAAGACTTGGTGGATTAATCATGGTTCTCCAGGCCCTTCGCTTTAAACTATATCTTCGAAGTTATTAGTACAACCATCTTCTTCTTCATGCGCCGGAAGAAACTTGAGTACTTACTCCTTTATCCATTCAATGAAAAAGGAACAAAATGACCACAGCGCGCTAAAAATTTAATAAGTATTCATAACAATCTTCGATTTCTTGCTAGAAGATATCAAGAATACAATGAAGAAGAGTATAGATTGTGTGATATTGTGGGTGATGACTTTGAGTCATTCGAAGATGTAGGTACACTTGAGATAGCTAATCTATCGCCTGATAAACCAAAGTTGGAGCTCTCAATTGTGGAAGAAGATGAAGTTCATATTCTTAGAGAGAATGTTTAATTTTTAAACTATTGATATTTTGCATGTGAATCTACTAAATCATTGATCCACTGATGTAATGATGTGGAAATGTACATTTGTCTTTATAATGCTCCTCTCCTTGACTCTTTTCTATATTTCTTATAGCATAAAACGAAATGTGAATAATCGATAATATAGTTTGAAATTCCGATTTTTTTTATTTTTCGTCTATGTTGTTGTGTTTTCATAATATTTAATAATTATATTTAAATAATAATTACTTTTAAAATGTAACCTTGTTTTTTTAAATCACATCGTATCTGTTTCGTATTGTATCCCGTATTAGTTTCGTATTGTATCATATATCAATCTCGTATTGTATCAAGTATCAGTTTCGTATTGTATCCCTTCTCCGTCCCCAAGCTACATAGTGGTTAATGTTGGATTTCCACTTGTGGGCCTGTCTAAGGGGTCCATTTGGGTTGAATTGATCCTAGACCATTTGGTTCATGATTTGGTCAATTTGGCTATGTGGTCTTGGGTAAGGTTCCAATGAATCATTCTAGACAAACTCAAGATTCCACATCATCAATTTTGTGAGATCGGACCCACATGGGTTCTAAGCCACATTTTGACCAAATTTTCAAGTGTCAGCGACTTATAATTAGTTTTGTTTGGCATGTATGGACTCGAAACAACTAGAGAAGAGTCAATATGAACTAAACAGATTGACATGACTATGAGAGGTGTGTTGAGACAAGAGAAGTTACAGTTGACTAAAGTTGATCAATATAGGTCCGTTGACCCAAAATAACCCGACAAGACCAAATTGGGTTGATATCTAAAAAACAGTGCTAAATCAGTAAAATACTTGATATCTTTCAATCCTCAAAAATTTTAATCAAGAAGATACCCAGAAGATAGCTGCAATAAGAGGAGACCATTTTTGACGGGGGTTGAAATTTTGATGAAAAATTTAAATTTTTTATTTTAATTATCGTTTTCTTTCAAAAACGTTATCGTTGGAGAAGTAAAATTAGAATATTGTTAAATTAAAGAGGAGGCTCTCTCGTATATATAGGAGGGAGATATAACAAGGACAATAAAGTAAAAACATGAGTAAAATAATGTAATTCTAACACTCCCCCTCAAGTTGGGCGTGCGATATCTTGCATGCCCAACTTGCACATAATCTTTTCGAACGCGCTCTGACTTAACGACATGAAATATCAAGACGTGTATGTGATAAATAGATAAGGCGACAAGCCAGTCGTTGAAATCCAGTAATATCAGCAACCACTTCTCCATCATCTCTACCCAACCAATTGGGGTGTTAGCAGGTCTACACTCACTCATACCACACGACTGGAGCAAGTCAAGGATATACTTTCTTTGAGATATGAATATACCACGCTTCGATCGAGTGAGCTCAATTCCTAGGAAGTATCTGAGATTTCCTAGGTCTTTTACTTCAAACTTTTTTGCCAATCTTTGTTTCAGAGTTTGGATTTCTTTAGTATCATCGCTCGTGATGATAATATCATCCATATAAACAATAAGAGCAGTGAGTCTTCCATGTTAGTACCTTACAAATAAAGTATGATCAGTATTTTTCTGGGAGTATTCAAATGCGACCATAGCTCTATGAAATCTCTCAACTGAGTCGTGTACCGCTCAACAACACCATCAGAGTTTTGCTTGACGGAGAACACTCACTTACACCCTACCAAGGTCTTGCCCAGTGGTAAAGGGACCAAGTCCCATGTGCAATTATTTTCTAGGGCCAACATCTCCTCTCACATAGAATCCCACCACTTTTGGTGAGCAATAGCATCCTGCCAAATTGAGGGGATAGAAATGGAGGAGAGAGGCAATAGAGTTTATGTGAGGGAGATAAAGAGTTGTAGGACACAAAGTGGGGCATCGGATGTAGGGTAGAGTTTCCTTGAGAGCCCAAAAAAGGTCTGATGTTGGAGCGGGTAACCTGAGAGATGCTGACGTACCTGGACCCCTTTTCCACCGAGTATAAACCTGTAAAGGAGTGGTCACAGGAGCGGTCACAGGAGCGGTCACGGGAGGAGAGGTCACAAGAGCGGTCACAAGAGGAGTAGGAGTGGGAATAGTCATCGTAGGAGGAATATGAATAGGAAGAGAGCTCACTTCCATTGGGTAAGACTCCCCCTTAATTGAGGACTTGTAGTAGGACTCAGACTCCCGAAACGTGATGTCCATAGTAACGAAGGTCCTTCTGGAAGCATTTATATCCTTTCTGGGTAGAAGAATATCCAATAAAAATACACTTGAGGGCACAAGGTCAAAGTTTGGACGTGGGATGCACATGGACAAAACATACACACACAGATCTGAGGGAGTAAATTTGTGGGAGAGACAAAAAGAGCTTCAAGAGGTGAATCTTGTACAGCAAGAACCACATTGTGTTTTGTCGGCAAAATATTAATGAGGTATGCCGCAACAAGAACCGCATCACCCCAAAAATACTTAAAGAGGTGCATCTTCAGGAGCAGACAGTGAGCTACCTCTAAAAGATGGTGAATCTTGCGATCGGCGGCCCCATTCTGAGTCGGGTTGTAGACACAAGATGTCTGATGTATAATGTCTTAATCACTAAGATAACGCTCAAAGGATTCGACGTACTCCCGACCATTATCACTGCGCAAAAATTTAATGGTAGCATTAAACTGAGTAGCTGCCCTCTTATGGAAACGTTGAAATAAGAGAAAAACATCATTTTTTGTGTTTCATTGAGTAGATCAACGTACAACGAGAAAAACAATTGATAAACGTAATAAACAGCGAAAACCTGAAATAGAGGCAACGCGGCATGGACCCCAAACATCAATATGGACCACGACAAAAGGAGAAGCACTAGGAGTAGACATATGATTAAGAGAAGCACGATGGTATTTAGCAGAGCACACACATCACATTTAAAAGTATTCAAAGATACATTTGATATATGCGAAAATAAAAGATGCATAGTAAATAGAGAAGGATGACTCGGGCGGCAATCCTAGGAGTCCACAGAGGTCGAAGCAGCAAAAAGAGACTTCGGAGCAGAAGCGGAGCTGGAGGGGTCAAACAAGTAGAGGTCATCACCTTCCTCGTCTTTAGGTCCTGAACGATACATGAAAAAGATTACAAAGCAATCCATAGAATTAGTAAAGTCACTAATGGAAAGAAGGTTGCGGGTAAACTTCGGCACATTAAGCACTGAAGAGAAGGTTAGAGAGGAGTAAGGAATTGACCCTTTCCCAGCAATGGGAGAAAGACATCCATCAATAATGCTCACTTTGTCCTTACAGACACTACCAGACAAAGAAGTATAAGACACAAAACCTGTAACAAAACCAGTTGTGTGGTATGTGGCACCAAAATCAATGATCCACTGGGTGGAAGAGCAAACGGTGGCGGAGTGAGCACCTGGAACTCCGTGATGGGCATATGAGGAGCTGGCAGACTCGGGGGAGTGGCCAAGCATGAAGCGACAAAAGCCGAGAATCTCCTAAGTAGAAAGGGCAGAAGGAATCTCAAGGGCAGCAGGTCCTCCATAAAGAGCAGCATCATAAACGACATCAGAGAGATGAGCCAAGGGAGACGGACCCAGACTGCGACCAAAGCCACGGCCATCACGAGAAGCAAGACCCCCGTGAGGAGAAGGAAAGTTATGAAGCTTAAAGCAAGTGTACCGAGTATGGTGGGCTTTCCCACAATAATCACACGTCAAATGGTCCTTTTCCATAGACTTGAACCTAGTTTCACAGAAAGAGCGGCCCATGGGACTGAATCAAGTGATAAGAGCAGAGCCCTCAGCAACAGTGTTTTGGCAGACGAATCTATCGACGATCAAATTCTTGTTGAACCAAATATACACCTCAGGTAAGGAAGACAGAGGAGAGCGGCAAAAGAAAAATCTGTCGCCGGCGCCGCAACTGAAAAATCTGAGCCGCATTGCCCCAATAAGAGTAGGTAATCTCGGCACGTTTCCAAATGTCAGCCGCAGTGTCCAGAAAGAGGTAGTTGCGGGCAATAAACTCCTCCATAGAGTGGGTCGGGCAGGACATTACCAATGAGTTCTCGGAATTCCATTGTGGCCAGTCTGGAGAGGTAGGAGTAGGTGCCCTAGTAGTACTATTGAGATAGTCAAATAGACGGCGGCTCTTGAGGGCCAAAGTAACAGGACGAGGCCACAGAAGATAATTGGTATCATCCAACTTAATAGTAGTAATCTAAGGAGTCCCGTGATCATGAGTTACATGAAGAGATCCAGTGGAAGGCAGAGAATCCGAAGGAACACTGCCGCTGGAGGAGACATCCGGAGTTTCACCACTTCCCGACATCACAGGCGAGGTGAAAGAACAACACGGGCTGCAAAATGAGAGAAAACTCACTCATAGAAAGAGGAGAAGCCCGGAGGAGCAAAATCACGCAAGGAAAGAAAGAGACATCTCTGCACAGAGGGGAAACGAACGTCGGAGAAGCTATCCCTGCATAAATCTGGCATCAAAAGAAAACTCAGGCAGCCATGTGAAGGGGAGGGAAGACCGGCGCATGCAGCAAGAGGAGGGACCGGTGCTTGTGGTACCGGCGCTTGCGGTACCGGCACTTGTGGGGAGAGGAAGGGAAGGACTGGCGCTTGCGGGACCGGCGCTTGCGGTGAGAGGAAGAGATGAGACCGGTGTTGGGGGAACGAGGAGGGAAGGAAAGAGACGACCAGCGCTTGCGGGAGCAAAGGAGACGACCGACGCAAACGGGAAGGAAATGAGCGAGAAAAAATGACGAGGACGTGAATCGGCAGAAGCGAGAATGGCGGAAGCGGGAACATCGGAAGCGAACAGCTAGGGCACCAAGAGCACGGGCTCTGATACCATGTTGGAGAAGTAAAATTAGAGTATTGTTAAATTAAAGAGGAGGCTCTCTCCGATATATAGGAGGGAGATACAACAAGGGCAATAAAGTAAAAAAACACGAGTAAAATAACACAATTCTAACCGTTATCATATTGTTGTGGATCAAAAATGGGAAATTGCATTCCTTCATTTATGCAATTGATGTTTGGCCAGAGTTTTATCCAAGAATTTTGTTGCAGGGGAGCTTCATGAAGATCTTATATCTTCTTATTCATTGAAGTTTTTTTTAAGTTGATGTGTAGTGAGAATTACAGATGACTGTAATCTTATAATCTGCTTCTTATCCACCAAAGTTTTAGTAGTTGATGTGTGATAAGGATTATAAATGACGGTTTCATGATTTAATACATATTATATGATAAATAGACAGGCAATAAGAATTCCATTTAGTAAAAAGTTGTTTTATGATAATATTTTAATTTCTCCGATTTATTGAGATGTTTACTTTTTTATAGCATAATGTTAGGGTGCAGGTATCCCTAAAATTACATTTCTTAATGTTTAGGCATTGAACCTAGACTTATTCTTAATCATTTCTCTTCCATTTCTTAATTTTTTTGCAGGCAGTTGAACCTAGATGTATTCTTCCCTAGAGTTGTTCTTTGGAACACTACTTAGCATCAAAAATCAAGAACTATTCAAATTACAACATATAAGGTAATCAAATTCAACATTTCTTTAGATCATCAGGGTCTATTATCTATATATTCTTCATTTAATTATGAATTGCTTAGCAATATTTAATTAGTTGAGTGCTGAAATACTTAATCATGGATTGTTTTGGTAAATGTCATTTAAAACTACATTGATTGAAGTTGTTGCTTAAAATATGTATTACTTCAAGTAATTAATTTATTTCATAATTCTCGCTCTAACATGTTTTTTTAATTTGAGCCCCTTTATCATGCATTTTGCTCTTCCTATGATTTGTTCTTAGTGCACTTTTTTGCTTAAATTATACAATTGACCTTATAACACACATTGAAATAAATTATGAGAGTTCATGGGAGAGGGTTTGTTTGCATTCCTTGTTTCACAAAGTTGCAAATTCATTGCACGGGAATTCATTATTTAATTAGACGTTCACAACCCATGGATGGGTAGAACCTGTTCGCAATCGAGCCGTGTACAAGCGTAATAATAATAATCACCAGAAGTTAGAAAATATATACATCTATTAGAAAAGCCCATGTAAAAAGGCTCATTTGATGGCCCATTTTTCCTCCTCCTTCTTTAGTCCCACATCATGTATAGGATTTATTCTTCTCTCTTCTCTCCTATATATTTGTATTCTCTCCTTGTATTTACACACTGCAATAATACATACAAGCTTTGGGCTCTTCTAACATGTTATCAGAGCCAGGTTGCGTCTAGCCGCGGACTGCCCCTTCTCTGTCCGCCCGGTCTCCTGCGGACTGCCCCTCTGCTTCTGTCCGCCCGGCTACCCTGCGGACTGCATTCCTGTCCGCTCCGGTCGCGTGCGGACTGCCTTCCTGCATCCGCTCCGGTCTCGTGCGGACTGCCCTTCTGATTCGGCTCCTCTTCTCTCCCTCCGTGGTTCCACCCTCCTCAGGCTTCTTATAGCCATCTTCTGCTCTGACTCGTGGGGCCCACCTCTCTCTATCCGCTCCGGACGATCATTCCTGTCCGCTGCGGGCTCTGCTTGTATCCGCTCGAGCCTCTTTGCTCGCGGACTGCTCCCTCTAGCTTCTCTCTCTCTCTCGCTGCGGGCTCTGCTTGTATCCGCTCGAGCCTCTTTGCTCGCGGACTGCTCCCTCTAGCTCGCTCTTTTTTTTCTGTCCGCTCGAGCCTCTGTGCTCGCGGACTCTCTCTCTCCGCCTTCTCTTGCGGACTGCTCCTGTCCGCTGCGGGCTCTGCTTGTATCCACTGTGCTCTTCTCTTCCAGCGACCTGCCCACAGTTCGCCGCGACCTCTGCCGCGACCTCTGCCGCGACCTCTGCCGCGACCTCTGCCGCGACCTCTGCCGCGACCTGCCCCCAGTTCGCCGCGGCCTCTGTCGCGAACTGCTCCAGCTCTGCTCTCACCAGCTGCGATCTGCTCCACTGAGCGGCGACCTCTTCCAACTCGCCGCGCCCTCCTCTCGCGGACTGCTCCTGTTCGCCGCGGCCTCACTCAACTCGCCGCGACCTCCAGTCCGTCGCGACCTCCGGACCGCCGCGACCTCCAGACCGCTGCGGGCCCTCCTTTCTCCCACTGCTTGCCGCGCGGGTTGTTCTCTCCGAGCCCTGCTGTCTGCTGCTCTTCAGTCGCCATGTCCTCCAGCGACTCCACTACCGCTCAACCCCCTGCCGACCACGTGGCTCCTCTCGAACTCCGAGATGAGCTTCGGATTACTACTATTTCTCTCTCTGGCAAGGCCAACTTCATTCCCTGGGTCCACTCTGTCCGTCGGGTCTTACAGGCCAAGGGCCTTGCCCGTCACCTTACCCAGGACCCACCAACTCCTTCTACTGATGATTGGCTCCGCAATGACGGTCGTGTCCAGACCTGGATCCTGAACTCGATCGAGGGTGAGCCGTACCAGATGATCATGTATCATGAGACTGCTAAAGCCATGTGGGATGAACTCCATTCGCTGTACTCCGGGAAGGACAGCCTTCAACACCTTTTTGACATCCTCACTAATCTTCAAGCCTTGGATGTTGGCAAAGCTCTGGACATGACCTCCTTCGTGGCCCGTGCTAAAACTCTCACGGAAGCCTGGATTCAGCACCAGCCCGCGACTACTGATCTCGCTGCCCAACGCGCCCAGAAGGAGGCTGTTTGTATTGCTATGATTATGGCTCGCGTCCCGCCACACCTGCACAGTATTCGGGCCCAGGTTCTGGCTTCACCCACTACCCCTTCTTTTTCTGATGTCTGCTCGATGTTACTTCGTGTACCACCTCCACCGGAGGCTCCTGCACCACCCTCGCCGGCCCTTCTTCAGCAGGCCCTTCCTCCTTTACTCCCACAACCCTCCTTTCCTCGGGGTGGTCGTACGGGCTCCCGTGGGCGGGGCCGGGGTGGCCGCGGACGGCCCAAGTGCACCTACTGCGGCCGGGATGGCCATACTGAAGCCGTTTGTCACAAGAAACATGGCTACCCCCTCGCCCGCCTACTGCTGCTCTTACCGATAGCTCTCCTCCGACTGGTACGGATCTTGAGGCTCTTCGCCTTCAGCTGCAACAACTCCAGGGGCTCCTCAACCCCCCTTCTGCTTCCCATGCCTCCACCTCCCATGCAGGTATTGTCTCCACCTCCGCTGCAGGTACTGCCTGTCTCTCTTCCAGCTCTCGCTGGATCCTGGACTCGGGAGCCACCCACCACATCACTTCCATACGGCCGCCCCAGTTCTCTGCTGCTGCTCACCCCCCGTCTATTACTGTGGCCAATGGTGCGCTTGTCCCGGTCTCCGGCTGCACGGATCTCCTCCTTCCTCCCTCTCTCTCTCTTCGCTCAGTTCTTTATGTGTCAGCCTCGCCTTTTAATTTACTCTCTGTTGGTCGTCTTACTACTGATATGAATTGCTTTATCACCTTCACCTCTTCTGGTTTTTTGATACAGGATCGGCAGACGCGGATTACCATTGGTAGGGGTCGGCTGCAGAACGGGCTTTACCTCCTCGATGTCTCTCCCACATCCCTTTCCTCCGTTTCCTCGTCTGATTGGCATTGTCGGCTTGGCCATGCCCCTCTACCTATCCTGCAGAAGGCGCTTCCCGACCTTTCTCTTCCTGGTTTTAAATGTGATTCTTGTATTATTGGCAAACAGCCTCGCTCTTCTTATCCAGCTCATTGTACTAGGAGCTCTGCTCCATTTGATTTAATACATTCTGATATTTGGGGACCCTATAAAGTTTCTAGCATTTCTGGTTATCGTTATTTTCTAACATTTATTGATGATTACTCTCGTACTACTTGGTTGTATCTCCTGCATGATCGCTCTGAGCTTCCTCGTGTCTTTCAGGCGTTTGTGTTAGAGACTCGTACGCAATTCTCTACCACCATTAAAACTTTCTGCTCTGATAATGCACGGTAATATACTAGCCACGAGTTTGCCACTCTCTGCGCAAACTTCGGTATTGTTCACCAGACCTCTTGTCCCTACACCCCTCAACAAAACGGGGTCGCCGAACGCAAGAACCGTCACTTGCTCGATGTGGCTCGCTCTCTCATGCTTCACATGCACGTTCCCAAAGTCTTCTGGAACTTTGCGGTGTCCACAGCATGTTTCCTTATCAACCGTCTCCCCTCTCCCGTTCTCCAGAACGCCACCCCCTTCAGCCTTCTTTTTCCCTCCACACCCGCCTTCCCCCTCACCCCCCGGGTCTTTGGATGTACATGCTTTGTCCATAACCTGGGCCCCACTCTTGACAAACTGGCTCCCCGTGCGGCCAAACACATTTTTGTCGGCTACTCCCGTACCCAAAAGGGCTATGTTTGCTACTCTCCGGTCACCCGGAAGGTTTCTGTTTCGGCTGATGTTACTTTCCGGGAGGATGAACCCTTCTTCCCTCCTCCTTTGCCACCACTTCTACCACCACCTCCTACAACCCCCTCCCTTCCCCGGCCAGTGATCCACGTTCACTCACCTCCCACCATCCCTCCGCCTCCTCCCACCGTTGACCCTTCTCGACCCCCAGTTATTCGGGTCTATGCTCGTCGCCCTCTTCCTCCTGTTGCTCCTCTGCAGTCGGCTTCGACCTCGGCTTCTCCGTGTTCTGCTGCTCCGGTGTCGGCCTCTACCGCTCATCCAATGGCGGATTATGTTTCTCTCCATCGCCTCTCTCCACCTCTTCAGACCTTGGCTACTTCGCTCTCCTCGGTCTCTATTCCTACTTCTGTCCAGGACGCTCTTCAACATCCTGGGTGGCGTGCGGCCATGGAAGAAGAGATGGCTGCTCTTTGGGCCAACCAGACCTGGACCCTGGTGCCCCTTCCTCCCGGCCAGAAACCCGTTGGGTGCAAATGGGTTTTCGTCATTAAACATGCTCCTGATGGGACCATTGATCGCCTCAAAGCTCGGTTGGTTGCTCGTGGCTTCACCCAGCAACCGGGGCTGGACTATGACGAGACCTTCTCTCCGGTCGCTAAGCTCAACACGGTCCACATTCTCCTCTCTGTGGCTGTCCATCGCCAGTGGCCCTTGTTTCAACTCGACGTCAAGAACGCTTTCCTGAACGGCGACCTTCAGGAAACGGTTTACATGCAACAACCTCCCGGGTTTGAGACCACGGGGGAGTCACGGGTTTGTCATCTTCTCAAATCTCTATATGGTCTCAAACAATCCCCTCGGGCATGGTTCGACAAGTTCAGCAAAGCTCTCCGGGACATTGGCTTCACTCGCAGCTCGGCTGACTTCTCATTGTTTACTCGTCACCAAGCCACTGGTACGGTTCTCCTGTTGGTATATGTCGACGACATCATTATTACTGGCAGTGACTTGGACGGCATACAGGCCGTTAAGCTACATCTGAGCTCCGTCTTCCAAACTAAAGATCTGGGTCCTCTTCGGTACTTCCTCGGTCTGGAAGTGGTCAGACGGTCAGATGGGTTGGTTCTCTCTCAGCGCAAATATTGCCTGGATCTTCTTCATGATGCAGGCTACTCGGGTTGCAAACCTATTAACACTCCCATGGATGCAAATCACAAAATATGTGCTCAGGGCTCAGATTCTGATTCGCTTCTACCAAATCCAGAATATTACCGTCGTCTAGTTGGGAAGCTTATCTACCTAACAGTTACAAGACCTGATATATCTTTCGCTGTGGGACTTGTGAGTCGCTATATGCACTCTCCTCGAAGCTCTCATCTACAGGCTGTGGAACGCATTCTCAGATATCTTAAGACAGCTCCTGGCCAAGGACTTGTATACAAAACCTCATCTTCCATTCCTACACTAGTGGCATACTCTGATGCCGACTACGCTGGCTCCCTCGACGATCGACGATCTACTATCGGGTTTTGCACTTATTTTGGAGGACATCTGATTACTTGGCGAAGCAAGAAACAAGCGGTGGTTGCTCGATCCTCAGCAGAAGCAGAATATCGGGCAATGGCTGTTGTGGTCTCTGAACTCACATGGATTGAGAGTCTCCTTACCGACCTTGGAGTTAAACTACCTTCACCAGCTCTCCTCCTTTGTGACAGTCAAGCTGCCATACATATTGCCAAAAACCCGGTCTTCCATGAAAGAACGAAGCATATTGAGGTAGATTGTCATTTCATCCGAGAGAAAGTCCACATGAAGAAGATCGAGCTCAAGCATGTTCCGGGTACTGAACAGGTTGCTGACATCCTCACCAAAGCTCTACCTAGTACCCTCTTCTATCAGTGCCTATCCAAGCTTGGCGCATACGACTTGTACGCTCCAGCTTGCGGGGGAGTATTAGAAAAGCCCATGTAAAAAGGCCCATTTGATGGCCCATTTTTCCTCCTCCTTCTTTAGTCCCACATCATGTATAGGATTTATTCTTCTCTCTTCTCTCCTATATATTTGTATTCTCTCCTTGTATTTACACACTGCAATAATACATACAAGTTTTGGGCTCTTCTAACAACATCAAATCTCACTCTCCATTGCAAATACACCCAAAGCTATTCAGTAAATGAAGTCCCTATGAAGATGAGTCAAAATTGAGAACATGAAATTTATCTGTAGTAGTCATCAATCATGGCAAATTATGAGTAATTAATTAGAGTATCTAACTTAGAGACAATATAAGAAGATTAGAAGCAATGCATCCGTACAGCTGACCCAAAACAAAATTAGACGTTTGCAATCTACAGATGTTCGAAGCCCATTAGCAACCCACGGCCGGCGGAGTCAATTCGCAAGAACAGTCGAGCTTGGACTTAGATATTGTCGCAATCGGTGGATGTACTATCGCAGCGGGGGTACTGTCGCGGCCGCACCCCACCCCGTGTACCGTCACTCGTGTGTGTGCATAAAATAGCATAGAAAGTACGGTTTCTCCATGCATAGTATCTAACCAGCAGCCCCAGTACTCTGATTGTGCATAGTAACTGGTAACAATATAACATTTAGCTTCCTCGCAATTTTCTCTCAACCTTAATTTTTTTTATTATATTGTCTACTTCTAATCTTACCTAACGCAGGACGAAGCTAAAGGTGGTGGGCGCATGATGCTCTAACTCTAGATGCAATGCAAGCAAGCACGTGATAAATGCAATGGACCGACAATAACCCTAAAAATGAAGATGCGGATGAATACACGCACACAATCGGATGAACAAACGAAGGTCAATCCTAATGTGATGCACATGCAATGATCCAATCAAGTAAGTTTTTTTACAGACGCACAATTAATAAAATAATGTTAAGTTTTAACCTCAACTAAGCAAAAACATCCAAGATTAGTAATTAGGCGACTATTGCAGAATAAATTGAAAGTGCATCAGAATTCTAAGTGCATATGAAAAAGAAATACACGCCTTCGAAAGGAAAAAAAATCAAATTAATTTAGGCAAAATATAACTAGCAATACAAGATATTCATACAATCAAAGGTTGCAGATGCCGGATTCATGTCGGTTAGAGTTTGAAATATCGAATGTCAAATTGCAGGGGATACAACGGAGATATTTTACAATGTTAGATTTTAATATTTAATTAAATTTATTCATATACATACATATATTTTGTAAATATATATAATTGCACACATAATGTATGTTTATGAATTACACAAGAGCTGTAGACGACAATAAATGACATAAAGAGCACGAAATGAGAGTGAGACGAGAAAGATGTTGAATCTAGGCTCAGAGAGATGCACGAAATGAAGCACGAAACAAAATATTACCGCTCGAATGCTAAAAACAAATGCAATATATATGTATATATATTGATATATATATAATACTCCAGCCGATATATCGACCGTGAGATATCGCCTGATACATCGAGTAAGACCGATATATCGGGGGATATTTTGAAAATTAACATTTTTGCTTAAAATGCTGATGTCGTGACGTTTTATGTCCAAAACCTTTATGTCGGCCAACATCTACAACAATGAGTACAATGCGAAAAAATGAAAGTTGGAGGTAAAAACTCACCAAGTACTTGATGTCGGTGATGGTGCGGAAGATCAGGTGGTGATGGAGGATGTCCATGGGTGTAGATATTTCTATGTATCAATTGTTAGAGAGGGATGGTGGTTGTTTGGTGGATGGATTGTGTGAGAGTGTTGTATGAAGGCCCTTTTAGGTTCGTATTGGAGCGGAGGTCTGGTATAGCTTGGGGTGGGCTGAAACGGGTTGGAAGGGCAGCTGAAAAAAAGGAAAAAGGAAGATTTGGTATTGGGGAAGTGCTGGAGTAGATGTATGGACGGGTGTTATCGTGGAAATGGAGGAGGGATAGTGGAGGTTGGAATCTGACGCCAGGGGGCTCAAATGAGGTAGGAAGGGGTGGGGAGAATGGTTGGTCGGGGCTTACAGGGGCGGTGGAGGCCGAAAAAAGCTTGTAGAGGTGGAAACATGGCGGGATCTGTCGGCTAGAGGGATCGGGGAGGACGAAAACAACGACAATAGGCTCAAAGCAAGATGTCGGTGATTGGACGGAGTGCGGTGCTAGCAGTGGTGTAGGCGTGCGGTGTAATACCTAAACTTTTATGAAATCAATTTTTATTATTATTCTTATTACAAATCCCCAATGATGAAAAGAAAATATCAGTGTTGAAATATGCCATCAAAACATTTTCACAATGTTCGATGCATATGTTACGGAAGGTTGATATATGAGTAAATATTATGAGATTTTGAGGGTTATATATCATAAACGGGCTTATAAATATATGGAGGCTATGTACATGTACATGTATAACTTAGTCAGATCATGTAAGAACCAGCTGATTAATTTCATTTGAAGGGCTTAATTGGTAGTGTACAGGAAGTGGGTTGGGCTTATATTGTATTATCTATATTATTTTATCAAAAGCTTTGCCTGCCCTAGCTCTGCCGACCCAATATCAACTGCACGCGTCTTCTCCATATTTGGGTTCCTCCAGCGCAGACATACGACGATGAGATGGCATTGAATGGAGAGTCTCTTATGTGAATCTTCTCCTCTGCCGGCGCGTGATGTTCTTCCCCTTCCTCTCGATTCCACCTACCATTGAAGGATGTCCTCTCAAGTTGTAGCATCCGAAATTTATTTCAAAAGGTACGAGATTGCAGGACACGATCGCGAGCGTATCTGATCGAGACAACATCTTGTCAAGGTATGATTTTAGTATGATTAAATATTGCTACAAAATTGTTGGACAAAATTTAGCAGTTGAGTTCGTGTTCGCCGCATGTTTAGTAGTAGCGCGAGGGTATAACTTATTTCTCTAAGTGTTAAGAGAATGGCAACTTTGTAATTTGAAGTGTAATCTCAAATTCGTTCTCAAAAGGGCGAGTGTCGGTTGGACCCCATGGGTAGTTTCCGTAACCACACTTACTCGCCGCTCTGTTATAAGTCGCAAATTCCTCCCCTAAGCCATGACCTGGGGCTCGTTTCTCCCAGCCGATTCCAATTCCAAGTAGAAGCGGCCCGTTCTTCCTTCCTCCAACAGTCGGCCGTTGTTTCTTTTTCTTTCTTCCTGGCGGCGTCGAAGTAAAACCCCGGCCCGTCGGTCATCTGGCGCTGAACACTGACGGACTAGGCGGTGGTTTCGGTGGTGCTGCTTCAGCCGGGAGTTTTTTCCAGCGTGCTCCACTGATTCCTAGCCTTGTTTGACCCTTCCTCTTCCTCCTCAGAGTCAAAAATCAATATCTCTCTAGCAGTTAACTCAAGTGTTACTTTCCGTGATTGTTTTTAGTGTGGGATGAATTTTTGTTACCCTAGCACTGAGATTTCAGACTAGTGACTTGTTGGGTGGATGGTCATTCTACAAAAATTTCTGAAGACCTCAACGAGGTTCCCCTACCGAAACAAGTGGTCGGTCGACCCTTCATTTTCTGTTTTCGCTTAGGTTTTGTACTATTTTCCCCTTAGTTTCAGTCATTTTGTGTTTTAAAAAAAATCCTTATATTATGTATGGATCACTATTAGGGTGTGGTTCATTAACACCACACATAGTCGAGGACGATTTGCCTACGTTCCAGAAATAGTAACTCCTCCATCGGGGAAGTGGTAAGAGTCCTCCCTTCGTTATAAATTGTTATGTCCTAAATTCTCGAGAGATATGTAATAGTGTAGATGCCCTTGTAGGTCCTTGAGGAAACAAGTCTTCTAGCTACTTGGAGACCAAATTAGTATTTCAGACATTTCTTTTAGAGAAATATGTCTCCACGTCAGGTGTACGAACGTTGCAACACCACGGTAAGAAATCATTATTCTTCCTATCTAGACATATCAGATAGCTTGTAGAGTAATGTTCATCATAATTCAAAAAAAATAATATGAGTGTATGAAACTACTAATATTGTTAGGGATTTGTAGTGCAATTATTATATAACTAGTGTAAGCATGGTGTATTCAATTTCCAATACGTCCCAAGCAGTTAGTCCATACGAATCACACGTAAAATACTTTTATATATTTACGAACATTAGATATTGACTTCAAGAATATGTTTTCTAGTCGAGTAAATTAATATGATGATTTGCCTTTACTACGCACACATGTTCACAAGCTAAGTAGCACTAGTTAGAATATGTTTAGTGACCCGTTGGAGATTTCCTCCCATGAGTCACAATGTTTGGGAGATATACCCCGATTTAGAAGATTAGTAGAATCGAGTTTGTGTTCGTGAGACACTAAAACACTTGAGTTTGTTAGTAGGACTCGGATCATTAGACTAGTATTGCGCGATGGAAGTTACTCTACCTAGATCTTTAAAGGAGGACAAATCATAAGTGATCCTCGAACTCAAATTTAGACCAAACCATAAAAACTCATAGTTAACAAAACTTTTCGGAACTTGAGTTACTGCACATAATATGAGTAATTAGAACAGTCATTTATTTTGCTATTTTTATTTTCTTTTTATAAAATCATGCATAGTACACTAGCATATAGTTTTTTATATCACAGAAATTGTTTTCAAAAGCATGCATACATTTCTTTCAAAATAATTTTAGTGTCACTAGCAGTAATAGTTTTTCTTATTCTCCTTTTGGGCTGACCCATGTTTGGGCATGTTTGTCAAGGGACTCAGGTGAGAAACTGCGTCGAAGATGAGCGTGATATTGGAGTTACTCTTGTAGTTTGTTTTCCATTTTAGTTGTTGTTTTACTTTTAGTATCATACTGTTTAGTTCTGGACACATGTAATATTAATGTTTAAGAATGTGTTAGTACCTGACTTTGTGTAGTATTTCAGATTTTGTGATTTGGTTCATTTCTTTCTAGTGGCTCTGTGAAATTCAGCTTGATGAGGTACACTTTTACCCTTAGTTTCTTTTTCAACTTCCGCTATAAGGTTTCATTTCAGTTCTTTTCATTTATGTATGTTATGTACCAGTTTTAATAGTGTTTCTTTGTTTACTTCTTATCGCTGGACCCGGCCGGACGGTTGATTGGTTGTTAAACTAGGTTGGGGTGTTACAATTGGTATCAGAGTCAGGTTTAAGATCTCATGACCCAGAAAATTCACAGAGCCATAGAATCTCGACTATATCACTCATTCGACGATAGAGTCATCGAGTTTTAACTAGTTCTCAGTTGTGCATCGTTTAAGATTATCCTTCTTAGGAGATCCTTTATTTTATTCTCATACATCAATAATTCATTTTCCTTCGTGTTATAAGCAACGCGTACTAGTGAGACCGGCGAGCCTTCTCACCAGAATACTACACCTGAGATAGTCATGGATGATAATAGTGCCCCAGCAGTGCCTCCAGACACCTGCAGCACCGGCAACACCAGCAGTGTCAGACCTAGCAGATATGGCCGCCATTATTGCTAGAGCGGTGGCCTTAACTATGGTGGAATTCAGAAATGCACTACCTGCTACAGATCCAGACACACTTCTTGTGCCAGCTGCAGGAGATTTAGTGATGGAGCGCAATCTGAGGAATCTCAGCGATCTTCATCCCTCCACTTCACTGGAGAAGAGACGCCAATGGAGACTGATGATTGGTTGATTAAGACCCGTGAACTGCTTGAGGTGATGGAGTGTCCAGAGAACAAGAAGGTTTCGTTAGTGGGTTTTTTCCAGAAAGTGGAGGCCCATCAGTGGTGGACCAGACAATTGGTGGACGACCCCGCTAGTCGTACCGCGGACATGTTCACCTGGAACGACTTCTCGTCGGCGCTAACTAGCTGGTTTGTTCTCCCGTCCGAGCGCCGCAGTCTCCAGGAGAAGTACCTTAGGCTGATTCAGGGAGACAAGGTAGTGGCGATATATGAGCGGGAGCTGACCCACTTTTCTCGTTATGCGGGCACGATGCAGGGGGACGAGAACGAGAAGTGTAGTCGCTTTGTGGACGGACGGCGTGATTCACAGAGGCAGCCGTTGATGACGATGGTGAATGCAGATTATAAGAGTTTAGTGGACACTGCCAGAAAGTTGGAAGTTGATCAGTAGAAGTTGCAGAAGCGCAACAGCTTTCATTTGAAGCAACCTCAGGATGCACCTCAGCAGCAGCAAAGTAAGAATAGCCAGGGCAGAAATTGGAACAAGAAACATAGGTCAGGAGCCCAGAAAGGTGATCAGTCTGGGGTCAGCATCAAGGATTACCAGCTCTGTCCTAAGTGCTACCGCCACCATCTGGGTGAGTGTTTGGCTACAGCGGGGGTATGTTATAAGTATCAGCAGCCAGGACACATAGCCCGTTACTGTCAGGGAACTTCTGGGAATCAGGTAATTTAATTTAAGCGTTTGATTAGTATTTATTTACCCCTTTTTCATCTTAATCTGTTTAAGCGTAACCCTCTCGTGTAGTCGAAGTTTGAGGTCGGTGGCCCGAGTAGAGTTAACAAGGGTAAGGTGCTGACGCGAGACCAACTCCGAGACGAGGACTAGTGCAAGCTAGAGCTTATGGTCTGGGCCAACAGGAAGCCAAGGAGCAGGAGAATGTGGTGACAGCTACGTGATATAATGTGTCTGTTATATAGAAAATTTGATAAAATCCTCCTTAGTGACACTGTTAATTTCCTTGTTCAATCATTCATGTAGGTATTCTTATGATTTATAATGTGTCCTCCAAGATTCTCTTTGACACGGGCGCTTCGCACTCGTTCATAGCAGAATCTCTAGTACGTAGGCTGGGATTAGAAGTCTTTCCAGAGGTAGTATCGTTAGAAGTCATGATGTCTAATGGATCTTTCTTGCAGACCAGAGATAAGTGTAGGGTACCAATGCAGTTTGGAAAAGCGGAGATTCTTGTAGAAGCCTTGCTACTTCCTATCGCGTGTTTCGATTTGATTTTGGGAATGGATTGATTATCGGTTGTAAACACCAAGATAGACTGCAGGAATAAACTGATACAGTTCGAAGGACCCAACCAGATCGTTGTTACTTTCCGGGGCATGAAGGGAGTCGCTAAGCTGATTATCTCGTCCGTTAAGGCGGTTAGATGCATTATCAAAGGTTGTAAAACCTTCTTAGTGTTGATGAATGCAGAAGCCAAGACTGATTTGTCGAAGGTATCTGTGGTTCAGGAATTTCCTGATGTCTTCCCAGAGGAATTACCGGGTGCCCCTCCTACTAGAGAGATTGACTTCCAGATCAATCTTCTACCTGGAGCAGCACCAGTGGCCAAGTCTCCTTATCACATGGATCCCAGAGAACTCGCAGACTTGGAGGTCCAGTTGCAAGAGTTGCTCGATCTGGGTTTCATTCGCCTCAGCACTTCGTCTTTGGGTGCACCAGTTTTGTTTTTGAAGAAGAAAGATGGTAGTCTGAGGTTGTGCATTGACTACCGCGAACTGAACAAGTTGACAGTTAAGAACAAGTATCTTATCCTCAGGATTGATGACTTATTTGATCGGCTTGAGAGTTCTTTCACGTTTTCTAAGTTGGATCTCAAGTCAGGCTATCATCAGTTAAAGATTCGGGAAGCAGACATTCAGAAGACGGCGTTCAGGACCAGATACAGACATTATGAGTTCGTGGTCATGCCGTTTGGGCTGACCAATGCCCCGTCCGCGTTTATGGATTTGATGAACAAGGTTTTTCAGGAGTTCTTACACCGTTTTATTATCGTCTTCATAGATGACATTTTAGTGTATTCCAGGAGTGTCGGAGATCATGTCTCTCACCTCAGGACTGTTTTGGGACGCTCAGGAAGAATCAGTTGTACGCCAAATTTTCTATCTGCCAGAGGTTACATTTTTAGGGCATGTTATTAGTCAGAGAGGTCTCTCCGTTGATCCGAAGAAGGTAGAAGCAATAAAGAATTGGTCGAGACCGAAGACGGTTACGGAGGTTCGCAGCTTTTTGGGTTTAGCAGGATACTATAGAAGGTTCGTTAAGGACTTCTCGAAGATATATTTACCACTATTTCTGCTCGCCAGGAAGGGTAAAGTTTTAAGTTGGACAGTGGAGTGTGAATTAGCTTTTGAAGAGTTGAAGACCAGGCTGATGACCGCCCCGATTTTGAGTTTACCATCAGGGTCAGATAGATTTCAGATATATAGCGATGTCTCGGGTCAAGGTTTGGGTTGTGTGCTTATACAGCATGGTAAGATCATAGTCTTCTCCTCCAGACAGTTAAAGGTTCACGAGAAGAACAATATCGTGCATGACTTGGAGCTAGCAGCAGTCATCCACACTCTGAAAATTTGGAGGCACTATCTCTATGGGGTCTGTTGTGAGATTTTCACTGATCACAAAAGTCCACTTACTCCTTGTGATATCCGGTTGGTTGAATTTCTGATTGTGTGGGCTTGGACGAGACTTCACGTGCTTCTATTGTTCCTCCTGTGTAAGTTCTCCTACAGTTTATTTTTGTGGGTTTCATTATTGCTGGTAGCAAAAATGATATCATTATAGTTGGTGAAAGCTTCATCTTGCTGAATTCAGATTTCAGTTTACGGTTAGCTGTGGGAATTGGTATATTCATAAGCGCTGAACTAGCATAACTAACCATGACTTTTCATGTTATTTTTCTATCTTCTCCCCATCTTTCTATTTCAGAAAATTAATTTAAACTCTTATGAGTGATCAATTATGCAATCGTTTCACCGTGAAAATGGGGTTTCACCGCCTACTTCTAGCTTTGCAAAATTGAAGTTGTAAACATAATATATTTTGCTTGAGGGCTACATTATTCCGCAATATGCATGGGTTTTTGATCTAAATATTTTATATAGAGCTCACCTAAATCCTTTCTAACCTATGAGCACTCCTGATAAGTCCAATATATTTTGATAGCGTCGATATCGCCACTCTTTAAGATGCAACCACGAGAAACAATCAAATAATTACTTACTAAATAATGCCTAATCACAGAAACTCGAAGGATGGTATCAAACATTAGACGTGATGAGGACCTACGACGGGATAAAGGAAAGGAAATTATGCAGGTGAGAATAATTTCTTTAATTTACACTGTAAATTATTGTACTTTCAGTTACATGCAAAGTATCTTGACATTGTAAAATCTTCATGCATGTGCATCATATCACTGATAAATTATAAATCGCTAAATGATGGCAATACTGCAGAGAAATCTAAATAGCGATAATAATCTAGGGGATTAAATATTAAATATTATTTTTCTCTTTAAATACATACATACACCAATACATGAGAAAAACGAAAGGCTAACTTATATACTAAACTTTTCGACAACCAAAGCAGACAGCTGAAAAGCATTAATGTGTGATAAACGTACCGCATTGGTAGTTGATGACCCTGAGGAGTTGGGCCCAAATATTGATACTAATATTGTTATACTGATGCTCTCGACACTTTCTCTTTATGAATATGAACACTTAAAATTAATTCTAATTATATATTGGTACTCATATTGTTTTATGTTATTGTTATACATGCATACAGATGCACATACCAGACACAGTTGTTATTTTTATATATGCATATTGCTAATATTTCACTTTAATTGAATGTATTAGTGGTTAAAGACTTAAAGTCTCACTTAGTCATTTTAGACAAACCCGTTTGTGGACAATTTTTTTAGGAAGCGGACATTGTCAACCCAACCACTCCTAAAATTCCTAATATGTCTCAAGCCGAAGGATCAAGGAGTGTACACCATCATGTATGTTAAGATGTAAATACATTATCTTTGTATCTGGATGGATAACGATGTAATAAATGAAATAAAAGTTGTTTTGTACTGTTTGCAAGCTCGTTGTGTATATATTGTATTGCGCTATATGTGATATGATACATGGCTTATAGTACTGTATATATTGTGATGGTCTTGAGTTGTTACATGCGGCCCTTCTGGTGTCGGCACCAGTCAGGGATCAGACTTCAGCACCCTAGACAAGGCGGCTTCGTTCAGAAACCGTGACTCTCGATCTTATTTCCCAAACCGGCCAGACACATCATATTAAGGGGTGGGGGGTTAGGTTAAGTCATCTGAAAGCCTTAAACGCACGATCGGATATCTTACCCTAAATCTCAAAATACACCTCAGAAAATAAAAAAGAATACATAAAAATACTAAAATTCGAGCTAATAGCGATCACTGTCTCTGATCGTCCATCTGACAATCCAAAAAGTGTCAACTCAATATTTCCTCACATGACTCGTGAACGATCTTCATCAATCTTCATGGCTTAGAAGCATTCATCTCGAGTGAATAGAGACTACATGCTCTCGAAGCAAGTCGGGCAAGACTCTTTGGCGCTCCTAGCACAAACTGTGTCCACATGAGTCATCGTGACGCTGAAGTTCCTGAAGATCTCAAGCACCACGCAAGCCGCCATAAGGGTGAATGTGAAGGGCATGGATACAATAGTGACTGATAGGGCTATAGTGGAAGATGGAGGTACAGGAAAGGTTGTGGTGATGGTGGAAATTGAGACTACGAGGTTAGGCTGAAGGTTCAAAATGAGGTGGCTCCACATCAAGAGTCAACTCCTCTACATTGAGTACAGGATGAAAACCCATATTCCTAGTAATATCAAGCTTGAAGAAATTTGACTCTGAGTCTCTCATGACATTATATGGACATATTCGCTTAGCACTCAGATTCATAGTTATCCTTAATTATTGTGCAAATGTAAAGGAGTTGCAAATTATCACTCAATCACCTTCTTTGAACATTTACATTCTCATGTTATTACCCGCGCAAGTTTTAGAATGTTCATTATTTAATATAACTTTATGTCGGAGTATGACATGCAAATCATGCAATAGATGCAGATAAACGATGAACGATATGATAGACTGACTAAGTGCATGCTCTATATAGTGGTGAAAGTTTCTAAGGATGAGTGGTTTATTTGGAGGCTCTTCGGGTGGGGTGTATAAATATTCGTCGAATGTGCAAAGTGCAAACACCTAAATAACCACAATAGACATCGATACAAAGATATGAGAGCATAACATGTCAAATATCTCTCAGGGGGTGTGACTCGTCAGGAGGATCCTCGGGCGACATAGAAAAATTAGTCGTAGATGTGATGATCACTCACGTCGAAGACATTTGCACTAGGGCAAATGTTTCCAAGAAAGAAAGAACCATCAGGAGGATCACCTGGGAGCTCATCAAAAAATTCATTTGTAGCAAGATGATCCTTGAGATGAGTATCATCGACAAGTAGTAACCACAAGAACAGGAGAGAACACCACAACAAAGTCAACAATATGCTCTCAACCTTCACTCGTGATATGACCCAGAATCAAATGACGGACCACTCATCGGATGGCTCATACTCATCAGACACATCATTTGACACTGAGTTGCTCATACTCATTCTCTTTCAAGGTTGTAGGGTAAGGTCTGAGTCAAAATCAAATGACGGGCCACTCATCAGACTAAATACCTCACTGGGGTGAGAGAAATCAGTATTAGGTATTGTGGATAAAACTCAAACTTGTAAATACTTTCTTTATATTCAAATACAAAGTATGAATACATATTTATAGGAGGGAAAAAGAGAGAAGAGAGTCATATACATGATGTGGGACTAAAAGAAGAGAAAGAATAAACAAAATACATGGGCTATATGGGTCCCTTTACATGGGCTTTTCTAACACTCCCCCGCAAGCTGGAGCGTACAAGTCGTATGCACCAAGATTGGACAAAAACTGATAGAATAGGGTATTTGGTAGAGCCTTTGTGAGGATATCAGCAACTTGTTCAGTGCCCGGAACATGCTTTAACTCTATCTTCTTCGTTTGAACCTTTTCCTGGATGAAATGACAGTCTACTTCAATATGTTTTGTTCTCTCATGGAAGACTGGATTCTTTGCGATGTGTATAGCAGGAGGGCCGGTGAGGGAAGTTTTACCCCGAGGTCGTCAAGAAGATTTTCAAGTCACGTTAGCTCAGAGACAGTCGACGTCATTGATCGGTATTCTGCTTCTGCTGAGGAACGAGCCACAACTGCTTGCTTCTTACTTCTCCAGGTAATGAGATGACCTCCAAAGTAGGTACAAAACCCACTGGTTGATCGACGATCATCCAAGGAACCAGCATAATCATCACCAGAGCATGCAACTAATCTTGGAGTAGAAGATGAGGTCTTGTAGACCAATCCTTGACCCGGAGCTGTTTTAAGATATCTGAGGATGCGCTCAACGGTTTGAAGGTGAGAAGTTCGCGGGGCATGCATAAAGCTGCTGACCACTCCAACAGCGAAGGATATATCTGGTCTTGTAATTGTTAGGTAGATCAACTTCCCAATAAATCGTCGATAGTATTCCGGATTTTGAAGAAAAATATCTGTGTCGGAAGCGTGAGCACACAGTTTATGATTTGCATTCATTGGAGTAGTAGTAGGCTTGCATCCAGAGTAACCAGCATCTTGAAGGAGATCCAGGTAGTACTTTCTCTGGGACAGGACAAGACCATCTGGTCGCCTTGCAATCTCAAGGCCAAGGAAGTACCGAAGGTGACCAGATCTCTTGTTTGGAAGACCGAGCTAAGGTGTTGTTTAACCTCATGGATGCATTTTGAATCGTCTCCAATGATCAGGATGTCATCAACATATACCAGCAGAAGCACCGTTCTCGTTGCTCGGTGTCGTGTAAAAGGGGAGAAATCTGTTGAACTTCGAGTAAAATCGACTCCCCGAACAGCCTTACAGAACTTGTCAAACCATGCCCGAGGAGATTGTTTGAGACCATAGATGGACTTCTTTATATGACATAATAGGGACTCCCCCGTGGTCTCAAACCCGGGAGGTTGTTGCATGTACATCGTCTCGTGGAGGTCGCCATTTAGAAAAGCATTCTTGATGTACAGTTGGTGTAACGTTCATTGGCGATGAACCGCCACGGAGAGAAGGACACGAACGGTGTTAAGCTTTGCTACTAAAGAGAAGGTTTCCTCATAATCAAGACCGTGCTGCTGGGTGAAGCCACGAGCCACCAGGCGGGCCTTTAGACGATCAATCGTCTCATCCTGAGCATGTTTGATCACAAAGACCCACTTACACCCAACGGGTCACTTACCGGGGGGAAGAGGTACTAGGTGTCAGGTCTGGTTCGCCCAGAGAGCCGTCATTTATTCTTCCATGGCCACTCGTCAGTCCGGTGTTGGAGAGCCTCTTGCACAGTGTTAGGGACAGAAATAGAGGATAATGAAGTGGCAAAAATGTGTAGTGGTGGAGATAGGCGATGTAAGGATACATAGTTCGTCAGGGGATGAGCCGTAGAGGCTGGTGTCGGATCAGCAGAACGCGGAGCGTCAGAGGTCGAAGCCGACTGCAGTGGGGCAACGGAGGCAGGGTGGCGACGATTGTAAACACGTATAACTGGTGGCTTGGAAACAGGTGAAGCCTCGTCAGGAATTTGTGTAGGAGAAGGTGTGGTAACGGGAATGGCAGGACGTACCACCGTTGGTGATAGAGGTGCAGGATCTGAGGTAGAGAAGAAAGGAAGATCCTCCCGAAAAGTCACATCAGCAGATACAGTCACTTTTCGAGTAGCTGGAGAGTAGCATACGTAGCCTTTTTGGGTCCAAGAATAACCAACAAAAATATGGTTGGTCGCCCGAGGGTCCAACTTGTCCATGGATGGACCAAGAGTGGACATAGCAGACGCACCCAAAGATGCGGGGGGGCGGGGTGAGGGAGAATGGTGGAGTAGAAGGGAAAGTGAGGCTGAATGGAGAGGCATTGTGGAGGACGGGAGAAGGAAGACGGTTGATCAGGTAACAGGCTGTGGAGAGGGCGAAGTTCCAATAAGATTTGGGAACTTGCATCAGAAGCATGATAGAGTGAGTCATATCGAGTAGATGTCGATTCTTACGTTCCGCGGTTCCATTTTGTTGCGGGGTATAGGCACAAGAGGTTTGGTGAATAACTCCGAATTCAGAGCAGAGGTTGGCAAATTCGTGACCAGTATATTCGCGGGCATTGTCCGTGCGAATAGTTTTGATAGTTGTGGAGAATTGCGTGCGGGTCTCGAGGAGGAAAGCCCGAAAGACCCTGAGAAGTTCGGAGCGATCACGAAGTAAGTAGAGTCATGTCATGCGTGAGTAATCATCAATGAAGGTTAGAAAATAACGATAACCAGAAATGCTAGTAACTTTGTACGGTCCCCAAATATCGGAGTGTACTACAATAAAAGGAGCAGTGCTCCGAGTACAATGAGACGGAAATGATGAACGCGGCTGCTTGCCGTAAATACATGTTTCACACTGAAAAGAGGGTAAAGATACATCTGGAAGAGCCTTCTGGAGGACAGGCAAAGGGGCATGCCCAAGACGGCGATGTCAATCGACGGAGGATACAGAAGACAAGATAGCTTGAGGGTCATCAAGGAGGTAGAGCTCGTTCTGCAGCCGCCCTCTACCAATGATAGTCTGTGTTTGTTGATCCTATCATAAAGGAAGAAGAAGTAAATGTTATTGAGCGATTTAAATCAGTAGTAAGGCGACCAACAGAAAGCAAATTAAATGGGGAGCCCGGAACGTGAAGAGCCGAGCGCAGCGAGAGAGAGGAAGTGAGAGGGATATCCGCCAAGCGAGAGACGGGAACAGTGTCCCCATTAGCGACTGTAATACACTTGGGATGAGGAGAAGTCAGGTATTGTTGTGGTTGCAGAGAGGTGATATGATGAGTAGCACTGGAATCCACTATCCAACGTGTACTAGTGGAGCGATAAGTGATACCTTCATGGGAGATGGAGGAAGCAGAAGCAACCGAGGCAGGTGGGCAAGTGAGCAGACCATGAAGTTGTTGCAGCTGAAGGCGGACTTCTTCAAGATCAGTACGAGCGGAGGAGTCTGTGGCAGCAACAGTAGCCTGTGGGCGAGAGGGAAACCCATGCTTCCGAAAGCAAATAGCCTCAAGGTGGTCGTCCTTCACGCAGAAGGAACACTTCGGTCGAGGCCGAGCTCCCCGACCGCGCCCCGAGAGCCAGAACGTCCCTCACGAGCAGGAGGGGGAAGAGGTAGTAAGGGCGTTGAAGCCTGTTGTAGGAGAGCCGGTGATGGGGGAGCAGAACTGTCAGGAGGCGAAACCTTGAGCAACATGGCACACACATCAGATAGGGATGGTGTAGCCGCAGAGGAGAGAATCTGTGCCTGAATGCTCTGAAGATGATGTGGTACACGAGCCATCATCATGGCCACACCAACAGCTTTTTTTTGAGCACACTGTGTAACGAGATCCAGCGTGGGAGGTTGATGCTGAATCTATGCTTCAACCAAAGTCTTGGCGCGAGCAACAAAGGACGTGAGGTCGGAAGCTCCGCCAACATCGAGATTTTGTAGATCAGTGATGATGTCGTAGAGGTGTTGGAGACTATCTTGGCCAGAATAGAGGGCCTGGAGCTCATCCTATGTGGCCTTGGCGGTTTCATGATACATGGTCATGAGGTATGGTTCACTATCCAGAGAGTTGAGGAGCCACGTCTAGACCCGACCGTCGTTGCGTAGCTACTCATCTGTGGGAGGAACGGGAGCGGCCTTGGTCAGATGGTGAAGAAAGCCTTTTGATTGAAGCACACGGCGAACCGGGTACACCCACTCCGTAAAGTTCTTCTTCCCGGTCAAAGAGATAGTCATAATCCGCAATTCATCACGGATTTTGGGGGCACTAACTTGGCGGACAGCAGATGAAGCCGCCGGTTCGGCAGAGTTAATAAAGGACCCCATGACCGGGCGGGCAGAGGACTAGGCCGCCGAGAGATCAAGAAGCGGATAGACAAGGAGACCGCACGAGAAGACCAGAAGCAGACAGACGGCAGGCCGCACGGTCTGGGTGAGAAGCCACCAGCGGCAAGAAGCCGCGACCACGATGCTAAGCCCGGAGCGGGAAGGGAGACCGCGGTGATTAACCGACCACAATGTGAAGCCGGACACAAGAAGTCTGCATGGTCAAAGTGAGTACACCAGCGACAGGGGAAGATGCCACGACCAAGTGGGAAAATCGACGCGGATAGAGAAGCCGCGGGAAGAGAGGAATTCGCGCGGTTAGAAAGAAGTCGCCATGAGGGAAAGGAATCGGGAGGAGAAGAGGTCGTCGCGAGCAAATGAACCACGCGAGTAGAAGAGGAAGCCGTGGGAGTAGAAGAGGTCGCGAGTGCAGAGAAAGCCGCGCGAATAGAAGAGGTCGCAGCGACTAACCGCGAGTAGAAGGAGGTCGCCACGAGAAGAGAAATCCTTGAAGAGAAGGTGGCTGCCGCGGGTAGAAAGAAGTTGTGCGGATAGAGGAAGTCGCGCGAGAGTGGGCAGACCGCACCCAAGCCGCGGCGAACAGAAGAAGTCGGGCGGATAAGGAAGAGGTCGGCCAAGAGAAAGAGGTTGGTAAGGAGTGGGCCCACGTAAGAGAATGGAGAAGGCTATAAGAGGGAGGAGAAGAGAAGAGAAGGTGGAGCCACAGAGTAGAAAGAAACGAGACCGCAAGGAGGAGAGCGGGTAGAAAAAAAGGAGACCGCGAGGAGGTCGCGGGATGAGAGAAAGGCAGACCAGAAGGAGGCCGCGGATACCGCGAGAAGACCGCGGATACCGCGAGAAGACCGCGGATAGACCGCGAGAAGACCGCGGATAGAGGCGGCTAAAAAAAGTTAGTCGGACGGAGAGACCGCTCCCTCTGATACCATGCGGATAAAAAATCAAACTTGTAAATACTTTCTCTATATTCAAAAGAAAAGGAGAGAAGAGAGTCTTATACATGATGTGGGAGTAAAAGAAGAGAAAGAATAAACAAAATACATGGGCTATATGGGCCCCTTTACATGGGATTTTCTAACAGGTATCACTTCTATCGTGTCCGACGGGACAAGAGTAGGTAAAATGGTGGCCTCGGAATAAGAGGGTCTTGACTCGAAAGGTCAAGGAGCTAGTATGTCAGCTCGAAGGATTATGAGTAGTGATAGGTCAACTCAGTACGTATCTTAGATTGATGTCCAGACCAAAATCGGTGAGTGTTCATAACTGACTCGTCTCGGATGTCGCTCCTCAACACTAACTCATCAAAATGATCCATACACTCAACGAGGGGCATAGATTTTTGTCGAAGGGAAAATAATTGTTTGAGCAGGGGACTACTATACAATGCCGACAAATACCTATGGCGCAACATCTGGTTCATCTATATCCAACTAATGATACGGTGAAGACAATCTTGCTCACGGGCACTCTCAATGCAAGACCAATATACTATCGACTGATCTAGAAATCTAAATTTCATAAATTTAATGTGACAATCACCAAATATTTTAAAATAATTGAGATAATATTCTATGTTCACGAACCAATAACTAGGCGACTATTGCGGAATAAATTTTCTAATTGCATCATAAATAAGAATACACTCCTTTGAAAAGAGAAGTAATCAAATAAATGTAAGCAAAATATTAGTAGCAATATATAATATTCGTACAATGCGAAGAAATGAAAGTTGAGGTAAAAGCTCACCAAATAGTTGATGTCGGTGATGGTGCGGAAGATCCGTTGGTAATTGTGGTTGTTCACGGGGTTGTAGATGTTGTTGTGAAAGGGTTATCGGAGAGGAATAATGTTTGTTTGATGGATGGGATGGGGTGAGTGTTGTATGGAGGCCCTTTTAAGATCATATTGGAGTGCAGGAGGTCTGGTATAGATCGGAGGTGGGCAGGAATGGGTTGGGAGGGCTGTTGAAAGAAGAAAAAGGCGAATGTGGTGTTGGGGAAGGGCTGGAGTAGATTTATGGAGGGGTGTTATCGTGGAAATGGAGAAAGGCTGGTGGAGGTTGGAACACGGCGGCAGGGGGCTCGAATGAGGTAAGAGGGGAGAGGAAAAGGCTAGTAGGGGATTACAAGGGTGGTGGAGGTTGGCGGAAGCTTATAGATGTGGAAACGGTGAGGGATCCGTCGGCTAGAGGGATCGGGGAGTTCGGAAACAACAGCAAGGTCAAAGCAAGACGTTGGTGGCTGGACGGGGTACCGACGGGGCTGCCGAAGGATGGAGGCGTCAAGAATGGTGGTGGCGCTGGCGTGCAGCCCTCCGGGAGTCAGCACAAGTCGTAGATCGGACTTAAGCGCCCTAGAACGAGCGGTTTCTTTCAAAAACCGTGAATATCGACCATCTTGCCCCAACCGGTTGCACGCATCATATAAAGGGGGGTTTAAGTTAAGTCATCTAACGAACCTAAATGCGTGATCAGATATTTTAACCTAAATCTCAAAATACACCTCAGAAAATAAATAAAAATACATAAAGATATTAAAATTTTAGTCGTCGCAATCACGGTCTCCGATCGTCCATCTGACAATCCAAAAAGTAAACTCAATAATTTCTCATATGATGCACGCACGATTTCCATCATCACCTTTTATACTTTTATTTTATTCTATGCTTATTTTATTTCAAACTATATATTCATTTGATGGTTCCTATGTAATTAAAATATAAAACTTATTTGATGGTGTAGTAAAGGTCTCCCTTATTAATAGTAATATATACATCCATAAGGGTTTGATTTATAGCCACGTCCTTTCAAGAGAATAAAGATTATAAAACAAGCTTGTTTTCAAGAAGGGAATACTTAAATGTTCTAAAATCAAAATGATACCTTTGCAGCATCTTCAGGGTTATTCTTAACAGGTGCATATGCGAGCCAGGTGTCCATCACCTAATGACATAACAATCATGTGTTAATAAAAAAAATTTCCACATCTTATTTCATCAAACAAAAAATCATTCATCGCTGTATGTGACGATCTTAAACAACATTTGATTAACAGCTTACACCAATTTCTTCATTATTCTAAGTGGAGGGTGGGACTTGAATCATTAATGTGCATGAACTACGGAAAATGGATGTTAAAATGCATTACAAAATCCATAAAGTAAATCAACCAGTGCAAATCTATCTTACTTGTAAATATGATCAAATATTGGAATAATAGATTACATTGAAGAAAAAGTTTGTCCTCCACGAGGAATGAAACCTACAGAAAAATGTAAATTTTCCTTATTGCGTTTATAGTCAGCTAGCACTACTTAAACACAAGAATATTACCAAAAGTAGAGAATACAGAAATAAACAAACAAAATATTATTAATCCTACAATACACGTTTAAATATATAAATGGAAAATGGGCTAATTTGTGTGCCCAAAATTGGACGGTTGAGATGATGTTCGATGGGAAGGGAATCGACGGTGTCGACAAATATGTTAATGCTCTCAAGCTAGTGAGTGAATGTCCATCATTCCAAGTTTTCTTATTACTTGTAATCTTTTTGTAGACAATGCCGTGGTCATAACATTGGTTACTTGATCATCAACTGGCATGTATGCCGCATCTCATGCCACTGTTTAAAATTTGTTTTATGAAATGTTTGTCAACTTCAACATGCCTTGTTACATTATGTTGGAAATAATTACCTGAGATGCGAAAATATTATTTATTATCATAGAAGATGATGGCGCGCCACGCCCGACACAGTTGTATTCCCACAGGAGGCGGTGATCCGCTGCCCAGACGAACGATCCGAGTTCGTGGTTGCGTCCGGATGATCGATCAGAGTCTACTTCATATATTACTTTTTTTTTTAGTTGTATTCGATGCCTGATCAGCCAAAACAGTATATGTCGTCTGATTCGGGGTTTTATGTTGTTTTACGGTTATGATGCAGCAGTTATTATTTAAGGTTATATATATGCAAGTAGTTTGGGCATGGGGGCATCAAAGGATTGCGCAAAAAGAGGCAACCGCCCGGTCTCTCTTCCTCCCGGTGCGACGCCGGACGGAAGCCACCCTGGTGCGACTCCAGGAAACTGTATTGCCCTCCTGTAAGTTCCCTGGTGGAGACCAGTGCCGAACTGGACGCCGCAAATGTGCCCGACGCCGCAAATTTTGCATTTCATTTGTTTATTTATGCACTTTTTATATTTTGCAAAAAAAATTTGTTGTGTATTTGTATTTTTTTAATTGTTGTAAAAATATACATATATATATATACTTATAAATTTTTATATATATCTTTATACTATAAGCAAACTCCAAAAGAGCCATGGTGTAACATTCGTCTCCCCAAAATACCCCCCAACCATGGTCTAACATTTTAATGCCAAAATACCCCTCATTTTTCTTATTCCTCTACTCATTTGTATGGTTTTTTTTGTCATTTGATCATAAATTTTCTTATTCTCCAACTCATTTGCATAGTTTTTTTTTCTTATTCCCCTACTCGCCGTCCCACCAATGTTGTCGTCCTCGCCAATGTCGCTGCCCCTGCCCCTGCCCCCGCCCAATGTCGCCGCCCCCGCCCAATGTCGCTACCCCCGACCATTGTCGCCGCTCCCGACCAATGTCGCCGCCTTCGACCAATGTCGCCGTCCCCGACCAATGTCGCCGCCCCCGACCAATGTCGTCGCCCCCGACAAATGTCGACGCCCCCGACAAATGTCTCCGCCCCAAATCAATGTCGCCTCCCCGCACGGGGTCTCCCGAGCACGACTGCTTGTGTATATTAAGTATGAGCCAACCATCCCAAATGATCTGTTCAAAACAGCTCCAGCCGGCCAGCCCACATAATACTCCCGGTTCAGCTCTTCCCTATTTAAGAAGAAAAGAGGAACCGGCCCAAACCCTACTCTCTTCTTCCCGGTTTAAGTACAGCACACGAGTTAGGGTTCTCCAGCCGCCGGTTCGCCCGATTGTTCCTCCGCCACGCCCAGCCCCACGACGTCGGAAATCGCGCGCCTCCCTCGGTTCTTCAGCCCACGACGAACCGCTAGCCTCCACCCAAGATGTTAACCACCATTTCAGTCGACGTGCATCCCAACAGTTCCGCTCCCAAGCTCTCCTGCCATGGCCACGTCTTCTTCACCTCTTCTCCGACGGTTTGGGTTAACTGGTATTTTCGTTTCTTTGTCTCTATCGATGTAACCCTATAAAAGGGATGTGTATGTCTGTAATTTGATTGTTGATGTTGAATATTGAATGATGTGTCGTTTCCTGTAATGGTGATTTCCGTGTGAGGGATGATGAATAGTGATTAGGTTTTAGTTTTTTGTTTCAGATTTTGGTGATCCCTGTAGATGCTTGTTCTGAGTTTGGAATCATGTTGTAATTTCAGTTAGGGATGAATGTTGAAACATTGAAATTGATTTATTGTGTGCCTGCCATCCGATGATAGGGAGGATATGAACAGTGAAGTTCAGTTGCTCCCATTGCAATTGATCGTCTGAAGAGGAAGAACAGTGAGTGCTGTTGTAGGAAAATTAGTGTTGTGACTTGTTTGAGTCAGATTACTCCCTTGCTGTTGTTGAACTGTGACGTCGGTAAGGGGATTGATGAATGAAAAAATTGTTGTTTGTGTGTTTGATTTGATTCCCGTTGGAGAGGGGCTTGTTGTAGTTTTCTTTAGGAGATGAAATGAGAGTGAGTGATGTTTGAACTCCCTTGTGAAACAAGTATCCGGTTTGTGAATTCCAGGTTAAAGGTTAATGAATGATTGGAAATGTGTTGTTATTTGCTCCCAGTCCATAAGTCCTGTAGCTATGAGTTAGGAGATTGAATTTAGAGTTAGTGAATTCTTGCTTAAGATTTTGTGGTACCATCTTGAGTGATTGAGATTTTGTGGAGCCACTTGTGTGAGAGCGAGTGAATTTTAGGTTGTTAGTTTGTGGCTTCCTTACACTGATGAGTGTTTGAGATTCCGTGAAACCACTTTCGTGTGAGAGTGAGTGAAAATTTCTCTGTGGTGCCCGTGTGCGATAGCGGCCGACCTCGGAGCGGGAGATCGAAGGTGACGAGGAGATCCTCGCGTGATCGCCATCGATTTCGAATACGCAAAGACGCATCTATCTGTGGGTAATTGTTTCTTTCTCTTCCTTTGTGTGCGTCTGCATATTTTCTAGCAGGAAAATAGATTTATTGTTGGGTTTTCTCCCGGATTTTGTCAGCAAACGTTACGTCAAAAACTTCAAACGGAAACGTATTTGGAGTTCACGATTTATGTTTTGCTACGGCAAGGAAAACAGAACGAAAATTGTGAACATCCATCACGGGATTTAAATTTGAACCATTTTTCAAGTAATTAAATTTTTGAAATGAAAACGTAATTCTGTGCTTTTCAAAAATCTAAGTTGTGTAACTTCTTAAGTAAATGCAACGCCCGCACTAATCTTTGTAAAAAATTCATTAAGCATCGCATGCATTTAGGGTTTCCTAGAAAAAAACCGACAAGCGCAAACCTTACGCGCCGTCCTGCATCATCCCCCCTTCCTTCTTCCCTGAGCTCACCCAACCCCGCCGACCCCTCCATCTCCCGTCCAATTCACCCACCACCAACCCTTAC
The DNA here is from genome assembly GCA_039583875.1 of Platanthera guangdongensis. Lineage (NCBI taxonomy): Eukaryota > Viridiplantae > Streptophyta > Magnoliopsida > Asparagales > Orchidaceae > Platanthera > Platanthera guangdongensis. The sequence continues at coordinate 27,068,320 of CM077151.1, forward strand.
CAATACAGTCCCATTTTGCCTCCCCCACGGTTCCGTTTTTGTGCAGCAACCAAACCTAACTTCGGTCCACAATAGCATCCATCGTAAACCTTCATTCCCCTTCGATTCCGTTACTCGCCACTTCCCTGTCAAACAGATTCCTGACTCCCTTCACCCAGCCACCCGCCACCTCCACCTGAAGTCAATCCATCAGCAATCTGCCCAGATCCACCCCGCCTCTCCTTCATTAGCCTTCCCAACCCTTCTCTCCATCCCCTCCTCCCTTGTCGTGAATCCCACTTCAAATCAACCACCCTCTCCCCCCTTCCCCGACGTTGCAACAATCTTGGATGCCTCCAACCACCGTTATTGTTGCCGCTTGCACGCGTAAATTGTGGTATGCAGTTTTATTTTCTACGGTTGTTTATGTCGGCACTATACCTGTAGTGGTTGTTCATTTTATTTGCTATTAGTATAGACGTTCGTGTGATTTGCAGGGTTTATTTTGTGTACTTAAAATTATGTGTCATTGTCGTCTGCCGCATTGAATCTTGTTTCTCTAATTATTGTTTGTGTTCGCTAGTACCTCTGCTAATTTTATAAAAATTAAATACAGCTGTAATTTTTTGAGCGGGCCACTCTTTGCACAAGCCTAGTAATTTATCGCATATAGGTTTGCATTTAGTGAGTCCACCCTGAGTCGTCCCTACCGTGCATCAAATTGTTATCATAGTCCTAGGTTATGGCCACTTACAAGTTACATAGTGGTAGGGATTATCGTCAGTCCATGTCGAGTCACAATCACACCGACAATAGGACCGCCAATTCACAGTCAGACATGACGTCCGTTGAGTTTCAAAGACTGGTTCTCGATCTATTTGATCGGATGAGTCCAAATCAAAACCCTTAGGGGTGTATTGTGAGGGTTAGCACGAGGGTTGATCAGTTAGAGACACCTAGAGGTCGAGTGACTCCTCCTGATGAGGAGTCTCACGAGGATCCACGAGATGCTACACCGCCTCCTGAGATACGTGGTAGAGACATTCCTCGCTGAGACCCCCTCCCTTTGCGAGAGATAATTTTCATCATGGTACGAGTATCGGCGAGATCCAAGGAGGGATCACCGTCCTCCTGATGAGCCCCGTCCTCCCTCACCTGGTCGTAGAGATCGAGCCCCTCCTGCTCGATGTGATTACAACTTTGATGATCAGTACGGTGACTATCGTGAGCCACGTAGCAGGATGACTCCAGAAGAGGATGACATCACCGGGCGTATCCGCATTGACGTGCCTTCCTTCGACGGTCACCTAAACCCGAAGGCATTTAGTGATTGACATATGGACATGGATCACTACTTTGATTGGTTTGAGATGAGTAACGAGAGGCGAGTGCGATTCGCCAAGATGAAGTTGATCGGCCAAGCATGCGGCTTTAAAAATTGTCCTTATATTTGTTTGCAGTGCAGGCATTCCACAATCAAGAGGTCACACTATTAACAACTTGCTTCTTCTCCATTGGTTTTCACCTAACGATCACATTTTAACTATCATGGGAGCCGTATTCAATTGTCATTTGTCACTCAAATATATTATATTGAAAATCAACATTTATATACTTCTTTGTCACTCAAATATATTATATTGAAAATCAACATTTATATACTTCTATTCGATAGTAGAGCGCATGAATTTAATTTGACTAAACTCAGCAGTAACTTGGATACAATGTACCTATATATATCTCATTATCATATACGGTTATTCAAAATTTTACAATGCATAGTAAATGCTAAATGTATGTATACTCGTTTGAGATGAGTAACGAGAGCCAAGTGCTGATTCGTTTAGCGACCACTGAGGACCAGGTTTGGTGTGATGTTATCCCCAAGGATGTCGCGCACGTTCTTATCGGGCAACCCTAGTTATATGATCGTGATGTCACGTGTTAAGGTTGGTCCAACACATGTGTATTCTTCGACAAAGGTCAAAAGATTACCCTTACCCCGAACCAACCCAGGGATACTCCCAAGGGCGAGGTTGAGTCATCAGTTAGTGAGGGATCTTCGAGACCCCTCCATGTTTTGAAGAAGGGTGATTTCCTGAGAGTTTAGAGGCATGGGTCATGTTTATTGTGGCAGCCGTGATGGCAACCGAAACCCCTAGCGAGGCTGAGATTACTGATCTAGATGTTCATCGGTTGATAGATGACTTCATAGACATTATTCCCGAGGAGCTTCCTGATGAGCTTCCCCTGCTGAGGGACAAACAACATATTATCGATTTGATCTCAGGGGCATCTTTGCCCAATCTCCCACATTATCGCTTGAACTCGACTGAGCATAGTGAGCTAAAACGACAAGATGATAACCATCTGAGAAGAAGTTTATACGAGAGATTCTGAGTCTCTGTGTCATACCGGCCCTTCTTACTCCGAAGAAGGACGGGAGTTGGCGTATGTGCATTGATAATCGTGTCATAAAAAAGATCACGGTGAGGTATCGTTTTTCGATTCCCTGCCTCGATGATCTCTTGGAATCGATGGTCGGTGCTCAGATCTTTTTGAACATCGACCTTCGTAGAGGGTACCATCAGATTAGAGTTAGAGAGGGGGATGCGGAAGACGGCCTTCAAGACGAAGGACGGCTTGTATGAGTGACTAGTTATGTCATTCGGATTATCGAACTCGCCCAACACGTTTATGAGAGTGATGACAGGTTATGCGGCCCTACATGGGCAAATTCTTGTAGTACATTTTGATGATATTTTGATATATAGCCGGGACCGCAATGAGCACTTGTGCCACATTCGTCTAATGTTCGAGCTCCTCCGAAAGGAGCATCTTTACATCAATTTGAAAAAGTGCTCGTTCATGTCCACATTTGTGCACTTCTTAGGCTATGTGGTTTCGGCGTCTGGTATATTCGTTGACCCTGACAAGGTCAAGGCAATTGGTGAGTGGTCCATCCCGACGAACATTCATGAGACTCATAGCTTTCATGGACTTGCAACCTTCTATAGGAGGTTTGTCTGCGTCTTCAGCTCGATCATAGTCCCCATCACGAGTTGCCACTACAATGTTGATTTAGTTTGGACGAAGGCTGCCACTCGAGCCTTTGAAGAGATCAAGGAAAAACTGTCTACTGCTCATGTTACGCTTACCTGATTTCTCCAAGGCCTTCGAAGTAGCATGTGATGCGTCAGGAGTTGACATCAACGCAGTACTTAGTCAGGAATAATTTTCTGATTATAGGCTAATTATATCATGATATACCTCCAGTAAATAAGTTAGGGCATTTGGATGAGTATTGGATCATTTCCTATCCGGTTCGACATATAGCATAGGATAGTCTGCAATTAGCAATTTGAGTTAACAGTCATAGGATATGATGGGGCACAGCGTTGGAGTTAGTTAATCTGCTGAATTGGATGGATGTGAAAGTGTTCACCATATAAGGATGGGAAGGTTGGTGAGAAGTGGTGTTGGCTAGAGTTAAGAGGTGTTCGGGTTCGACGAAAGATCGTCTTTCCCGAAGAGAGGAAGGTTAAAAATCACAGTAGGTTAGCCTATCGTAACACGAGAAGGTAATGGGTAAGGGAATAAACCAATGATAATAATAAGTACCTTGCGAAAGGGAACGATGGGCGTAATCCCATCATAGTTCCTAGTGCCCCTTGAGTGCCCTTCACAGGGAATACCGGGGGCAGTCCTGGGTTAACGTAAACTGTATTAACAAGCTGAAAAGAGTAACTTAGTAATTAGGGTTGCACATTTCACGAACACAGATAGCACAGGAAGATAGTTGGGAGCTTCGGCTTGGATAGTTAAGAGACAGAAGTTTTGGTCCGGGGAGTTTTGGCTCGATTGTTTGAGACGGACATTTTAGTCCGGGGAGCTTCGGCTCGGTTTTTGCATGTGCATAAAAGGAAAGAAAATTAAGTTGGTGGGTCTTCGGTATTGGAGGGTCGATGCACCGACGCCAATACACTGACTCGGCAAGTGTGGCTAGCACTTCGCCAATAGAAGTCCGGTGCGCCAGCCGACAAGAGTACGCAGGAGCTCCGCTTTGTGCACCAGCGTTGAGGCGTACGATAGGTCTGACCGGTAGTGCTTTACTGGTTTAGAGGTGGGTGAGGCCCAACCCACCGCTTCCGTCTGTCACTACGGAGGTATCCTGGGAGGTTACGGTTCCAGAAAGGGGGAACTAAAGTTCTGTGTGCACAGAGTCGGATGTGTGTGTTGCACTTGCATGTTCCATCATACCCACTTGCATGTCATAGCATAATCGATTCATTTAACCCCTGACACCTAAGGTATCTAGTGGCCTACTTCAACGAGAAGTTGAACGAGGCCCGACAGAAATATTCAAATTATGATCGGGAGTTCTACGTCATTGTACAAGCATTGCGTTACTGGCGTCATTATCTCCTACATAAGGAGTTTGTTTTGTATTTTGACAATCAGACGCTAAGGTACCTCGACTCACAGAAGAAACTGGGTCACCATCATGCGAAATGGGTGGAGTATATGCAGGAGTTTCATTATGTCCTTAAACACCGAGCGGGTGTTGAGAACAAACCAGCTGACGCATTGAGTAGTCGAGTCAGCATTCTCCACACTATGAACACTCAAGTAGTAGGTTTTGAGCGGCTAGCTTACGATTATTCAGAGTGTCCAGATTTCAGGGACATTTATGTCTCGCTAACGAGAGACCCTCATGTTCTTTGTGAGGGTTACACTATTTCAAACGGGTACTTGTTCATGGGCTCGCTCCTCTGCGTTCCTCAGTCGTCCCTTCGATATTTCCTTATATGGGAGCTACAGGCAGGCAGAGCAGTAGGACACTTCGGACGAGACAAGACGATTGCGTTACTTGAGGACCGCTTCTTCTGACCTGGCTTGAAGAAGGACGTTACAAGGGTTGTCAGCATTCTTGTCATGGCGTCGCCTAGGCGTCACGGCGCCCAATTGTAAACAAGGCGTTTGGCGCCTTTTTTTTTTACAAAAAATATGGGAATAGACTGCGGTTTATATATAAACCGCAGTCTATTGTATGAAACCGAGCATATACTGCGGTTTGTATAATAACCTGAAGAGAAAAAGAGAGTTGATAGTTATGTTGCTGATTGGTTCTATGAATGTGGAATTCCATTCAATGCCGCAAAGGCACGAAGTTTTGAAGTCATGCTTGAAGCAGTTGGACAGTATGGGCCTGGTTATAAAGGCCCTAGTTATCATGATTTGAGAGTCCCATTGTTAAAAAATATAAAAGATAAAGTCATGGAGATGAAGACAAACTATCAAGCGTACTGGAGAAGATATGGTTGCACACTTATGTCAAATGGTTGGACAGACAGAAGAGGGAGACATTTGATCAATTTCCTAGTCAACTGTCCAGAAGGATCCTATTTTATGGGTTCCGTAGATGCATCCAGTCATATTCAAGATGCCACAATGTTATCAGATTTGCTTGATAGTAAGATTAGAGAGATAGGAGCAGAGTGTGTTGTTCAGGTAATTTTTTTGGTTTCATTAATTTAGTAATTTTCAAATACAAGTTTAATAGTCTACACTCTACAGCTTTCAATAATTACAAATGTCTGCACTCTGCAGGTGGTGACTGACAATGCTTCTAATTACAAGGCAGCTGGTAAAATTTTAATGGAAAAAAGACCTACATTATTCTGGACTCCTTGTGCAGCTCATTGCATTGATCTAATGCTAGAGGATATAGGCAAGCTACAACAGAACAAAACAGTGATAAGAAAGGCAAGAATGATTACAAATTTCATCTACAGACACACTCGTTTACTTGATGCAATAAGGACTACTATAGGCGGTGATCTAGTTAGGCATTCAGTAACTAGATTTGCAACATCATTCCTTACTCTACAAAGTGTGCTTAAGCATGAGGAGAAGCTGAAATTATTCTTTGTGTCGCCCTCGTGGAATGCCGCTAATTTGGCAAAAACTGAAGCCGGAAAACAGATTGTTGAAATAATACTTTCAACCAATTTTTGGAATGGAGTAAGAGATTGCCTAAAAGGGGGAAAACCACTGATTGCAGTTTTGCGATTAGTAGATGGAGATGAAAGGCCGGCTATGCCTGAAGTATATGCTGCAATGGAAGAAGCCAAACAAAAGATCAAACAACATTTTGATAACAAAGAAAGATTATTTAAAAAGGTTATTGAGATTGTTGAAAATAGATGGACAAATCAAATGGAGCAAAAGTTGTATAGGGCGGCTTTGTTTCTAAATCCAGGCAAATATTTTGAATATGAGGAACAAAATAATGATGATGCCTGGAAATTTCAAGATGCTTTCAATGATGTTATTGCAAGACTAGTGCCCGATCAAGAATTGCAAGACAAGATTGCCGAGCAAGGTACTAACTACAAAGCATCTCGAAATAGTTTTGGAAAGCCTATGGCTATTAGGCAACGAACCACCTTAAATCCAAGTAAGTATTGTTTACATTTTTATTTTTTCTTAATTTATTTATATGTCAAACAATTTATATCTGTCTTAAATGAATAGTGGACTGGTGGGGTGCACATGGAGGACCAAATGTTGACCTTACAAAGGTAGCATTGCGCATAATTGGCTTATGTTGTTCTTCTTCTAGTTGTGAGCGCAATTGGAGTACTTTTGAGTTTGTAAGTAATCTAAGTATACAAATATTCAATAAAAATTTTAATATTTTTATTTTAATAATTTACCAATAAGTTTGAAATTATCTTGATTCAGATTCACACAAAAAAAAGAAATAGATTGGAACATCAAAGGCTTAGTGATCTTGTATACATCCAATATAATCGGCGTCTACAAGCACGATTCCAAGACAGACGTGAAAAGGGAAGAAATTACAATCCTTTGGTGCTTGATGAGCTCGACTGGAGTAGTGAGTGGATGGTGAACAAACCAGAGGAAGCTCTAGTTTTTGATGATGATAATCTCACATGGGATGCTGTAGAGAGAGCTCTTGGAACTGGGGCTCGAAATTTACGAAGTGGAGTTGGAACTAATCTTCAAATAAATGAACTAATAGCTCAAGGGGATGAAGATTTAGATCATTTTGTAGTTGCCAGTGATGATGAAGATATTTATGATAATTATGGGCAAATGCCGAGTACCTCCATCCAACCAAACACCTGCAATGTCAATGACGACTTACTAGATGATGATTCTAGTTGACCTTGTATGATTATTTAAAGTTAATGTTAAAAATATTATTCATGCTAATATGCTATTTTTGTGTTCCCTTTTTTGTTATTGCTTTCTCTGAAGTTTGTCTTGAGTCTTGACTCTTGAGTCTTGACCATTGATAGATGATTGCCACTGTTTTTTCTTACTGTTACATGCTTACTGCTTCATGGTATTTGAGAATTGAGAATTTGAGATAGGTCATAGGTATGATTGTATGAATGTATTGATGTTTGAGAATTGAGGATTTGAGATATCATGAATTCATGATTCATGAATACAGAATACATGATTTTGGTAGTTGGAACTTGGAACTTGGAACATTTGTGCTTGCTAGTTGCTAGTTGCTACTTGCCTACTTCTTGTCATATGATCATTCAGAAGCTATACTTAGTTGCTAAGTGCTAACTGCTATGCTTAGTTGCTTACTGCTAACTGCTAACTGCTAGTCTGCAATGAAGAACAAAAAAATCTCCAGCTGTGTTTGTAATTGGTAAACAATTTATTTTAAAAAAAAAAAAGGAGCTGTAGACTGCGGTTATTATAATAACCGCAGTCTAAAGATTGGCAGGCATACTATAGACTGCGGTTATTTTTGTAACCGCTGTCTATATATGACTATCGACTGCGGTTATTATAATAACCGCAGTCGATGGTCAATAAATATATACTGCGGTTATTCTATTAACCGCAGTATATATAACATATACTGCGGTTATTAAACAACCGCTGTCGATAATATGTGTACTATCGACTGCGGTTATTATAAAACCGCAGTCTATAGCATGTATACTATACACTGCGGGTATTATACAACCGCAGTATATAGAATGTATACTATAAACTGCGGTTATTTTAATAACCGCAGTCGATAGTATAGACTGCGGTTATTATAATAACCGCAGTCGATAGGCTGCTTTTTTTTTTTTTTTTTAAATGGCGCCTTGCGACTTGCTCGCCTTAGTGTCGCCTAGGCGTCCGCCATGACGCCTAAGCGTCAAGGCGCCCAGCGCTCGCCTTGGTTCGCCTTGACGCCGAGACAAGAATGGTTGTCAGGCATTGTCGAGTTTACAAGACCGCGAAGGGATCCCGCCAGCCCACTGGACTATACACCCCACTACCCGTCCCCCAGAGGCCCTGGACCGATATTAGTATGGATTTTATCCTCGAGCTCCCTCGTACTTTGAGGAAGCTCGATTTGATCTTCGTTGTGGTGGACCGTTTTTCTAAAATGACCCATTTTAACCTTTGTCGAAAGAACGCTGACGCCTCTCGCGTGGCTGTGTTATTCTTTATATATGTATTTAAGTATCATGAACTTCCTACTTCCATATTCTCTGATCGCGAAGTGCGTTTCATAAGCTATTTTTGGAAGACATTATGGAAGAAGACTGGTACAACCTTGAAGTTTTCCTCCGCCTATCACAAGCAAACGGATGGACAAACCAAGGTTGTTAATTGTAGTCTTGGGACGCTATTATATTGTCTTGTTGGGGATAGTCCGTCTACATGGGATTATGTTTTCCCCATAGCTGAATTTGTATATAATAGCTTTGTCAATAGAACCATGGGTTTGAGTCCATTCCATAGCATATTAGGATATGAGCCTAGGAAACCTATTAACTTGATGGATATTCCCCTCGAATCAAGATCCAGTAAGTCAGTAGAGTCTTTCATACAACATGTACATGCACTTCACGAGTCGGTTCGTAAAAAAAATGCAGCTAGTAATGATTATTGTAAGGATCGAGTAGACCAGCATGAGCGGGGACAAATCTTTTGAGGCGAGAGAACAAGTATTGATTCGTATTCGATCTGAGAAGGTCCTGCAAGGATCAACAAAGAAATTAAGCGCGTGCAGAATGAGCCCCTATACAGTTTTGCGGCAGATTGGTACTAACGCATATGAAATTGACATCCCTCATGGTATGAGCATCAGCGCTTGCAGAATTAGCTCCTATACAGTTTTGCGGCAGATTGGTACTAACGCATATGAAATTGACATCTCTTATAGTATGAGCATCAGCCAAGCATTCAACGTATAGGATCTGACCGCTTACTGTGAGGAGCGTGTGTATGTGGGCCCTTTCTCCACATCCCTCAAAGATACTTCACCTACCACTATCCCTACTAGTCTCTCCTTGTTGCCACCTGAGGAGTCGCCCTATGAGGTTTGCATTGCATCGTCGACAGTTCTACTGACTTTGCAGACAGACGAAGATACAGCCAAAGTCATCTACTTCCACAGAAGACATACTTCAGATCATCGGCCACGACTTCTACACTGCGGGCGAGTGAGATATAGTGTGATATCCTGTCTGTTGGAGTGGTCGGCCTCTACACCATGCTACTTGGATTTCTTCAGAGGAGCTCAAGAGACTCGCTTTGCCGCTACACAGCGAGTACGACCATCTACACTCATAGGAGATGAGTGTTTTTAAGCCGGGGGAAGTTGATGGCGCGCCACACAAGGCACAGGTGTATTCCCACAGGAGGCGGTGATCCGCTGCCCAGACGGATGATCTGAGTTTGTGGTTGCGTTTGGATGGTCGATCCGTGTCGACTTCATATATTACTTTTTTTTTATTTTGAGTTGTATTTGATGCCCGATCGGCCAGAACAATATACGTCGTCCGATCAGGGTTCTTATGTTGATTTTACGGTTATGATGCAAGAGTTATTATTTTAGGTTATATATATGCATGTGGCTTAGGCGTGGAGGGATCAAAGGTTTGCGCAAAAAGTGGAAACCGCTCGGTCTCTCTTCCTCCTGGTGCAACGCCGGACGGAAGCCTTCCTGGTGCGACTACAGGAAACTGTATTTTCCCCACCCCGTAAGTCCCCCACCCACCCGCCCCCCTTCTTCCCTGTGCTCACCCAACCCCTCCGGCCCCTCCATCTCCTGTCTGATTCATCCACCATCAGCCCTTACCACTACCGTCCCATTCCGCCTCCCCCACGGTTCTGTTTTTCTCCAGCAACCAAACCTCACTTTCGTCCACAATAGCAGCCACCGTGAACCTTCCATCCAGTCTGATTCCGTTACTTGCCACTTCCCTGTCAAACAGATTCCCGACTCCCTTCACCCTGACACCCGCCACCTCAACCTGAAGCCAATCCATTAGCAGTCCGCCCAGATCCACCCTGTCTCTCCTTTATTAGCCTTCCCAACCCTTCTCTCCATCCCCCTCCCCTGTCGTGGATCCCACTTCAAATCAGCCACCCCCTCCCCCCCCCCCTTCCCCGACATTGCAGCAATCTTGGATGCCTCCAACCACTATTATTGGCGTTGCCTACACGTGTAAATTGTGTTATGCAGTTTTATTTTCTACTGTTGTTTATGTCGGCATTATACCTGTAGCGGTTGTTCATTTTATTTGCTATTAGTATCAACGTTCGTGTAATTTGCAGGGTTTATCCTGTGGGCTTAAAATTATTTGCGCCTTTGTTGTCTGTTGAATTGAAACTCATTTCACTCATTATTATTTGTGTTCATTTGCGCCTCTGCTAATTTTATAAAAATTATTTACAGTTGTAATTTTTTTGAGCGGCCCGCTCTTCGCACTAGCCTAATAATTCATCGCATATAGGTTTGTATTTAGTGAGTCCACCCTGAGTCGTCCCTACCCTGCATTAGAAGAGCTTCCCACCCTTTGTATTTGAAGATCATCTAAGATGATTTTTTTTAAATATAATAGTTGACAAAGCATATAGCACATAGCATTAAATTCAACTTCAAAACTAGATGGCAAAACATTGTGTTATGCTTTTTTAAGTTATAAGAAGGTCTCCTAAAAGGGTGCATTGACCAAAGATCAATCTTCTGTCAACTTTTGACCATGCATAGTCGACATCTGCATAGATTTTTCAGGTAAGGTCATTTCCTTTCTAAAATAACATTACTTAACCAAATAAAGCTTCAGGTAACTGATAATTTTCCAAACAACTTGCTTCTTCACAATCCTCATGAACAGACTTACAACACTCACTGAGTAGGCCATGTATCCCTATCGCATGGTGTGCAAAGGTAAATAACCCAAGAAGTTTTTTATGAGAAGGTTACAACAAAAGCCGAGTCACAAAGGTGCTCATATCTCTTAATTGTTTCTAGATCATTTACATACTAAATGAGGAGATCTTCTAGGTTATGAAGAGTAAAACCAAAAGGTGTGGACGCAGCTAGAGCTTGCACGACAACTTCACCAGGTAATTAACTAACATGATATCAGGTCGACAAGATTGTTCTTGTTGAAGGTCTTCTCAACATGATCGTCTCTCCGCACTGAAGCCCTGTGCTCTGTGGTTCGTGGTTAATGGGTTAGCTGCAATTATGATGTCTCAAGCATGAAGCGGATGTGTCATGGGAAATCTATTTGTATATGAGTTCTTTGATGATTTCTCTAGAAAAAATGAGAAATTGAACACGCAACTTATTGTGGCTAGGCACGTGAAACCTATGTTGGAGCACAGAAGATTTTTAGCTATGATGACTTGGCATGTCTCATTGAACACCCTATCATAAGCATATTAGAGAGCAACGAGATCAATATGAGATGATGTGATCATGTGACTAGAGATTCTTCTGTTGGAGGCAATTTGACAAATGATATAGTTTGTCAATGCTCTCAGAGGGTTATGATCAAGGAGGACAATTTAGAGCGGTAGAACCACAGACATGTGGAAGTGAGAGCATTATCCATGGTGGAAGGGGTATAGAAGAGTGAGTTATAATTGTGGTGGTGAAGGGCATGTGTCAAAATGTGGGAAATTCCATGGGAGGCTGTCTGAAAAAGGAGCTAACGCTACCATTGTTGATCAGACGGATATCATCTCAACAAGCAATCAAAATTAACAAGTAATGATTTTCCAAGAAGACTATATAAAAACCATGCACTCAGAAAAATGATTTTAAGACATGATCATAAAATCTTCTTCATTCCAAGATAGAAATTTTAGGTTGTTAACATGGAGATTGAAGGGTGAGTCGACAAATGATTTTCTTTGTCGCATAAAAAAGGTCTTCACAATTTGTAAGCATTGAAGATAGTTCTTCTCATCAAGGAAACATGTGGATTCATACTCTTAGAGTCCTCCATGTATTTGAAGGAGAAAATTGATGAAATGAGGGGCACCTATAATTTGTCAATGTTCATGTTATGACCCCGCATAACAACCGGTTCACGGGTCAACAATACACACTTCGGTGGAAGGAGGTAGCACACAACAAGGATGAACCTATTAGTTCAGCACTCCTAAATTAAACCGCGGCAACTTGGGGCTAAACCTGTGGGTTCAGGCTACATGGGTGGGAGGCTCTTAGCCCATAGGTATAAATACCCCTAAGGTTTGTTCGGGTGGGGAAATTAAGAACTCTTCGGGTATTTTCCCCCTCTCTTCCTCTCAAACCCTAATCCCAATTTCTTTCTTCCTCCTCTATTCTCTACTCTTCTCCACTACGATCATAACATTTGGTATCAGAGGATCCTTCCTCCGACCTTGCCTTTGCGTTTCGATAGCATTCCCATATTCAACTGTTGTTTCCTTCCGACGATTCGACGGTCGACTGCTTCATCGAGTCGGACCGTTGAATCGAAAAGCAACGGCAACAACTGCAATACGCCTTGTTAAGCGCTTCAATCAACTGCTCTGCAAGTTCCTCCGTCTGCTTCGTCGCCCTCTTTGCATCCTTTGATCGACTGCTTCGATCGTCTGCTTTGTCGGCTATGCATCCTTCGAACGCAACATCTCATCCATCGACTGCTTCGTCGACTGCGCCTGACTGCCTCGCTGATCGCCCCGGCACCGACGTCGTCACGTGCAGCATGCAATTTTGCTTTGAATCCGGCTGCAGCCTTTCTATAAACCCTCGGGTTCCACCATGGTGACTCGCTCACAGGAAAAATCCACGAGGCTAGCAACTCTAGAGGAGAACTACACTGGGTTGTCAAATACAGTGACGGTCATTGAAGAAAAAGTGAGGGCGTCAGAGAAACATTTGGAAGAGCGATTGGATGCTCGCATGAAAGAGATCAAGAGCTTGTTGTCTCAAAGTATCAAGGGAAAAGCAGTGATGCATGCGGGTATATATGTTGAGGGAAGAATGAGAGGACATAGGAGCTGAAGAAGAGGGAGATGAACAGGAAGAAGAACTCGACCTAGCTGAGATCGGCGTATCCATCCAGGATATGGAGGGGGGGACCATACCCCTGACTATGTGAATCACCGGGAAGATCCTCCGACAAAAAGTGACCATTTTGATTGACGGTGGAAGCACACACAACTTCATCAACCCCGCAGTTGCTCAAAGGTTAGGTCTTGAGATCAACAGCGACGAAGCCTTCCAGGTTATAGTAGCTGCCGGCAACATGCTATAGTGTGAAGGAGTCATGAAGGGGGTGGAAATCCGAGTGCAAGGGTACATATGCCGGTTAGAAGTTTACTTGTTTCCCATCAAGGGGTTCGACATGGTTCTGGGGGACCAATGGTTACAACAGTTAGGGAAGGTCACCGTGGATTGGGACTACGTTACTATAGAGTTTACTCAGGGTGGAAAGGACTACTGTCTGAATGGACTCAAAACTCACCCATGAAAGAGGTCTCTCTTTGATGCCTAGAAGGTTTATGGGACCAAGAAGACCCTATGGCGATGATCATGGAGCTCGCGCCACGACCTACTTCTTCACATGAAGTGCCAGAGCAGATGAAGTCCTAGCTATTGCAATACTCCAAAATTTTCTAAGAACCCCACTAAAACCCGTCATAGAGATTTAGAGACCACCAGATCATCCTCAAGGAAGGAGCTGAGCCGACTAGCATTCGACCATACCGCTACCCACACAAACAGAAGGCGGATATAGAACGGGGTGTTAAGGAGATGCTAGCAGCGGGAATTATAAGACCCAGCACCAGTTCTTTTTCCTCACCCATCATTCTGGTGAAGAAAAAGAATGGCTCATGGAGGTTTCGAGTTGACTACCGCGGCCTGAACAGCTCCACCATCAAGGACAAGTTTCTCATTCCCATGATAGAAAAATTGTTGGACGAGTTACATGGAGCACGCCTGTTCACGAAGTTGGATCTGCGATCGGGCTACCATCAAATCAGGATGAAGGAATAAGATATCTACAAGATAGCCTTCCAGACACACGACGGCCATTACGAGTTCCTCGTGATGCCTTTCGGACTCTCCAGCGTGTCATCTACGTTCCAGGCGGTGATGAACGAGATCTTCTGGCACCTTCTCAGCATGGTCGTGTAGATATTTTTTGATAACATTTTGATCTATAGTGCTAATTGGGAGTAGCACCTTAGACATGTGGAGCAAGTGTTTGTGATCCTCCGTCAGCACCAGATCTACACCAAGCTCTCCAAATGCTCCTTTGGACAAGAAGAGGTAGAATATTGGGGTCATATAGTCTCGGAACAAGGTGTCCAGGATGATCTGAAGAAGATTGAAAGCATGTAAACGTGGCTCGGACCATGCACGGTCTGAGCCCTTCACGGCTTTCTCGGGTTGACGGGCTAATACCGGCGGTTCGTGAAGGATTATAGAAAGATAGCGTGGTCGTTGACATAGTTGTTACACAAGGATGCATTTTGTTGGCAAGAGGAGAAGGAAATGGCATTCCAGTCTCTCAAGACAGCAATGACTACCACACCGGTGCTAGCTCTACCTGATTTCACTAAGAAGTTTGTCCTGGAGACAGATGCATCAGGCGTTGGGATTGGGGTCGTTCGAATGCAAGAGGGACGTCTGATATCCATCTTCAGCAAGGCTTTGGCACCACGAACACCAGACTTATCTACCTACGAGAAGGAAATGTTGACCATTATACACGTAACCCGGTGGCGATCATAACTTTTGGGGAAACACTTCAAGGTACAAACTGATCACCAGAGCCTGAAGCATTTCTTGGAACGAGTGGTCTCTCCTTTGCAGCAAAAGTGGATGACGAGGTTGCTGGGCTACGACTACGAGATCATCGACAAACAAGGGAAAGAGAACGTGGTGGTAGACGCACTTTCCCGCATACCGGAGGGGGCACTTCACCACAACTCAAGCCCGTTGATCGGGGCTTTAGACGACATACGAGAGGAGATCCTTCAAAGCCCAGACTTGCGCCCAATTGTGGAATCGCTTCAACAAGGGCAGGCCACTATTCCGGGGTTTCACTTACAAAATGGACATTTATACTACCACGGCAGGGTGGCCATACCCTCTTCATCACCATGGAAGAAGATCATGTTGCACGATTTTCATTCATCGCCGATAGGGGGACATGCGGGCATTCTTCGCACTCTTCAGCGGGTACTGACCAACGTTTTCTAGAAGGGCCAACGAAGGGATGTTCAGTAATTTGTGTAGCAGTGTGAGATATGTCAGTGACAGAAATATGAAAGCACGTCTCTAGTAGGTCTGCTCACCCCGTGGAGATTCCACAGTATATTTGGGACACTGTTTTTATGGACTTCATCGACGGCCTGTCGAGATCTCAAGGGAAGACGGTTATCCTGATCGTGATGGATAAAATGTCCAAATACAGTCACTTCCTGGTCTTGCACCATCCCTATACGGGGGAGTCGGTAGCTGATTTACTTGTGCGGGAAATAGTCCGACTTCACGGCATTCCTCGGGCAATCATATCATCGGGATCCTGTGTTTGTGAGCAACTTCTGGAATGAGCTATTCCGACATGGTACTTGTCTATGTATGAGCACCGCCCACCACCCTCAAACGGATGGACAGATGAAAGTGCTTAATCGGGGGGTCGAGACGTACTTATAATGTTTTGTGATGGGCGTGACCCGCACTTGGACCCGTTGGCTTCATTGGGCCGAATACCAAATACTGCTACAATACCTCCTACCACACTGCAAGTAAACTCACTACGTTTGAAGTTGTGTGCGGACGCTCCGTCCCGACCTTGGGGACATATGAACCAGGGGGAACTACACTACCATCTGTTGACTGTATCTTGCACGATCGGGATCGTACCATTGCCCTTCTGCATGAAAACCTCTTGGTTACTCAGAATAAAATGAAGGTTCAAGCAGATAAACACTGGACGGAACGGGAATTCGCAGTCGGAGATGAAGTCTCCCTTAAGCTTCAACCATACAGGAAAACCTCCGTGTCTCGGAGGACAAACCATAAGTTAGCACTGCGCCATTATGGGCCCTTCAGAATCATTCAGAGAATGGGAACGGCTGCATACATATTGGCTCTGCTAGAAGGATCGCGTATTCACCCCACCTTCCATGTATCCTTGCTGAAAAAGAAGATCGGGGACACGGTACAAGTGTACCCTACCCTGCCAGAAACAACCAACAGTGGGGAACTGCGACCACTCCCAGAGGAGGTACTGCTCACCAAATGGAAGAAGCGAGGTACCGAGTACCGCCAGGAAATCCTCGTCAAATGAAAGAACTTATCGGTGGCGCACAACACATTGGTGGATTTGCTTGAGTTTCGAGAACTTTATCCAGACTTACATCTTGAGGACAAGCTGGTTGCTAATGGAGGAGGGAATGTTATGACCCCGCATAACAATCGGTTTCTAGTCAACAATACACACATCGGCGGAATGAGGCGGCGCAATGCAAGGTTGAACTTATCGCTTCAGCCCTCCCAAATTAAACTACGGCGGCTTGGGGTTGAACCCACGGGTTCTGCCCACATGGGGGGCCGGCCGGCCCCCTCTTGCCCCAGAGATATAAATACCTCTAGAGCTTGTTCGACTGGGACAATCAAGACCTCTACAAGTATTTTCACACTCTCTTCCTCTCAAACCCTAATCCTAATTTCTCTCTTCCTCCTCTATTCTCTACTATGATCATAACAGTTCAAACATGTTGTACAAGATTCAGGAAATAGATCCATGGATGCAGGCAACTTGTTGCATGTAAATCTCGTGGTCTGCAGCATTCTGAGGAACAAAGGATGGGCGATCAAGTAACGGCTTGGAAGCTCAACAAGATCTAAGATCACTTGGAAAATGAGCTAATCATAGAAGGCACAAGAGAGTCGCAAATACAAGAGAAGATTCCAACGTCTGCTAGAGTGAAAGTCAAAGGTTGAGAGTTTCATAGAAGCAAGACAGATAAAATCATCAGAGTTGAGGTCAGGAAGTTGCAATAGCTATTAAACGTGAATAGAGGGACAGGGAGACACTTCAACAATCTGATCTGCATTCCGTTGAACAAGGACAAATTTAGCGGTGTATGGTGGTAGAATTTATATAGGGCACAAGTCAAAGTTGGAGCAGCGGAATAAATCCTAGCTCTGATTGACTGATCATGAAGAAAACTGTAATTTCTGTCATTTTTTCATTCATGGACAGCTAGTCTAATTTATATACAAGGATGTAAACTCAAATCAAGGAACAAATAAATAAAGGAAAGGGACTGACAGGTGTCAACAAATCAGTGTGCCTAAGGTTGGATGGTTGAGATGATGAACTATAGAAAGGGGATTGACAGGTGTGCCTATCTTTAGACGGTTGGGATGATGAACTATAGGAAGGGGATTGACAGGTGTGTCTAAGGTTGGACAGTTGAGATGATAACCAAATAATAAATGGTTGATAACCAAATCAGCATGCCTAAGGTTGGACGGTTCAGATGATGAACTATAGGAAGGGAATCAACACGTGTCAACAAGTATGTTAACCAAGATTGTAAATATCGGATGTCGGAAACATGTAAGATTGAATATTTAGATGTCGGAAGTCGAAGACATGTCGGGAACATTTTAAAATATCAGATTTTCATAACTTATAATTAAAAAAATTATGTATACAAAGTATAATTTTACATTATATAAGAAAACTAATATAGCAAGTAGATGAACAATAAGTCATATATATCCGAAAATAAATGTGAAGAGGATCCAAAATAAAATATTATTAACAAGTACAAATAAATTTATTGTAATATATATTTAATACTGTACAATAATTTTATTTTGATGATACTAAGTTTAGAAGGAAATAAAGAAGATTTAATATTAAATATTCTTAATTAATTATAAATCTTTCCAAGTTTAATAAATTTATATTAAATACCTAAAATTATCAACAAATAAATGTGTTAAGTTTTTCCTTTTGCCAATATTTTATTTTGGATATGCACTTTGAATTTATTTTGGATACGCACTTTGAATTTATTTTAGTATATACATGACCCGGAGTTCATAAACTTGTTAAACTAGGGCTAGCTAAGATGAAAAGAAAGGGCTGGTTGGTCTCTTTTAAAATTTTAGAACATATAATTATAATTAGTATACATACTGTAGAAGGAAATAGTTGGTACAATATATTCTTTCTCAAAGGGGCTATATAAAAGGAAATACATCAAGACACCCAACATTGATAGGCGGTGTGGGACTAATACTTAACAATAGAATAATAACAACTCTAACACTCTCCCTCAAGCTGAAGGGGGACCCTACAGCTTGAACACAACATAAAACGGAAGGTACAAGAAGAATGGCAACGTGGGACAAAACAACAGCCACCGAGGCCCAACCGCGTGTCACCGGGGATCCTTCAACCGGGCAAGAGCCACACGACGTTGGTCCACAAAACCGACCATGACAACGTTGGATACACTCGGAGCGGAAACTAGGTCAACCACGAAAGACCACACCAACCCAACCAAACCTCAATAAAACGACAAGGAGACACAAACAACATACGAAATCGACCTGGGGGCCATGTGTGACTAAGGCAGGAGTCGGGAAAAGGCATCCGAGTCGCCGTTATCACAAACACTCCCCCTCACGTGGAATACGTGCATGAAGGCATAGACTATGCCTGGAGGCCGTGACGAACACTCCCCCTCACGTAGACCACGTGCACGTGTGGGACCCTCGTCGGGTACATGAACCCAGATCACGTGGAGGAAGGCCGAAATCGTAACGAGCCGCAAAGCGACACAACAACCACAAACAACAATAACAACTGAACCAAAAACATTAAAACTGAAACCCTAAAATAGAGAGCGGCCGAGTAGCAGCGGCAGGCAGAGCAGACGGAGAAGAAGAGAGCAGCAGCAGAGCAGCAGCGGCACGAAGAGGAAGCAGCGCCTGGCAGCCGGAGAAGAAGCAGTTGTAGCAGCAGCAGGCCGGAGAAGCAGCGGCAGAGCAGCATCCATGCCGGAGAAGAAGAGAGTTACAGCGGGTGCAGACAGAAGCCGGAGGCGTCGATAGAGAAGCAGCCGTCGGGAGAGAAGCAGAGACGGAGAAGCCGTCGGGAGAAGACGGCGACGGAAGCACAGTCGTCGGAAGGAGACGGCGAAGCCGTCGGGAGAAGAAGACGAAGTCGTCGGAGTCGTCGATGTCGCAGAGGAGAGCCGACGGGAGAAAGCATCCAGGCCTGGCGAAGCCGTCGGGAGAAGAAGACGACGTCGATGTCGCAGAAGAGAGGCCCGCTCCCGTCTTGGAATCAAGGGCCGATCCCGTAGACGGGAGCAAGGGATGAGAAGCACCCGTCGAGCCCTAGCAAGCGAGCGGAAGCGGAAGAGGAGAAGGGGTCGGGTTTCGGGAGGGGGGGAAACAGTGGCGGAAGCGGAAAAAAAAATTTAATTAGGTTTCAGAACATGCTCTGATACCATGTAGAAGGAAATAGTTGGTACAATATATTCTTCCTCAAAGGGGCTATATAAAGGAAATACATCAAGACACCCAACATCGATAGGCGGTGTGGGATTAATACTCAACAATAGAATAATAATAACTCAAACACATACAAATATTTTTTATTTAGGACATGAAAATCCGATATTCTAAAATATTTCTGACATGTCACCGACTTTTGATATCGGACATTTAAAAACTCAATCAGACATGTCACCAACATCTGATATTTACAATCTTGTCCATAGCAGAGCTCCTTGATCCATCCTAGGAAGAACTCACCATCCTTAACAAGCAAGGCTTGCCAATCTCATCCCATCTAAGAACGCCATCCCCAACTCTCTACAGTCGATCGAGATCGACGACCAAACCAAGACCCCCTCCCACGCGATATTTATAGGCTTTACACCTTCAACTAAAACGTTATTCATTCCTCTTGGTCTGTGATTTCCTTCTCTACATTCAAAATTGATCTTGCGAGCACTCCTGTAATAAGTGAATCATCTCTACGTGCTCCTCTCTCCAAATGAAAGATAGATCACAACATCCCAAACTGAGAACATGCGTGCTTCGCACGAACGTTTAGGAGACCTCATCAAACGTGCTTTTACGCAACCGTCTATGAGACCTCCCGCGAGTTCTCACTCAAATCAGCCAGCACTTGTGAATTTTTCCTGAGAGCTCCAACGAGCACTCCCATAGCTTTTCAGACAAATTCACCAACTCTTCTTGCAAGCTCGCCACTCCCGCTTGAATTAAACAATGGTCATTCCACTCGCTCATACTCTCACTCATTCCCAGTGCATCTGGAAATCTCAGAAGTCAGAACAATGTCTAAATTAACTGTACCAAATTATCCAGATTGGAATGTCTCCATCACCTTTCTTTTGGAATCTCAACGCAAACAACATTATACCACGGATGCTCCTCCTGGCCTTGTGTCTCATGCCTATGCTGAATGGGATGCCAAAGATGCTCTTGTTTGCACCTGACTCGCAAACAATTTTTTATGCATGTTTGTCCATTATTCGTCATGATGACAATGTGAAGGCAATGTGGGTTCATCATGATGCCCTTTACTCCAGGGTGCCAAATTCTCTCGCATCTACACCATCTATTCGGATCTCTTCGCTAGGTCAAGACTATCTCTCAATGTTGTGTATCAAAAAGTTCAATCTTTCGGCGCAGAACAACTCCAACATCGGTTCTTCTCTGTAGACCTTGCCACGCTGTAAAAACATTTTTATGAACTTGTGGCTTTTTTTCTTCAAGATTCCTACGACATGATACGTCAACAATCTTGGGAGAACCTGACACTCACACCTTAAATGCAACTACAGCTCGGATCTATCTTGTTACCAACCTTCTACAGCGACCTCGATTGTGTCCCCTCAGCCCTCTGACAATTTTGCTCATGTGGACGGTCGAGAAGCTCATTGTGGTCGTGGGGATGCATTGGGGGCCGTGGGGGACCTCGCCCACTTTGCTCCCATTGTGGATAGCTTGATCATCTTGTCCAAAAATGCTTTTGAAACATCCTCACCTTCATCTTAAAGCCTATGTCAGTACTACTGCATCTAAGCCTTCTACCTCTCCGTCCACCCTGCCTCCAAAGTCCGGTTGTTGGTCCTCTTCAGTCGATATTGAGGCTCTCGTCAATGCCTCCAAGCAAACTACATCTATTGTCACTTCTTCAGATAGTGTGCATGTGATACTCAAGGTAAATGGTTCGACTTCGATGTCACCAATCATATGACCGGAACCTCACTCGTCTTTTCTCACCTCAAGAAGCATAATCGGTTACTACCGGTCTTTGTGGTTGATGGCTCTCTTGCTCCAGTTTATAGATCTGGAGCTCTAACTACCGCATCTCTTCTCTGGTTGGACAACATAATTTGTCCCAAATTTGTCTTGCAATTTATTATCTTCCAACTCTTTCAGGACAATTGGAATGATCAATCTCATATTCTCACATTGCATATTATTTTCAGGAAATTCACACAGAATATTTACTACTGGGACTAAATGCGGTAATCTATACTACCTCGACGATCTTCCCACTATTTCTGCATCTGTCGTATCCACTTCTTTGTTCCAGTAGCATCATCGTCTTGGTAGAGAAAATTTGTACATTGTAACTTTTGATGATTTTTCTAGATGTGCGTAGGTGTATCTTTTGAAGGAACGCTTTGAACCTTTTTTTATTTCTCAAAATTTTAAAATGAAATTTGCATGCAAAATGGTTCCCCTTAATAAATTATTTGGACCGATAATACAAAGAAATACAAAAGCCAGTAGTTCTCATCTTCCTACACCTCAAATGTTATTATTCATCAGATTAGTTGTGTGTATACGTCCCAATAGAATGGAGGGACGAAAAGGAAAAAATCATTATCTCTTCGATGTTGTTCGGACACTCCTATGTCAGATGAATGTTCCCCGCTCTTATTGAGGCCATGGGATACTCGCTTCTTATTTTAATATTAATTGTCTACCTTCTTCTACTCTTTAGGGTAAGAACCCCTGATGTAGACTAAAAGTTAAGGCGGCAGATTTTAAACAATAATTCATGCGATCTCTCTAAATTATTGTGACACAAGAAACTCCACGGACTATTTTAAAACGATAAAAGATCTAGGCGTTGCAAACGAGCATAAGGCTTATGCTTGAACATAAGATGACACGAATCAATATCCCACGGGCAAGGTATTTAAGGGATTGGTATCGACGGATATGAAATTGATGGTAATCAGAAGATAAAAATAATTAGACAAGCTCTCCATAATTAAATGTTCTTGCAAGTAATTTGAGCACAAAATGACATATGTTTGAGAGCGAGAAAAATGGAGAGGTATACCACAGGGACGAGGCCGCGACGGATTTGTTTTTTGGTAGGAGGTAGGAGATGATTATATGTGACTGAAGTGCGCGAGACCCCAAAGATGGTTTGCTTGGATCAGGATGGCCTGGAGGGCGCTGGAGAGGCTGGTGACTAGCAGATGGGTCGATGGGAGTTGGTTGGTGCACTGGAGATTCCGTCCAGGAATGAGGCCAGCTGGCTATTGCGTTGGCTTAGTTTGACTGGTTGTTGAGGTGGCTTCGGGAGTTTCAGTCGAGCAGGGGGCGCTGGAATGTTGCGGCTTCAGGGGGGGTTCGTTGAGGAGCATGAACAGCTGCGAGTTTTGGAGCAAAGGCCACGAGTGACTAAAAGAAAGGAGAAAGTTGGAGGTTGACTGGAGCTGTCGGAGGACAGTGCAGGAGGGGTTGTCAGATCCTAGGGAAGCTCTAGATCAGCGTCGGTGGCAAGCAAAGTCTTCACGGGAGGTTTCGTCGGGTAGGGACGGGATGCGGCGCTGGAGGGAAAAAACAGAGAAAACAAGCCTCTGTTCGTTCTTTTTCCCAGCCTCCTCAAAGGTAAAGATAGGGTTTGCCTTTATAGGTTGTAATTTCTTTTGAGGGTTTTTAATAAAGGCACGAAATAAAAGGATGTCTAAGTGGGCTTTGAATAGGGGTCGGCTGTTTAAATGGGCTTTTGGAATTAAATTTACCTCATTATAATTTGAGAACTTAAAAATGATAGTTAATTTTTTCAAGTTTGCCCTCGTTGGTCGGTCACGCCAACAAGCCGAACAAACATGCACGAATAACAGGAGGGATACAAAATAACACAGAGACGCCAATAACATACGTGATACAACACATAATGGTCCAAAAGCACAAAAGCATGTGCTACACAAATAAAATAAAAGAAGTGCAATAATAATAATAATAATAATAATATGCGACTAGGGTTGCATCAACGCCTTTTTCTCTTCTATATCTGGCAGGTACACTTTTTTCCTTCACCCATCATGTGTTCGGTTGTACTGCCTTCGTCCACACTTTTGCATTTAGTCGTGATAAACTCTCCGCTCGCACCACCAAACGTATCTTCGATTCTTTGCGACTCTCCGCCGCAGAAAGGATATTGGTGCTTCGACCCGATCTCTAAACGGCAATGTCTCTATTGACATCATTTTTTGAACCTACCCCTTATTTCCCCACAAATAGAGAGACTCTTGCTCTTGAGACCCATCCTCCTATCTCTGTCGCCTCTCCTCCCACCTCTATTTATCATTCTCTCTCATTCATGATCCTTCACCAGATATACCACAACCATCTGGATTCTACACGTATGTCGGAGAAAATATGGTCACTTGGAACAGTAAGAAACAAGTAGTAATATTTTGGTCAAGTGCAGAAGCAGAATACAGAAGTATGGGTCGGTCTGCTTGTGAGTTAAAGTAGTTTAGAACACTTATGAAAGCCTTGAAAGAAAACTACGATTATTATCTACTTATGTTTCATGATAATAAAATTCTCATCTGCAAAACATGAAGGAACAAGACATATTGAAGTTGATTATGATTCCATCAAAGATGAGGTTATCAACTGGGGCTGTAAGTTGGAACCAATCGAACCGCAGAACCGAACCGAACCGCACGGTTCGGTTCGTTTCGGTTTTAGTAGCCTAAAGTTCGGTCACGGTTCCATTTTAAAAAAAAATATATGTAGTTCAGTTCGGTTAACGGTTTGAAATGTCAAACTGAACCGAGTCGAAACAAAGTGAACTGTATTAGCTTTAATAAAATTTTAATCTATTATCAATATAATTAGGTCTTCACTCTTATTACAACTTACATAGAAATCACTGATTGAGACAATAATCTAAGAGATTCCATTTTATTTCGCTATAAGCCTATAACAAAATAAAAAAATTATTATTACTTTTAAATATCACAGTTTTCATTTTTCACCTTTCGTCTTTGTCATTTAAATATCACGGTTTTCACTTTTATCTCGTTATAAGCCTATACAATGGTGCTTTGTTTTCCTTTTTATCCCAAATTTCTATTTTAATATTTTTAAATCACTCGAACTGAACCATACAGTTCGGTTCGGTTCGGTTCGGTTCCAATGGTGTAAGTGGTTCGAATCGGTTCCAGATTTTTGGAACCACATGCTGATAGTTCAGATAGCAGTTTTGATCAAAAGCCGAACCAAGCCAAACCGTTAAAGACCTATAATATCAACAAACAAATATGTACTCAAGAATAAAATCATATAAAGGGGCCCCTTGTACATTTCTTTTATTCTTTGTATTTAGTCCCACGTCTCTAAGAGTAATTTCTTCCTCCTCTACTTTATATAAAGAGGATAGCTCTCATATAATATTTTAGATTTTTTGGAATAATAATTATTTATATTTTGAAATTTAAACTCTCAGACCAAAGAATGAATATTTCCAAAAAAAAGTGTCATGCACTCAGCAAGTCAATACTACTGGGAAAGAATACGGAGATGCCTTTCTCAATAAGACTTGGGAAAGAACTTTTGAATGTACCGTCAAAATGAAATGTATCAGTTAAAATGACAATTTGATAATCAGCGGACATAAAGTAAAATTATTTTGATAACTTACAGTGAACCCCACCCTTGCAGTCGAGGGAAGTGTTTTTGGATAATCTTGCATCATGCACTCCAACCGAGTTGAGGATTTGAATGAAGTTTTGCTAGAATCCTTGTATCTGCAACAATCACAATTAAACAGATATCATGCTGAGGGAAAATGTCTTGATCTATGCAAAAAAAAACGTGGAGATGAACTGTTTCTTTAAGAAATTTGAAATCAGACTGACAATTTTAAGCTTTTATAATTACAAGAAAAATCTGTCGCTACGAAAACTACGATAGTTTGTTAGAACTAAATCATCCAATCTAAAATTAATTGGTTGTAAGTGAAGGGCCGGGATCTATATTTAGTGCAGAATAGAATAAGAGTGTTCTAACATAGGATTATATTCTCAACACAAACCCTAACAGGTAGGGTTCTTGGACATCTAGCAATAGCATATGAACTTTTTAATTGAATGGCATAAAGAGTGAGCATTAGGCCTAGCATGCTGTGATATTATTTTAGAACTCAAGCAGTCAATATAAAAATCAATTGGTTGTATGGGGATTTCAGCACTAATAATAATCTTGGCTAGAACTCAAGCATAAAATATTAATATTGCTAAAAAAGCGGTTACTATTAAGATAACTGTGGGAGAGAATATAAATGTTAATTTTGCTTATGCTTGAATTAGCGATAAAGTATAACCCTCTCTTCAACTTCACCTCAAGGTTAACCCCAATTTTTGGGGACAAATATATCTTTTGATTTATTGGATTTGTAACCTCCCGATTTTTCATTGGGTCCCTAGATCCAGGGGCCCAAATAAAGAGCAAGAAACTGTCAGAGGGGCCCACTAACTCACGGGAAACCATGAGTGGGTCCTCCCAAGATCTATAACCACCCTGGATCCCGACTAGACTACGTACACTACGACTGACCGAATCGATCCCGAAAAAGCAAGGTCTATCAATCTCGACTTGTACTTGCCTTTGATAGAAGAGGAAATGACCGCTCTGTTGTCATTGTCTGGCCAAGATAAAGAGGCTCATGACCCATTTAACAACAGCCAAATCTATTTTGGCATAGAACCTCTATAAATGTAATGGAAATTGTGTGAAATATTATTTATTACTGCAATGTACTCTTAGATAATTATCATATAAATTGTATTGCTGTTTTTATATGATAAGTTAATTTGTTACTTTTGTTCGTACTTGCACTTATTTAATCTTGCATCTAATTCTGCATATTTTTAGAATGCTTCGTATACATAAATGTCCTGTTGAGATAACCCTTTCAGCCATATGTCCTCCCCAACTTGTGCATATAGGATGCCTTAAGGGTGAAGAAGGAAACCACTTAGTCATTGACTAATCCTCTAGTTGAAACCACCCCAGGAACAGCAACTCCACCTAAAGGACAACCATGAGCCTGCGGAGATGACCGCAGCGGAACCCTTCATCACTACTATTACTATTGGGGATGATATGAGAGATGTGAGATTATCATATTAGTTTGATGTATTACGTAGAGCTTGCTACTTAGCCCACACTTTTACTATTTGCTAGCACTATAGACCCTGTGTCGTTTTATTTCATGTAAATTATGCCAACTCTTGTGGCTTAAT
The DNA here is from genome assembly GCA_039583875.1 of Platanthera guangdongensis. Taxonomy (NCBI): domain Eukaryota; kingdom Viridiplantae; phylum Streptophyta; class Magnoliopsida; order Asparagales; family Orchidaceae; genus Platanthera; species Platanthera guangdongensis. The sequence goes on from CM077151.1 coordinate 27,095,200, forward strand.
ATTATGAATTATCTTCTGCTATATGAATGTGATATCGCCTGACAGGATAAGCATCATGTGGTATGAGTTAGCCCGAGTTATCTCGTACCTGAGCCCGGTGGCTCATTTTTCTAAGGAATGGGAAATAGGACAGAAACATGCCACTGAAAGACTCTACTGAGACAAAAATATGGGCGATCAAGAACATAGAGGAGGTAGGATTGGCAGTTGGTTAGATCTAGTATACCCGACAAGGAATTTTGCTACCTTAGGACCGTTATAATTACGGTCGCCATTCACCGGGGCTTTGGTCACCAGCTCACTTGTCATCAGGTCACCAACTTCCATGACCTTCTGGCACTGGGCAAGTGTCAGCCCCCAAACATGGTCTTACGATTTTGCGGTGACCTATGTTTTTGGTAAACAGTCGCTTGGGTCTGCTCACTGTAACCTACCTTTTACCGCAATGCGGTAACTCTGAGCATAAGACTCCTCCCTAACGTATAATGTATTTTTTAGAAGACGCGTGAAATTCTCTCATATGCATAAAACTACATGGTTGAACCATATATACAATATTTTATAGATCAGTATTAAGAAAGTATTATTGTAATAAATTTAGTATAACGGGAAAGATTTAATAGCAGTAAAATATAAGATCATTCACAATGTTAACTTAGCAAGAGGAGAAAAAATATCATCAAAGTCTACATTACACAAGCATTGTTGAATATATTCTTTGGAAAAAAAAAGTCATCATGATGAAGATCGGCGACCTTTGGATCATCAGATGGATGATCGGAGACCGCCATCGCATTCGTCGTGATTTTCACATTTTATATATTGGATTTATTTTATTGGATTTGTATTTTGGTAGTTATGTTAAAATATCCATTGATCAATCGTGGTCGTTGGATATTCTTAACCTAACTCCCACCCCCTAATATTCTTCCAACAACCGCATGAGGGGGACGTCGAGGATTTACAGTTTCAAAGAGGAACTGCTCAATCGGCGGAAGGTGTGACGCCTTCCCCCTCCCGGTGCCAACGTTGGGAGCTTCTACCGCCTCCGGGGGTGCCGACTCCCCCATCTGTTGTCTTCTACCGCCTCCTGCCGCCTTCTACCACCTCCTGTGGCCTCCCTCCACCCCCTACCAAGTATCCTGCCTCTCCACCTCAGATTTGAGTCTCCTCTTCCCTTCCCGCCACAAGACACCACCCGAAACTCCACTCCCGCGATTCCCCAACCTTCTACACCCCAGATTCACACCTCCCCTTCCACCCCACCGCATATTTTTGCCTTTCCGCACATCAACACTCCAAAATACACATTCCTGCATCCCTCCCGCAGCAGCCCCGACCCTACTCTCCTCCGATTTCAACATTCCAACCCCTCCCTGCTCCAAAATCACACCATTCAGCACCTGCCCGCTATTACACCCTGTTGTCCAGGCCCTTTACACTGTCAAATCCACTCCCAAATACCTTCCTGAAGTCTCTCAAGCCCTCCTCCATTTCCATGGCAATACCCATCCATATATCCACTCCAGCACTTCCTTAACATCATACCTGAATTTTCCCCTCCTCCAACAGCCCTCCCAGTCCACCAAACAGTCACTGCCCCTCTCCAAATGTCTGCCCCCCCCCCCCGACCCCCCACAACAGTATTCTCACTCTCGGACAGTCACTGACATCATTGGAGCTTCCCCAACACCACCGGCATTGAATACTTGGTGAGCTTTTACTTCTAGTGCTCATTTATTCACATTGTTCAAATATCTCATACTGTTAATAATGCTTGGCATAAATTAATATGATTGTTACATATCTCTATTGGCGTGCAAAAGATTTATTTGCTTCGCATTTTAATTTCAGTGCACTTTCAATTAACTTGTAATTGTTGTCTGCTTACTTTCATTGCAATACTTGTAATCAATTGGGACGTTGGCACGAGATTTTAAAATTAAGTTGTTTAATTAATTGTGCATCGGAAAATACTTGCATGAGTGAGTCATTGCATGTGCATCGCATTAGGGTTATCCTTCGTTAGTTCATTGGATTGTGTGCTTGTATTCATTTGCATTTTCATTTTAAGGTTCATCGTCGGCCAATTACATCCATCGCATGCCCATGTGTGTTGCATTTAGGGTTAGGGCATCGCAAGTACACATCCTATAGCATCGTAAGTACACATCCTATAGATTCGACCTGCGTCACATCAACCTTGCAGTGGGCACGTATAAGTAATCACGTAAAAAGAATGTGACATACATCTAATATTCATTCTCTCCTAAGAGATCCAAAACAAGACTAACTTCAAGATAAGCTAACTCTCATGCTATGAGATCCTTATATATATGGAGACGCGCTAAAAGATGAAATACATTAAAAGACAAATACATAATTAACTATCAATATAATATTATCCACACGGGTACCGAGTCTCTGGGAAACTCTCATGAGTGAGACTGATCGTCCGAGCGCGCGTCACTTGTCCACAAAGCGTATATGTATCGGTAGGTTCACAAGATGGTTGAGGTGGGTGTTAACATTAATTTTGGATATGTAGAATTTGTATTAAGAACAATACCTTTTTTATTCCTCATTTAGATGCACTGCTTTATATAAATAGAGTTCTGCCCATAAATGAAATGAATAAGTATTACACATTTCTGCACCATTTATCTCTTCATGTAGCTACAAAGTTATTATTGCTATAATTTCTATCTAATTTGACGCTTCCGAATACTTCGCTTGCAAATAGTAGCTCTGGCACATGAATAGTTGCAACACAATATAATGCTTACACATTTTAATATGATTCAGCCATTAAATAAAAATGCTATAATGTGCTCAAAATAACAATTATATCCTATAAAAATACATAATGCAGTATTATAGGAGTCATTATCCTATTTACACTAATTCCATCTACATACAACAAAACATTGCTATTTGCATGCAATAAAGCATTGCTATGTAAAATTAGAATGGATAGTTAGAAGAGAAAAAACATAAAATATAGAAAGATAACTAAAAACCAATGTAAACATTATATTTTTATTAATAAATAATAATGAGGAATAGAAACAAATCAATTATACATATCTATAGAGAGAGGGAGACAGAGAAATTTACTTCGGGTTGACAAACTCTGAGATTGCACCATGGGTTCTAGTTAGCTCTTCAATGTATGGTCCAAGTTCCAAAATAAGCTGCATATTAAGCATCATCAGAACGTTTCTGTAATAGCAAGAGTTCCAAGTAAATGGATGGAACTAAGTAACCTTTGCATTGATTAGTGTTATTCGTATTATTTGTGGTAGCTTTATGAATGCCTCTCATCATTTGTCCGATTAAAACGGCATAATTCAAAATAATATAATTGATACCAGTTGATAAAATCATGCAAATACCTGATTTATATTGCCAGGGAAGGGAGAGTAGCCTGTCTCACCATTGGCGTCTCCATCAGCATGTCCAGTTGCTCTAAGCAGAGGATCCAGCTGATTGTACTCCACATTAATAACCATCGTTCTTCCTGAATTCATGTTTATGCCTATTTAGTAACAACATAAGAAACTCTTACGTAGTTGAAAACACACTAAGGTAGCGTTTGGTTCGGCTTATCGCCTGCGGTGCGTTGCAAACTCAACGCATTTTTTGTCATAAGTTGCGTTTGGTTCGGCTGAATTTAAGAACTGGGTTTTTGGATTTCCACTCTTTCTTATCTACCCTTGGCCGCTGCATTATTTCACGTTCAGCCGCAATCGCGGTCATCCGCTTCACCGCAAGCCTTTCCTCTCTAATTAGTTTCGCCGGTCTTTCTTCGCTTTTCCTTCTCGGACCGCTGGAACCCTAATTGGAGCATCGGTGAGGTAAGCCTCTAAGGGTACGTTCGGTTCACCAGTTTGGGACACGTGGAAATGGTTTTGCGATTCCTCCTCGTCTTCCTCTTCATCTCCTTTCTCTCCAGCTTCCTTATTTCTGCAGAGATTCCGCCGCATCTCTTCATCTTCCTTATAATCTCCTTCGATTGTAGGGCTTCCAAAATATCCAGATCCAAACTGGACGCCTCTGTTGTTGTCCGTCGCCATCCGCCGTCACCAACTTCCTCATCGCTGGTAATATTCCGAAGCAGCACTATTTTCAATTTTATTGACTCTTTTAAGTATATAATGGTTCATAGGAGTATAGGAATTTTGTTGTTTTTTAGTTTAAAATTTTATCGATTTTAATTTTCTCTCTTCTCATGATGGATTACAGACTCTTTTCCACTAAGCTTAACCTAGAGTTTTTTTATAGGATCAATGTGTTCAAGCCTCTTCACGTTTAATCGTATCATACTTCCTAAGGATTAGCAATTCTTAGAACTTGAATGTCGTTCTAAATACATTTTTTTCAAGGTTGTTATAGGAATCTGAGTAAAAAAAGGTTATGAATCACAAATATTTGTCTGTAAATATTCGATCACTTAGATGCAGTTGCCTTCTTTTCGATCCATAAAACAGCTCATGATGCAACAAAAATGTTCATGAAAACATGTTTGGCAGTTTAATGTTGAATTTCTAATAAATTGAAAGCAGATCTTTTGGGAAATACTCGAGATTGCTTGGATTTTGAAATCAAACTTGTTGTAGTTAACTCATCCGTTTCATTGTTGTCTAATAGTTCCAATATTTTGTGTTATATTTGAAAGAAAAAAAATTTTATTCAAAACTCCGTTTTGTATCCAAACAACTTTTTGAAAACTCCGTTTTGTAAACTCTGTTTCACCCAAATAGTTTTTTAACAAAACTCTGTTTTCCAGAATCAGCACTTTTTCTATCAGCAATAGTTCATCGGCAGTTTTCCATCAGCAACAGCTCAACCAAACAGAGCCCAAGTATTGTAGAGTGGTTATAACCCTGATCCTAAAAAGAGTTTAAAGGTTTAACAAATCACCAAAAAAATGATAATTTTGAAGTAAGCATGCGGCAATATTTGGATCTCAATTCTCATGAACAAACTCAAGTATTTGCTTTGTAGAAATTTGATGCAAGACATTCCTATTCTAGTACTCACCATGTGGGAGGGTGTGGTACCCCCTTAGGGTTGGGTGGAAGATAAAAACTGAAATTACTTAAGAATACTCAAGAGGAGACCCTCTTTTGAGCCCTAGGCTCCAACTCAAGTCCAAACATCCAAAACAAGAAATAAAGATACGAGGGGGAATTATATATACCCACACACACAAAGACATACAGTAAATAATATCAAAGACTAAATAGAAGGGATGTGCCCCCAATTAGTATTCACTCACTTTGGCCTCCAAGAATAAACCTGCCAAGTAGTCGTGGCGCCTTCGCTCCTCGGGTCATCCTCCTCCGTCGTAACAATGCCTCCATCTGAAAAATTTGTCTTGTACTCAAGGCAAAATCCCGAAAACTGGGTACGGAAGTCCTCGTGATCCCACCATGCAGTGTCTGACTCTGAGAGGCGCTGCCAAACTACCAAGACTTGCTCACGGAAGGTTGCTTGATCGGAAGTGCATTTCAACATGGATTCGGGAAGGTCCAAGAAGGCGGCGTGGCGCAATCCGGCCCAAAGGGGGATCGTAAGGAGTCTTCGACGGTGTGGTCCTCCACTACCTGTTTAAGCTATGAAACATGGAACACGGGATGGATCCTGCTGTGGGGAGGGAGGTGGCGCGGGTAGGCCACCTCGACAATACGGGAAATCACCTCTAAAGACCAGTAGAAATGGGCGGACAATTTTGGGTGGCCCCGTTGTGCAACACAGGACTGTCAATAGGGGCAGAGCTTGACGAACACCGAGTCTCCAATCTGAAATTGCGTGCGGCGTTTGTTGGCGTAGTGGATCATCTTCTATTGTGTTGCGTGGAGGTGGGTCTTCAGTAGCCTGAGTGTCTCGTCGCGATCTGAGTAGATCTCTCACGGACCCCACGTGGCATTCCCGTGAAGGTGTTGTAGGATGGTGGGTGGTTGTATACGGCCTAGACGAGAGTCATGCCAACGAAGTTGTGGAAAGCGGTGTTGTAAGAGAATTTTGCCAATCCAAACCACTTGTCCCAATTACGTGGTTGGTCCGACGTGAAGCATTGTAATTACGTCTTGAGGCAACGGTTCAAGACCTCGGATTGTCCATAACCTCTGTGGATGGTAGATTGTACTCATTCAAAGTTGTGTCCCCTGTAGCTTGAATAACTCCTGCCAAAAGTGACTCAAGAAAAATGGATCAAGACCACTAAAGATCGAGTGGGGAAACCCATGGAGGCATACCACCACCGAGATGAAGGCATCGGCCACAAGCGGTGCAGTAAAAGGATGTCGCAGTGGAAGGAAGTGTTCGTACTTAGACAAACGGTCCACCACGAGAATGCAGTTGTACCCCGAGGAACGAGGGAGTCCTGTAATGAAGTTCAACGCCAAATCTTCCCAGATGAGGTCGGGCAGGGGGAGAGGTTGCAAGAGGCCCCTGGAAACGTGGCCTCGTACTTGGAGCATTGGAAGACCAAACAGGGGGCAACATAATCCTCCACCTGGAGCAGCATGCCCCGCCAATAAAGGGCTGCGGTCAAACGATGATAAGTGTGCAAGGCACGGACATGGCTGACAGCTGGTGTGGCGTGGTACTCGGCAAGGAAGCGTGGAATGCTTGGAGACAAAGCCGATAGCACCATGCGTCCCAGGTATAGTAGTCGACACCCACAAGGATATACAGTGGGCATGCGGATGCATCAGTACGTAAGCGGTCGATGATGGAGCGCAGTGTCGGGTTGGCTTCCACCTCACTCTGTAAGGCAACTGCCCCTTGCCTCACGAGTCAGGAGATGGCTGTCAATTTCTGCTGCGTCTGACTGGCGAGAAAACGTGTTCACCGTGACGTTGGTCTTGCCCGAGCGAAATTCCATCGTGAAGTCGTACCCCAAAAGTTTCACCGCCCAAACCCGTTATGTGGGAGTGGACATCTTATGACTCAGAAAGTAGCAAAGACTGGTGGTCCGTCCGGACCACAAACTATCGGCCGAACAGATAGGCCGACAATGTTGGACTGCCAAGAAAGAAGGGTGTGAACATCTCTACGATCATATACTTACTGAATGATCCAAACAAGGAACCCTTGAAGACCCTAACAAGTTGGTATAAGAGCCACCTCAGCCTACCACCGCATCTGCTGAGCGCTACCCTGACAAATCCTCGTGCCCTACCCGCAAATAGGAACACCACTCATGCGGGTAGATCCTGCGTTCCCAAGAGCTCAATCCCACGTCAGGCCACCACGAGTATCGATGGGGGACGAGAACCTCACCTTATCGCGCATTATGGAGTCACTCTAGAAAATGATGATGAACCAAGCTGCCACTACCTCCCCCTAAGTTGCGCAACAGCAGGACAAAGATGACACCGCCCTCGCAGCTCTCACCTATTGAATGAATACACTAATTATGCAGCAAACCACTCACCTATGTCACGACCCAACAGAAGTTTTCGCAAGGGATATGGATCCTCCCCATTAAGATTAAAAGAGTATAAAGGAAGGGCGGAGATGGTCGATATCTCCCAAGATGTCAAACTGAATTTCTCGATCTACAATTTGAAGGTAAACCCCGCAAACTTGTCTTCTGCAGTGTGAGTTGTCTTCACAACCCAACATATACCATGGATAAAATGGATTGGTGTGGCATCCTACCATCTCCTTGGAGCGGCTAAGCTATTTATGGACAACTAGAGAGGAGCGCCCCAATAGGACATGAGACAACTTCAAACGACACTACAACATACGCTTTGGTCTGCCACTAAAAAGCAATCCCTTGGGAGAACTCATATCCCTTAAGTAGACCGACTTTGTCAATAATTATCTTGACAAGTTCCAAAACCTCCTGGCACGTCTTCATTCTTCTCGAGCAAGTCCCAATCTCTACGGTTGGACATCATAAATACCTAATCAATAAGGTGGAACATGAGGCGCTCGCTTGGGAGAGCTCATATCTCTCAAATAAACAAGCTTTGTCAATGATTATCTTGAGAAATTCTAAAAAAATTTGGAGCGTGTCACCTTCAATCTTCTCGAGTAACATGCCCCTATCTCCACGGTCGGACGGCATAAATGCCTTATCATTGAGGTAGAACATGAGGCGTTCTCTGACTTAAGAACTGCAATGAGCATCACAAAAATATGGGAGGGAAGGTTACACATGGACTGCCACTCTGAGGGGAAGCGGGGGTGGTCGAGGGGTAGGGCTGCAAGAGTGGCCTTTTCAAGGCATGGCCCCTTCGACGAGACGGCCTAAAAGACAATATTCCACATTTGCGCCACTCATCAAAATAATGTCACATGAGGAAACGACTAACCGTCGGCAAAAAGTTGTGTTATAATTGTGGCAAGCCCTATATTGCAAACTACGAGTGCGGGTAACAATTTTTGTTAGAAGTGGACAAATCATCAGACTAAGAGCAAGGTATGGGAGACACAGAAGATCAAGATGTTTCATTGTATGCCATCATCGGGGTCAGTTATGACCATGCCATGTAAACGACTGTCCAAGTTTGAGAGGAGGCGGAAAAGGTCTTGGTGGATTCTAAAAGCTCGCAATTTTATTGGGAAGTAGACAAGAGGTTGGGCACTCACATACGACATCGTGATAACACGAGTAGTTGTCGTTAATGGGGACAAGTTGTCTAATCCGACGTCTAGGTGCACATTGAGCGAGAATGGTTCTTTATTGAATTATACACCTCCAGCTCCACAAGTTTGGCATGATTTTGGAAGATAAGTAGTTGGGCACACAACTCAATAGTTTGGAATTTCAAACTGCTAGAGATGAGGATAACTCGAGGGGAAGGAAATAGTGTAGCGGGAGACCGACCAAATCTCACCAGTCACCTTCACATTGAAATAAAGATGAACTCGAGCAACTTCACATTGAAATAAAGATGAACTCGAGCAACTGTTGGAGAAGTATGAAAATGTGATGGAAGAAAAAATGTCTCCCCCCCCCCCACCTCCTGGATCACTGAATCTATATACTTCCAGGCACACCTCCGGTAATGGTTTGGCGTAATAGCCATACCTCTAAAAAGACGAGATAAAACGGCAATGTGCAACCATGATTTGTCAAGGCATCATTAAGACAAGTCAATTGCCTTTTTTCCTTATCAGTTCTCCCTATGCGGAAGGACGTCACTTGAAGAATATGTGTCAACTATCGTAAGCTAAACGTGAGGACTCTGAAGGATAAGTTTTTGATAAGTGTCGTGGGGGTGTTCGTTCTTGGATGAACTTTATGGGGAGGTACTTCTCAAAACTTTGACTTATGTTCGAGCAATCATCAAATTGACATGATCCCCCAAGACATCGAGAAAATGACTTCTTAGACACATCACAGGCATTTTGAGTTTTTGATTATGTCGTTAAACCTCGTCAAGACCCCTCCACCTTTCAATCACAAATGAATGAGGTGTGTTGCATCCACCTACATAAATTTGTGTTTGTTTTCTTTGAAGATATTCTTGCGCATAGCAAGTTGATGGAAGAACAGTTGGAGCACCTCTGCATCACGGATTGATTCACACGAATTGATTGTTCCTTAAAAGGAAGTAATCTTTTGGTGGCACGCCTGTGACATATTTCGGTCGCGTGGCCCACGGGCAAGGAGTGGTGATGAATCCAGGGAAGATTAGCGTACTGACTGAATGGGTGGAGTCGAGAACCCGACGTGAGTTGTGGGGATTCCTCGGTCTAACAAGATACTATCGTCGCTTCATTAAAGACCATGGGAAGATCGCGACACCTTTGACGAACCTCCACGAGAAGGAATCCTTCAAACTGAGGCTAGATGACACCACGACCATTGGATAGCTAGAGGAAGCACTCATGCCAGCTCCGGTGTTGCATCTTCCAAATTTCCTAGAGGTGTGCATAGTTGAATGTGATGCCACTATAGAGGATAGTGGAGGAGTGTTTCAACGGCGAGGACATCGGATTGTTTTACCGTAGCAAGAAGTCGGTGGTACCATCGGAAATTACCTGCTTGCGAGCAAGAACTAGTCGGGTTGGCCAAGATCATGCAGCATTGGCGGCCCCACCTATAGGCAATCCTTCATCATTTGTATTGTCCACTACCGTCTGAAATTTCTTCATAAGCAAAAGATTGCAACTGCCGCACAACAGAAATGGGCTAGTCTCTCACTAGGGTATGACTTTTGGATCAAACACAAGGCAAACATGCTTAAAAGAGTTGTAAACGAGGCTGTCAGGATTGCGATCCGGATCATAAGATCTTACGATCCTATGATTCAAATATGGAATCATAGAGGCGCTAGTCCATGCTATCTCAACACCCATCGCGCCCCCTTGCGGTAACCATACGGGAGGAGATCGGGGCAACTCCAACCCTTAACTCAAGGAGGCAAACGAACAAGGCATGCTTAAAGAATATTGGACGATGGAGAACGAATTCATTTGTTACCGCGAGCAATGCACCGTGACTCATCTTAGATCATGATGAGTTACTTGTGATGGTCGAGGTTCGCCTAGAACAAGCACAAGTTTGGAATAAAATAACATACAACGGCGAGCACAGGCAAGTCAAACATAATCGGTGATTGGGTATAACTTAAATTTAGTGCATACCAACAAAGTTCGATGACCCGGCGCATAAGAAACAAGCTTGTCCCAAAGCATTAAGGGACTTTCCAAATAGAGAATACTGATGGAGAAATGGCCTACCGGCTACATCCATTGGATGTAAAAAAATTTACCTCTTTCTTTGTGTCAAAACTCACGAAAAGTGTGTACACCCAACTGGAGGGCACCCCTCCCCTCCCCCAATTGATGAAGGGAGCGTGTTACAGTAACCAGACAACGCTCTTGCATCGTGAAGAAGGAGGGGGGTTATTTGAGGACCTCGTCCAATGAGAATGGCATGAACTGTGGGATGGCGATATGGGAGTCAAGTGAACAATTACAAATAGAAGTTACTACATTTCAACTTGAGGACAAGTTGGATTTCCCAAGGGACTATGGTATGGGCCCGCGCTAGGGATGAGCTATACCAAACGTGAGAAAGCGTGAGGAGACGGGCATTCGAAATTTAACGCACTCGTTGCGATTACCAGTTTATTTTGCGTATTGTATTTCTTTTTTATATTCTTTGATATCTTTTTTTGTATTTATATTTTGTTAATTAACCCATGAGGGTGGACCTAATGTGTAATTGTGCCAAGGGGGGTATAAGTACCCTTCCATTATGGAATGAAGCATCTTTTGAACCAGAAATCCTCCTACCAGTGCAGCTACCACCAACCAGCCTCGAGGAACCATGCTCTGAGTGATGCTCCGGCCCCTCCTCGACATGCCTTCTCATTCCTATTCACATTCTCTTCCTCTTCAGTGCCACAATTGGTCACTCCAAACGCACTCGTTCCAAGAAGGGAGGGCGTGAACACCTCTACAATCCAATACTCACAAGAGAGTTAAAGTAAGGGTCTCTCAAAAATCCTAACATGGTGTTGACATTTTGATCGGTCTTGACCTGAAAACTTTGGGGTAAGTCGTAGTTAGGCCAACATTACTACTTGAGGTATGTTAATGACTAATTAGTTCTAATGACTAAAGCGAACCAATTTTAGTTCTAGCTGGCACAATATGACCTGAATTGACAAAATTAGGCTCAAGTCTTTAAAATTATGCCAAGTCAGCCTGAAATGACAAGGTCGGGCCAAAAGGGTTCAAGTTAAACAGTTTGGTCAAAAATAACCTAAATGAGAGTGGGCGTACATGTCATTTAGTTGCACTCCTTGATGACATGTAGGTTTAGTTGAGAATGTGTTCCTCCATGAATACTACTTGCACAAGAAAGACAAGTTCGGGTGTGCTAGTTTGTGCATTAGGTGATTAAGATAAAAGTTGTTTGGTCTCGGGTATCTGCTAATAATGACCGAGAGACAAGTAGGGGAGGTTAGAGTTACAGGTAGCAGCCTACTTTGTATTATGGCAGGGCAGTTCATGGAGGGATTCAGTAGATAACTGAGCTCTAAGGTGTTAATTTAGTATATGACTTCACTTCTTGCAGTCTAGAGCCCATTGCCACCATCTCTGAGGAGACTTTCAGCTCAGGCAGTAGCTGAGTGGTAGGCATGAAAGGGTACATCCTATTTCAGATACGATTTAATTAAGTCATAGTTACTCAGTTGGTCACACCGGATGAGGTATGTGTGCTAGCTTGCACATGAACTGACAATTTTCTAGTATGTCGGTATAGGATGTACTGATGTAATGATGAGATTTTTGTGCAATGTGATGTAATTAGGTGATATTCAAGTTGTGGTCAAGTTATTCTTGGTGATTTGAAACCCCTGAGGACTTAGCGACTGTGAATATGGTAGTAGTTTAAATCTTAGTTGTGATTGTTGAGACAGCACATATAGATCTTTTTACTACTGTGCACTATATTTTACTATACTTTTCAGTTGATGTTGCACTTCCTTACTCAATCATACTTATATGCAAGAATATTGTTGATATTAATCCTATCATACATAATTGGCAGTCCACCCTCGAGCATATAGAATCCTTTGGGGAGTGGGTCGGGATTGCTTACTCTGTTAACAAACCCAGTCGGTGAATCACTTTAGGACAATTGATAAGGAATAGCGAAAGGTCAGCCAGAAGATTGGTTGTACTCTTTGTTGGGAGTACATTACTATAGACTTTTGAGCTACATGTTCTGCTTGACATAACAAAACCTTTGTAACTGGAAATGTTATATAGTTTCTTATGTACTACTACTCGGTGATTTTTATCAGCTCATTATATCACAGGCTAGATTTACTATGATTACTTTGTGTTTTCGTTATATGTAAATTGGTCTCTATTCTACCGAAGAGTGTAGCATTATGACACTTGAACATCAAACAATGGCCCGATTCATGGCCCACCACAAATGATAGATTGGGATCAGGATGTTACAATAACTTTGTTAGAAATTAGTTGAGAGGACTAAATACTCATTAAACATATAAAGGAACAAATTATTCATATTCAATTACCATCTGAATGAGTAAGCTTAGTTATTCCGCCAATAGCTTCCTTTGCTTTGCGAGGAACAGCAAGAGAGTTAACATGATACCCTTTAGTCACGCTTACTCCCAGTGAAGCTGGAATTGCCTGTATGTAAAGTGAATAAGGTTAGCATAACCTGGTGGACTTTATCAAAGGACTAAACAAAGTTTTCATGATATGCTAGTATGGAAGAACTCCAGTTAAACTGGTGAACCTTAAAGAGTAATCCATTTGTATCTTGGTAGAATAAAACCCATCGTAGACCTGCATCGCGCCTGCAGCGAGGAAAAATAATGAAAATTAAAAAACTGCAGCTAGAGACTCATATAGCATTTTCCCATACACTCCCAAAATGAAAGGTCTCACTTCCAAAGGAAAATTGGGGAATTGCATCCCTAAGAAGCACATGATGGTCCCCAAAAACATGACCAGGCCTTATCATTTGATGTGACACATGAAACTTGCAATGAATTGCAAGTAATAGAAAAGCTAGTGACAAACCATTTGTTCAAGAGGCCACTGTTATAAAGAAGAGAATGCACATCGCCGTGGCCATGTGGCTTGGTCTGTCAAACCAAAATCAACAAAAAGCTAGCGAAAGTACATAAAAGGAATTAATAGAGTTTGAATTAATTTCTTCCAAGACACAAACAGACCTGAATCATGTACTTGTCATTAGGGTCTAATGCAATCCTAGCATCATTATCATCTAAGCATGCCACCTTTTCCTGTAAATAAAGGAAAAGAATAAATTTTCCTGAAAGAGGTAACATTCAAGTAATAGATACCATACCTGTTTAATGAGTATCACTTGGTCAGGCTTCATTCCAAAATAATAATTAGATTCCAAAAGCTTTAGAGTGGGTATGTGGGTGTCATCTGATGTCATTATGACAAAAGGAATCTCAACATGAAACGTCTCTGCAATATTGACAGTAAAATCAAAACAGCTAAGAGGTAATATGAAGGTATAATATGTGAAGAGAGGGATTAGGGAGGATACAACAGAAAATAGAATAAAGGATCTGCAACACAAAGGGAACTGATATAGTTATGCGTAGTTTATAACTTGCACTCTGCAAGCAACAAGACATTCCAAAATTTTAATGTAACACATAGTAACATGATGTCAAGATGAAAAAAGTAACAAAGTATATTCAAAACAATCACAAATGACATGAACGTATACATGACATGGGACTCAAAATTAAAGATGATCCAAAAAGGGTAAGGCATCCTACCCAATCCTCAGAATTGAAAGAAAAAATAGAACTGCATTGACAGAGAGCAAAAAAGCCGGTAACAATTCTCGAAGAGTAACATTTGTCAAGCAACGAGTTTAAAATTTACTGAGCACTTGTTCTAGAGTCAAAATTGCATTGAAATAAAAATATGGGGATACAACTCGTGAGGCATGCTCACAGCTAGCTTTTGAGGGTCGGTTCCCTCTCGAAGCCTCACTCCAAATGAGAGGCAATCCTAGAAGACCAACACTCCTGTAGAAGTGGAAAATCTGAACCTTGTATATACTTTCTCAATGGTCAAATACAAAGTATGAGAACAAATTTATAGGAGAGAGAAAGAGAGAGGAAAGTCCTATACATGATGTGGGACTAAAGAGAGAAGAGAAAATAATAATAAAATACAAAAGGAATGGAACATTGTTATATGGGCTTTTCCAACACTCCCCCGCAAGCTGGAGCGTACAAGTCATATGCACCCAGCTTGTACAGACACTGATAAAATAAGGTACTAGATAAAGCCTTTGTGAGGATATCAGCAACTTGATCAGTGCCTGAAACATGCTTTAAGTCTAGTTTCTTCATTTGAACTTTCTCCCGAATAAAATGACAGTCTACTTCGATATGTTTCGTGCGTTCGTGGAAGATCGGATTTTTTGCTATGTGTATAGCCGCTTGACTGCCACAAAATAGAACAGCAAAAGAGGGAAGTTTCACCCCCAGATCAGCAAGGAGGCTTTCAAGCCATGTGAGTTCTGAGACAACTGATGTCATCGATCGGTATTCTGCTTCCGCTGAAAATCAAGCAACCACTGCTTGTTTCTTATTTTTCCATGTAATGAGATGACCTCCAAAATATGTACAAAAACCACTGGTTGACCGCCGATCGTCCAAGGAGCCAGCATAATTGGCATCTGAATATGCAACCAATGTTGGAATAGAGGTAGAGGTTTTGTAAACTAGCCCTTGACCCGGAGCTGCTTTAAGGTATCGAAGAATACGTTCAACAGTTTGAAGATGAGCGACTCGGGGAGAATGCATGAACCGACTTACAACTCCAACAGCGAACAATATATCCGGCCTTGTGACCGTTAGGTAGATCAATTTTCCCACAAGGCGTCAATAGTATTCCGGATTTTGGAGAAGCAGATCAGCATCAGAGGCATGAGCACATAGCTTGTGATTTGCATCCATCGGAGTAATTGTTGACTTGCATCCGGACTGGCCAGCGTCTTTGAGGAGGTCAAGACAATACTTTCGTTGGGATAGGACAAGTCCATCCGGACGTCTTGCGACCTCAAGACCGAGGAAGTAGCGAAGATGCCCCGGGTCTTTTGTCTGAAACACGGTGCTAAGGTGTTGTTTGACATCTTGAATCCTCTTCGAGTCATCTCCAGTAAGTATGATGTCATCAACATAAACTAACAGAAGAACAGTTCTTGTTGCCCGGTGTCGAGTGAATAGGGAGAAGTCTGCAGAGCTCCGAGTGAAACTCATGTCCCGAATAACCTTACTGAACTTGTCAAACCACCCCCGAGGGAATTGTTTGAGACCATAAATGGATTTCTTCAGAAGACACACACACGAGACTCCCCTGTGGTCTCAAACACGGGAGGTTGGTGCATGTAGACGGTTTCCTGAAGATCGTCATTCAGGAACGCATTTTTGATATCCAGCTGATGAAGGGGCCAGTGGCGATGCATGGCCACTGAGAGAAGGACGCGAACGGTGTTGAGTTTGGCCACCGGAGAGAAGGTTTCCTCATAGTCAAAGCCCTGTTGTTGAGTGAAGCCACGGGCCACCAGGAGGGCCTTCAGACGGTCAATGGTGTCATCAGGAGCATGTTTGATGACGAAAACCCACTTACACCCAACGGGTGTCTGGCCGGAAGGTAAAGGGACGAGGACCCAGGTTTGGTTAGCTCAAAAGGCCGTCATTTCTTCTTCTATAGCGGCCCGCCGGCCGGGATGTTGAAGAGCCTCCTGCACAGAATTAGGCACAGAAATAGAGGATAATGATGTGGCAAAGTGACGAAGTGGTGGGGAGAGGCGATGAAGAGAGACATAATTCGTCATGGGACGAGAAGCAGGCCGCGGAGCGTCAGACGTCGAAACCGACTGTAGTGGGGCAACGGGACGAGAAGAGCGGCGAGAATAGACCTGGATGACAGGAGGCTTGGGAAGAGCTGGAGGCTGGGCAGGAGGGAGAGATGGTGGAGAAAGGTGCACGACGGGCTCAGAAACAGGTATGACAGGGCGCACGACGGGCTCAGGAAAAGGTATGACAGGTCACACGACGGGCTCAGGAAAAGGTGCTGGATCCGGAGCAGAGAAGAAAGGAAGATCCTCCCGGAAGATGACATCAGTAGAAATAGTCACCTTGCGGGTAATGGGCGACTAGCACACGTAGCCCTTTTGAGTGCGTGAATACCCCACAAAGACAAATTTGGCTGCATGGGGATCCAACTTGTCCGTAGACGGGCCTAGGGTGTGAACGTAGCACGTACACCCAAAGATGCGGGGAGTAAGAGAGAAGGCAGGAGTGGAGGGAAATAGGAGGCTGAACGGAGTAGCATTGTGGAGGACGGAGGACGGGAGACGGTTGATGAGAAAACAGGTCGTGGAAAGCGCAAAGTGCCAATAGGGTTTAGGAACCCGCATTTGAAGCATAAGAGAGCGAGTCATATCAAGGAGATGGAGATTTTTACGCTCTGCGACACCGTTCTGTTGAGGGGTATAAGCACACGACGTTTGGTGAATGACCCCAAACTCAGAGCAGAGGGTTGCGAAATCATGGTCAGTGTACTCGCGCGCATTATCAGTGCGAAGAGTTTTGATGGGCACGGAGAATTGAGTGCGAGTCTCAAGCAAGAAAGCCCGAAATACGCGGGGAAGCTCGAAACGATCACGAAGGAGATACAATCATATCATGCGGGAATAGTCATCTATAAAAATAAGAAAATAACGGTAGCCATAAATACTAGGAATCTTGTACGGACCTCATATATCGGAGTGTACCAAAACAAAAGGAGCAGAGCTCCGAGTACAATGAGGTGGAAAAAATGAAC
The DNA here is from genome assembly GCA_039583875.1 of Platanthera guangdongensis. Classification (NCBI taxonomy): domain Eukaryota; kingdom Viridiplantae; phylum Streptophyta; class Magnoliopsida; order Asparagales; family Orchidaceae; genus Platanthera; species Platanthera guangdongensis. The sequence goes on from CM077151.1 coordinate 27,112,552, forward strand.
GAGGCTGTTTGCCAAAAATACATGTTTCACACTGAAAAGCAGGAAGAGAAATATCGGGGAGAGCCTTCTGGAGGACAGGGAGAGAAGCATGACCAAGACGCCGATGTCAATCCTCGGAGGAGACAGATGCGAGGAGAGTAGGAGAGTCATCAAGAAGGTAGAGTCTGTTCTGCAGTCACCCCGTACCAATGATAGTCTGCATCTGCTGATCCTGTATCAGAAAAGAAGAAGTAAATGTCACAGAGCAATATAAGCCAGCAGTGAGGCGAGCAACAGAAAGTAAATTAAATGGAGAACCCGGAACATGAAGAACCGAGCGCAGGGAAAGCGATGAGGTGAGAGGAATATCAGCACAGCCAGAGACAGAGACAACTGCCCCATTGGCCACAGTAATGTACTTCAGATGAGGAGAGGACAAGTACTGAGGCGGTCGAACAGAGGTGATGTGATGAGTGCCACCAGAATCCACAATCCATCGCGTGTCAGTGGAGAGGCAGGCGACACTTTCATTGGAGATTGAGACAGCAGAGGAAACCGAGGCAGGAGGACGGCTGAGCAGGCCCTGGAGATGCTGGAGCCGAAGGCGAATCTTGTCAAGGTCAGTACGAGGGGTAAAGGAGTCGGTGGCAGCAACAGAGGCCAGCGGACGAGGAGGACGACCATGCTTGCGATAGCACGTAGCTTTAAGGTGCCCGTCCTTGCCGCAGAAGGAACACTTAGGTCGCAGCCGACCACCCCGGCCTCGTCCCCGAGAGTCAAAATAAGAATCCATGGAGACAAACAACGGCTAGGCGAGAAGACCAGCGAACAGAAGAAGAAGGTCGCGTGAATAGGGGAGACCGCGCGAACAGAGGCGAGGCCGCACGATCACGGTGTGAACACACCAGCGGCAAGGAGGACACCGCGACCAAAATGTGGAGCTCGGAGGAACAGAACGAAGGCCCGGCGACCAGAGAGAGGTCGCGGCGAGAAGGAGAAGGCCTGGGCAGAAGTTCGCAGGTCGCACGGTCACGGTGTGGTCGCACCAGCGGCAAGAAATAAGCCACGGCCGAAGTGCAGAGCCCGAAAGGAAAGGAGGCCGCGGCTAGGAGAACGCAGCGGACAGAGACAAGCCGCGCGAAGAGACCGCGGCGGACAGAGACAATCCGCGTGAAGAGACCGCAGCGGATAGAGGACAAGCCAAGCGGACAGAGGAGGTCCGTAATGGTAAGAAGACTGCAGAGCAGACAGGAGAACTCTGCAGCGATCACGGCGACAAAGCACCAGCGGCAAGAGACGTCACGACCAAGAAGACGAGACCGCAGAGAATAGAAAAGGGAGCCCGCAGCGGATAGAAAGAGAACGTCTTGGAACCAGCAGAACGTAGGGACCACAAGGGAGACCGCCAGGAACACCGTAGTGCAAGATAAGTCCGCGGGAAGCAGAAGGCCACGCGGACAGAAACCGGAAGAGGCCGCCTGTCAAAGAGGAGTGGGCCCACGTAAGAGAATGAAGAAGACTATAAGAGGAGGAGAAGGGAAGAGACGGTGGAGCCACGGAGGAGACACCGCTAGCGAGCAGGTAGGTCGCAGCGACTAGGCAGGAATCCGCACGGTCAAGGTGAGTACACCAGCGGGAAAGGAGAAGTGTCACGACCTAGATGTGGAGCGTGCCGAAAAGAGAAGCCGCCAGCAGCAAGAGAATCAAAGCGCGGCGAGCAGAGAGCAGCGACTAGAAAGAGCTGCGGCGAGAAAGGCGCGGCGACTAGAGACAGTCGTGTAAGAAGCAGCGACAAAGGAGGTTGTGCAGAGAGCAGCGAGCAGAAGAGGTCGAGCGGCAAGACGAGGCTGCAGAATATGGAGCAGGTCGCAGCGGGTATCAAGGAGGCAGACCGCAACACCACAGAGGAGGTCGCAGCAGGTACCAGGAAGGTGACAAGAGGGGGGCAGCATGAACACAGGGTTGGGTCCCAGAAGGAGAGAAAAAAGGAGAGGCACAACGAGAGGAGCATGCCGAGTAGCAGGCGGATAGAAAACTGCTATCTGACACCGAGTAGTACCGGTATAGGCGGACAGAGAGGAGGAGCACGCCGAGCTGACGGAAAGGAGACCGCCCAAGGTAGGCGATTAAGAAAATAGAGGCTGCCCAAGGAGGACCGGACGCTCTGATACCATGTAGCAGTGGAAAATCTGAACCTTGTATATACTTTCTCAATGGTCAAATACAAAGTATGAGAACAAATTTATAGGAGAGAGAAAGAGAGAGGAAAGTCCTATACATGATGTGGGACTAAAGAGAGTAGAGAAAATAATAATAAAATATAAAAGGAATGGCCAATGTTATATGGGATTTGCCAACAACTCCCAACACTCCCTTAAATAGGTGAGAGAGGGAATACTTTGAACATTACCAAAATGTGATTAGGGCTACATAGTAAATGGACATGTGGGATACTGAGGTGACGTTCAGCGAGGCGGCTATGATCCTAGGGAGTCGTATTCGTATCAGTACACCCCTCTCGAAAATCAACATTTTCCTCAAGGTCAAGGTGCGAGGGGCCGTCAACAAGTGTCAGTGGATTCAAATTCATAAAGACAGGGTCATTATTTTCAGCATTGATCAGCAAGGGCAATTCCTTGTGAGTGTTGTGGGTGGGCAAGTATAGATTCTTGCAGCGAAAAAGAGGTCATTCCAGTGAAACTCTTGGTATTATTGGCGGAATAAGTGTTGGGGTGATGAAGGTACCATCGTTGGCAAAACGGATAGAGATGGAGGCGGAAAAATCAACGAAAGTCCAACTGAAGGTGGATGATTCAGTTGATGGAGTGGTGGCTGAGGTTTGGGAGGTTAGTACTAGTTGGTGAAGTGGTGATGTCAAGGAGGGCGGCAGAACCACGCAGAGTTCCTCGTCGAGGCAACGAGCTTACTCCATAGCTCAGTAGAGGGTGGATGGGTTGTGTACACGAAGGCATGTGTAGGCTAGAGAGAGCCTGGTAACATGTGTGGCAATCTCAATGAACTCAGTGATGTAGATCGTGACAGGGTCAGACTGACGAATGGAACAATGCACTCATATGCATTTCTTGTTTGGCATGTGTCGTACTGGCGAAGGAGTTCCTCCTTACATATGGGTCGGATAGATCGAGAATATTTTGGCACGTCTAGCGCACCCAGTGGAGCGCATGGTCTTCCGTGTAAATAATCATCATGGGGACCATCTTGTTGGAGAGACTGGAAAAAAACAGGTGATCCAGCTGAGCGGGTTTATTCCAACGAACATTGAAATCACAATATGGTGAAGGTGGGCCATGTGAATGTCCTAGACGAGATGTAGGAATCTCATGTGGTAAACGGTGGTCCCGTAAGAGAGTGGTTGTGGAGGGCGCGGGGAAGTTTGGTGACGGAGGCGGTGGTTGCGAGCTCACAAAGGAGTGTGAGGTCTTCCAGTGGAGCTTCTAGTCAATCTAAACGAGATGCATCGGTGAATGCCTAAGCGAAAGCGTTGATGTAGACCAAAGCTAGAGTTTTGAAAGTAAGCTATTTATTATGCGTTTGATTTTAACTTGAAGATGGCCGAGAGGGCCAATTTGAATTTACGCGTGCAAATCAATTTCAAGTGTTGGATATTCTTAAAGTCGTTAATTTCGGTTTAGGTGGAGCTCTCACGTATTTTATGAGTTGAACGTTCTACGAGATCAATACGTCCACAAGCAAAATCCACAATAATAATAATTTATGAGATAACGACAATTAAAAGCAGGAAGAAAGTTGAAGCAAGCTTATGAGTATTTAATTGGATGGCATAAATCTAAGTTAAACAAATTGGAACAAGGATATGGCAAGGATACGCAACGACAGGTAATCCATATCTGAAGTCCTTTGTGCAATAGTGAATAGCAGTAACTCTGAAGATTGATGGAGGGGGTTGAAGCCGACGTCAACTCGCAGGGGCTCTTTGGTTAGGTCACCGGAGTGGAAGGGCGAGGTTGACGGCGGCCTAAGATCAGGAGACTGGTGGAGTATAAACTGTCGGCACAGGAGATGGTGCATCATCGGGCTTCTAGCGGTACAAGATTGGAGACCCACGTTGATGCACATCCCGATTGTCGATGTTGGTTTGGTTCGCGACTGGAAGTCGGCTTGTTGTTTGGATGTGTCGACAAAAATTGACGGAGCTTCTGGTATTATAGAGAGAACGAGATTCTCGTTCTTGTGTGTACTATGGTCTACGTCTCCCTTCTCTTCGTTCTTTTCTTTTATAGATGGGTATTGTTAATATCCCAGATTTATTTCCATTGAATTACTTCCGAAAATGTCTTACGCCTTATTACCGGGCTTGAAGTTTTCAAAAAAAAGACGATTGATATCTGCACTACAATATTGGATATCTGCAAACTTTACTAGAGAACTTTTAGGGTTTTTGGTAATACATATTCGCACTCACCCTTTCTTCCGCCTCCCGCCCGTCTGCCCTTCGCGACGCCGTCGTGATTCGCCATCTTCCTCCCCCGCCCGGCGACTTCGACGCCTTCCGTCGGCCAGGTTCCTGCTTGTAACACCATTGGCACTGTTTCGTTGGCCATCTTCTTGCCGCCCGGCGTCTTCGCAGGCCAAGTTCGAGAGCAATTAAACTCCTAGATGACCTGTCTTCCTGCCTTTCGCCGGCCATCTTCTTCCGCCGCCCGGCGACTTCGACGCTCTTCCTCCCGGATTCGAGAACAACCTCAGGTAAGAATTAGTGGGGCATTGTTTCTCTTCCAGTTTCTTTTTACAGAAAACACAGCCTCTTCTATTTCTTCTCTCCCGGCCGCCCAGTTGGCTTCAGAAAAAGCTCTGTTAAGTAATTGGATGACACTGCCAGATATGGGACTAGTTATATCTTCGTGCTACAACATAGCATTGGTTCAATTGTCTAAAGTACGAAGTTTTACATTCCTTCCACTACATCCGTCTATTTTGAATGTGCCGACACTTATTTGCATTGGATTTCTAAATGATAATCACTTCATTCGGATTCATTTGAACGCTTCCTCTCCAATCGCGAACATTATTTCATCTTGGGTGAGATATCGTCAACATATTGCGGAAGGATGGGGAAGGCACTACAACCAACGTTTACGGGAAGTAGAACCGATTACAAAAACAACTACTTCGGTACACATGGAGGTATGCAATCATTTCTATATTTTGTAACTTATACTTCAACATTGTGTAAACAATAGATATTAACTTTGGTTTCTTTTCATAAAAATTTCAGGTTGCAAAGGAGGTGAATGAATGACTACAAAGACGAGAAAAAATAGTGTTTTCAATTTCTGATTATCAATGACTATCTTGTACCCTAAAGACTGCATATTTTAGTTACTTTGAGTTAATATTTTGGATTGTTTAAAGACTACAAGTCATAATTGATTGTTCTTTAAGTTGTTAATTTTTTTCATTTTTTTTGTTTGCGGATAACAAATTTGTTTGAGGATATAATTTTTTGAAACATTGTAGTGCGCATATCCAATATTGTAGTGCGGATATCAATCGCTAAAAAAATCCTTAATATTACTTCCCAAATAAGATTGTTGCCAAGTAATTGTTTTCCTATTTTTTTGGATTTCATTTATGATGAAATATTCTAATATCCCTTTGAATTTTGAATTTTAAAATCATGGTCCTTAAACACTTTAAGCTTGCTTTTTTCATCCTAGCTATCTAAAATTACCAGACATTTTATTCATGCTCTCATTTGGTGGTCAAACCAATGAGCCGAAAAAAACGGGTGCGTGGAAAAAAAATTACATGACATGAAATAAATTAAATGCATAATAAAAAAATATTATGATACGTCTTTTGGTGCGACGAAGGATGCATTGCATCAGGCGTGTTCGTCAACGAAAATTTCCACTGAACGGGTCGTTGGGGCAACGCATTGCCCCCCCCCCCCCCCCCAGGGTGTGTTGTTGTTAGTGCATTGTGTCATGGCATGCTCTAGGACTATTTTTGAAAATTTGTGTGAACCCAAGCGTGTGCTCCTTCCTACAATGGGTTTCTTTGGCTTGTAGCCCTTCCGAGGTTTACACAATATGTGCTCGAGCATGTAATCTGTTGGCTATTCTTAAAGCAATTTCTGAGGGTTACATGTCAGAGTACCGCCATGTACTAGGGTGTGTACGAACCCTTTCTGGGGGCACACGGTTTGTGACCAGATGCTTGATTTCTCTTGTTGAATTTTGGATACTTCATAGGGTTATACGACCGAATACGCGTCATGTACTAAGGTTTGTGACCGGTATGACCCTTTTAGATAGAGTTGCGTGTTTTCCTGAAGTGTCACTGTGTGACTTCAGAAGGATACACGCCCGAGAACACGTTCATGTACCCGGCATAAATCGGGATCATTAAGGAGTCATTGATTGTGGCTTCTTTTGATCTGTTAGTTCAGAGGCTCTAATGGATTCCTGAGGCAGTGGATGAGGGTCACTTATCCAAGTTTTTAGAAAGCAAAGGAGAGAAGGTGGAGTTTAGAGAAAGAAGAAGACCTACCTTTGGAGCTTCGAGGCTTAGATCAGCAATCCGACTTCCTAAGAGCTTAGAGCATCTCCTTCTGATCAATATGATCTCTCTGTTGTGGAGTTTCCATGGCCGGTTGCAAAAGAAAGAAGGAAATGAACCTCTTCTCTTGGGCATAGGACTCTTGGGCATAGGACCTGCTTTCCATGTTTTCCTTTAGCTTTTGTTGGTGATTGTTATGGGCTTACTCGAAGGTTGCAGAAGGAGTGGCCGAAGGTGGAGATGACGGTGGCGGAGATACTACAGAGCCTTGATCGTGGCTGCCTGAGCGGGACGTGCTCAGGAGAGAGAGTTTTCAAGATCTCTTTTAGGGTTTAAGAAAATAGACTATTTCATTGTTACCTCATAAAAGACCCCTAGTGTCCTTTAAATAAGATTTTCAATAGATTTTTAATGGAAATAAATGACAAACTTGGATAACAACAACAGTCAAGTCTTTATCCCATTATATTTGGGTCGGTTATACGGATCCTTTGTCGCCATTGTCCCTTATCTTTTGTCATAATCTCACTAATGTCTAAGTACATCATGTCTTTCCTTATAGTTCCATTCCAAGTCTTTATTGGTCTATCCCTCCCTCATTTAACATGCCTAGTGACTAGACTCTCACAACGCCTAACAGGTGCCTATAATGGTCTCATTTGTACATGTCCAAACCATCTTAGACGAGCTTCTTGCATCTTCTCTGCAATTGGTACTACTCATGTCTTATCCTTGATAGTAGGGGTGCAAACGAGTCGAGCTCGAGTCGAGCTTGGCAAAATTTCCAAGCTCGAGCTCGACGAGCTCATTTTTCTCAGCTCGAGCTCGAGCTCAAGGCCAACTTATCGAGCTCGAGCTCGAGCTCCTCGCGAGCTTTTTAGCTCATGAGTTTTATTTTCTTATTTTTCTTATTTTTTTATGTTTTTTTAAAAATATATAAATAAAAAGTTCACGAGCCGGCTCGCAAGCTCATGAACAACATTAGATGAGCTCGAGCTCGACTCGTAATCGAGCTCGAGCTCGACGAGCTCGAGTCGAGCTTTTTTCGAGCCGGCTCATCGAGCTTTCGAGCCGGCTCAACTCAACTTGCACCCCTACCTGATACTTTCATTCCTAATTTTATCCAATCTCGTGTGTCTACACATCCACCTAAGCATTCTCATTTTTGCAACTCTCATTTTTTGCTCATGTACACAATTCACTGCCCAACACTTAGAATCATAGAGCATCGCGGGTCTAATTGCAGTAAGGTGAAACTTGCTCTTAAGTTTTAATGGTACTTTACGATCACATAAGATCCCTGACACGCCTCTCCACTTCAACCAACCCGCTTGGATTCTGTGCCACATCTTTACCCATACCACCGTCTTTTTGAACTATCGATCCAAGATATTTAAAACACTCACTACGGGAAATATCTTGATCACCCAACTTAATAACGAAGTCATCTGTCCATCTTGTACTGCTAAATTTAAGCTCCATATACTGTCTTTGCCCTGCTCAACTTAAAACCCTTTTTTTCTAAAATATCTCGCCAAGATTCAAGTTTTGTGTTTACACTCTCGCACGTCTCATCAAACAAAACGATATCATCCGCAAATAATAAACACCAAGGTATTGCTTGTTGGATATGTCTGGTGAGCTCATCTAAGATAAGGGTAAAGAGATAAGGGCTTAAAGTTGAACCTTGATGTAAGCCAACAATGATAGGGAATTCCTGTGTTAATCCTCCAGATGTCCTCACACTTGTCACTGAATTTGTATACATATCTTTGATTATGTCAATATATGATACATTTACACCTCTTTTTTCTAAAACTTTTCATAAGATCTCTCTTGAAACTCTATCATAAGTCTTCTCAAGATCAATTTCTCAAATGATCCATATTCATAAGGGAGACTAAATTTAATGTTGGTCGTCTACCTAACACAACCCTCACCATTTTTCATCCGGGCTTGGGACCAGCATAGGCTGACTTTGACCAACTTGGATATGCACCTAAAAAGGATACTGCATAAAGGCACGACATATAACGACGTCATACAAGAACGCGACTCTTAAGACAAAATAAATGCATATTAAGAAATAATGCCCAAATAAGACCCATAACATCTCTCCTGCCTTGCAAAAAGAGTTTTTCATCATCATCAGAGTCCTCGACGTGTAAATAGAAAAATCGTTTGCGTGTGTGGTCGCGAGTGTACTGCTCGCCGCAGTTGAAACACAAGCCAAGTGCATGTCGTTCTATCATATCAGCCTGAGATAGTCTACGGACTGGTAGGATTGGATGACCCGGGGGGGGACCTGCCGACTGCTTGTGTAGGTGGGCAAATAGACCTCTTGAGCCGGTGGGAGGCGACGGTTACATAGCTTAGCCAGACGTGTAGCAGTCACAAAGTCTGGAGGAGCCGCAAATTCGACATCAAGTCACAGGCGATAGCGAAGTCCGGCGGTGAAAATGGCGACCCGCATCTCTGCGGAAAGCGTGACGTACACTAGAAGAAATTGAAATTGGTCTAGATAATCATCCACGGAGCCCGTCTGGCATAGTGTCATAAAGGCACTAAGGGGGTTGCTGCAGATGGGAGCGCTAAAATGCAAGTTGCAAAATCGCTTAAAATCGTCCAACGTCAGACCCAGCTGATCAATGAGGAGACGAGTGGCCCAAAGCAAAGTTGAGTCGATAAGGTGGAATGAGGCCAGAGGAAGTCGTTCAGCTGCTGAAGTTTGTTGGTGGCCAAAGAATTGATCGCACCTGGTGAGCCAGCCCAATAGATCAATTTTTTCATCGTATGTGTGGAATTCCAACTGGATATAATGTGGTTGAATAGCGGCTTCGGGGTGTAAGAGGGACGGTGGCGGCTCGTGGAGGATGAGCGACGGTAGCGGAACTTGATTATTGTTGACGTGATCGGTAGGTGGGGTGGTAACAACAGGTGGTGTTGTCGTTAGTTCATTAAGCTTGTTTGTGAGAGTTTTCATGTCGTCCTGATGACGTGTGTTGGCGTCCAGAAAGCGTGCTTCAACTTCCTAAATGTGTGTATCCATGAAGGATATAACTCCATGTAGCCGGTCCATAGCATCCAAGAAATCAGGCGAGTCTCCCATATTGTTGATGGAGATAGTACAGGATAAGGAGTGGGTGGCGGGAGCTAGATTGCTCGGAGGCGGTTGTTTGGGAGTTGGCGTGAGATCCGCGATGCTTCCCAATAGTGGAAAAAAATTATTCCAATCCTCACTGGGCTGAAAAAATGAGATCTGACTTGCAATTGAATGGTTGGATGTTTAATTTCACGGCAAGCGATGAAGCAGATTTAATTAAATCTTTTGTGGTTAAATTTGGTAGCAGATTGACACGTGCTAAAATTACGCGGATGTGTGGAATTAAACAATCCTTCTGGCAATCAGCAAAACGGCGCGTGGGAGCAGAAAACGGGAACTGATGGCCCGTAATTGATGGAGCAGCGATGTCTGCCGTAAGTGAGGGCTAGGACGATGGAAACGAGAGGGCTTCCACGATCGTAAGGGTGGAGCGATGGAAACGGCGGCGGCGTGCGAATTGTCATCTGCAGATGGATCAAGAAAGGGTTGTTGGCGGTCGATACTCTTCGCGGTAGGTACGTCGCCGTTCTGGGACGTCGTGGGCGACAGAAGCAGAAAATGAGCCTGGCTCACCGAAAGCTTTCATCGGGGTTGTCACTGGAATGAGGTGAGGTAAATGACAGGGAAGTCACCGGGTTCATCCAAGTCGGTTGTCGTGCTTGACGTTGATGTCGCAGGGTTCGACGGCAGTTATCATCGTTGTAGAAGGGCTCAGCGACTGGAGTGAAATAGCAGCGGGTGCGGGATAGAAGATAGGGCTCGAAGTTTTCGAGCGTAATTGTTGAGGTGTCGTTTCTTCTCCGATAGGGGTCGTGGATTGCCAAGGACGTCGGCATGCGTCAAGAAAAAAAATGGACGGGGGGGAGGGGGGGATTACTAGCTCTGGTACCAAGTTGTACGGGTCTACTCAGAGGTTGTTGGAGAAGTGGTCGAAGGTAGAGATGATGGTGGAGGAGATACAACGGAGCCTTGACTGGGGTTTCCTAAGCGGGGTGTGCTCGAGAAAGAGCTTCCAAGATCTCTTTTAGGATTTGGGAAAATATACTATTTCATTGATTCCTCGTACAAAACCCCTAGTGTCCTTTAAATATGACTTACAACAGTCTTTTAATGGAAATAAATGACAAACTTGGACATGTAACTAAAAGGACACCACATAAAGACACGACATAAATAACGACGACATATAAGGACGTGACTTTTAAGATGGAATAAATGTATATTAAGAAATAAATAATGCCCTAATAAGACCCATACCAGTGTTCCACACTCATTAATTGGTGGAATGACAGATACCACGGTTTGTATAAAACACAGGGCATGGAATTGCGACCTCGTCATGCTTAGATACATGCGCTCGATATTCGATTCCAAGCTAGGAAATAGTTTGTGAAGTCGAAGAAGCCTTTTTGATTGATCTGGTGATATTTGCTTGTAACGCTCATCTAGGAAAGACCTAAATGTGTTAAAGGATAATAATCTGTTTATTCATCATGCGTTTGCATAGGAATGAGAACAGTACCAGATCTGTAATCTTATGGATCCATTGGAGGATTTAGAATTTTAGGTTAAAATACCGATTTTGGGTGTACCCTATTGGTGAATGTGAATACCTAGTTGCAAAAAGATAGAAATATGTTTGTGATTTGGGTGTTGTTGGCCGGTGAGTCATGATGAGATTAGTCGTGCTTGTGGAGAGAATGTAGTCCATGTATGTTATTATGTGGTGTCTTGAGAATCATGGTGAGCTTTGTGATGCTAGAATTAGAGTGTCTAGGACTACTTTGTTGTGCTTGTACCCCTTGGTGTGCACATGAAATGTCGTGACAGGTAAGACCATCCGCAACCATGAGATTGGTAGAGAGGATTGTGTTCTCTTGTAGGACACCGGATATGTGCTTATGAAATGCCATGACAGGCGTGAGCGTCATTTTCCATGTGGCAAGAGGAACAACCCCAATGTGAGAATGCCATAAAATGTGGGATACCTAACAGAGAAAGCTTGTATGTCTATAGACAGGATGAGCAAGCATTTCTATAATCTGGGTTGGTTTGTAAGCTCAAATGTGTATGGGGTTTGTATGCCTAATTAAATTGGGTGCCATTAGAGCACTATGAGGATGCCGGATTGTGATGTGGTAACCTAGGGCATAGTATTCCACTATTTAAGATAAGCTTGCATGAATAATATTCTCATATTGTAACTCATGATCGTAGTGTAGGCTCTTTTACGTATGTCAACCCATAAAAAACATATTTGTTATGCGAAACACCTTCAATGATTTTAGTTGTATTACTCGCTTTCCATGTTATTGTTGTATTTTCTCAGTGTTGACCTACAAGGGGTTGAAATCACAGGATCTGCTAGGATTCCCGGGAGGAGGGGAGTTGTTACACCATTGTTGATCAACTTTCAGTTGGCCCTCATTTTTGTTCATCGTAATTGTCTTGCAGGGTTTAAAGTGCAAGGCTAAGAATCGTCGGTTGAAGAATGGTTTCAGGTTTCATGAAGTGTTTACTTGCTTTCCATGTGTTTCTACTCTGATATATCGGGCTCTAACCCTGACTTTGAACTTTCCTATTGTTGTTGGATGATTGTAAGGGCCTTGAGGCCATTGGACTCCTGTACTACTTTTGATTTTTTTTAATAGTGTGGTTCATAGACAATCTTTAGTTTGTCGCTTCCGTTTTATATTCTTGTACTTTGTGAGTAAAGGCCCAATTAGACCCATGTTATATGGCAGATACAGGTGGGATGTTACAATTTGGAATCAGAGATAAATTTAGGGGTTCTAAACCTTTAGAAAGAGATGTTCATGTAGGATGATATGTGCGGAACCTGAGTGTCCAATGATTTGATGTGATTGTTTGATATTAGTAACAATTCTGCATTATGACGTTATATTACCTTGTTAATTTAGATAGTGATGGCGATGGTCTTCACATCTCCGTGAGGATACCATGGATAGCAATGCTATTGCCCCTAGCCTCTCTGGCTTATCACCAACAGAGCTTGACAAGATGATTAGTGAAACAGTGATATTCACGATGGTAGCTCAACGAGTCAAGTTGATTATCAATGTGACACCAGCTACACTTGATAGCGCCGTCGTGTCAATTGTTGGTGAACCTAGATAGAGGACAAGCAATTAGTGCTAAAGATCGTTAACTGAGTACTTTCTGGACTTTCACTCGTCATTGTTTAAAGGTGTTGGCTCCCAAACTGATACGGAGGATTGATTGGGAAGGATCAAGGTTCTCTTTATGGCGACAGAGATGCCTGAGGATAGGATGGTTGCCTTTGCAATCTTCATGTTGGACGGAGACAAAAGATCTAATGGCAAGAGGAGTATGTAAGGTACTTTGCAGGGCGACTCCTGAGGCAGATATCGATGGAAGAATTTTTGGTAGTTTTTTTGAAGCGGTATATCCTGACGGTGACACAAATGTCAGTGCAAGAGAAGTTCCTGAGCTTATTAAAAGGGGCATGATCATGGATTCCTAAGTTCAGGAGTTCACGAGGATGAGTTGCTACTTGGGAAAGCCGTCGGGAGCGATGAGGAGAAAGATTACCAATTCTGTGAAGAATTGCGCAATTAATTGAGATAATTGCTGATAGGTATCAAGCCAGCGATTATGGTAAACTAGTGGAGTCGGCCCAGAGTTTGGAGCTTAACATCTTGAATACTCAACAACGCAAAAGAGCGCTAGCGAAGAACATTGAATCTAAGAAGCTTCCACGGCATCAGAAGTAAGAAAACAGAGCTGGGCGGAAGAGATACCAGATGGTAGGAAATAAATTGTCTCGGATGATTAACACTGTAAGGGACCACCCACCTGTCACCAATGCGGCATGGTTGAACATAATGTGAGTCACTGTCGTGGCGGGGATCCATCTAGAGATGAAGCGTGTCAGGAATTGATGGTGTCCATTGGGAAAGGGCAAGTGGAGTCTTTGGCATCCTATTTTTGAGCCACCTAAACCTTTTGGGACTGTAGCATTCGTAAGATGTTGTAATAAGTATGATATTGAATGTTGATTTATGTATACCTTTGTTTAATGTAATGTGCATCCCTATATTTTATTGTCATTGTCGTGCATATTGTAGATGTAGTATTTATTTAACATGCTTCCTTTTAGAGCCATTGGAGAGAGGATTTGAGCTAGCATCTTTTGGACCGAGAGCAATGCTACATGTAGTTTGTCTATTGTTTCGCTCCCGAACACTTTGGATCGTGTTGGGTTTGCATCATCGGTGATGCGGAAAGTTAGTGTCTTGAGAGATTTGTGTCGTTGTAGTGCATTGCACTTAATTTCAGGACGAAATTCTTTTCAAATGGGTAGGTTTGTAATGTGTGTGTCGTAGCATGCTTTGGGCCTCAATTTGGAGTTTTGCAGAGTGTACTCCTTCCTACACTATGCTGCTTTGGCTACTGGTCATGCCAAGAATTACACAGCTTAGTACACGGCATGTACTTGGACGTGTAATCGCATTGGTTATTCATAGAGCAATCATTTACTCTGGTGTGTATCAACCCTTGTTGGGGGCACCCGGCGTGTGACCTGAGGCCTGAATTCTAATGTTGTGTTATGAATACTTCAAAGGGCAAGCCGATTACATGTTTTGTACTACAGTGTGTGACCATTGTGCCCCTCATCAACAGAGCAGCACGTTTTCCTAGAGCGCCAATGGGTGACTTCAAAGGGTCGGCATAAATTGTTCTGTCATGCTCGTTTTTGAGTTGTTGATCGTGGCTTCTATTGATTCGCGGTATAAAGGCTCTGCTAGCCGCTTTAGGTCATGGATGAGGGTCACTTATCCATTCATTCTCATTTGTTAGAGTTTTAAGAGAGAAGAGGATGAGCGTGGAGGAAGTAGGAGACCAACTAATGCAAGACGGGACATGTGACATGGTTGTGCCGACGTTAATGCAATCCTAGGCAAATGATGCAAGACGGGGCCAACAACCTCAACCAAAATGATGCTTGCACAATTTCAATTTAAGCCAAAAATAAAACTTAGCAATGATAATTTTATATGCATAGCAAATTTACCATAATGTGAATTTTAATTTCAAGTATTCAAGAAAATCACGCTCACTCCTACTAAGAGTGTTTTCCACTACAACGTCGCCAATGATAACTTATAAGAAATAGGAAAAAAACAATAGTGTGACAAGTTCTGTTACCCAAGCAATTATGGCATATCCATCCAATATTCAATACAAGAGAAAAATAACACAATACAAAATACTCATAAGCAAGAGGAAACTGGTGATAGCGGCAATCGTGGGCCCACAAGATGAATACGGTGCTCTAATGGCAAACAATTTCAGAACCACTGGAGGTATGAGCAGAAGGGTTGTTGGGTTGTGATCTGGAGGGGAATTGATGGGTCTTCGTGACAGGAGTGGACGGTTCTGCTGGATCTGGAAGGGGAAAGACTGTTGGTTGTTCATTATGAAGGAGAAAAGGGATTGGTTGGAAATGGCGGACTGGTTTGTGGGAATTATGGTTTGATGTTGATGGAGTATAGGGAAGACTGGATTGGAGTGGTCGCATAGAAGAGGATCGGCTAATGGAGAAGATGAACAGGGCTGGCGGCTTGAGAAGAGGAAGACGGAGATGCACGGCGAGAAAACCACGGAAGAAGTTTACGCCAGTTGGAGGAAGTGTGGCTAAAGGCTCTGTTCCTTCCATTGTGTAAGGGGAAGATGAAAGGGCGAGCGGCGGGATTACTTGTAGTGGGTTCTGCGATGGAATCGATGGGATGTGTAGAAAGTAAGAGAAATGAAACTTATGGGTAGTATTTCTTGTATAAACATCACGAATGAATACAAATATATAGGAAGAGAAGAAAAGAGAAATCTCAAATCTACAATGTGGGACAAAATCAAACACTACTTGGGCTCATAAATGGGCCACAATTACAAATGGCTTTTACATATTATTTCACTATCTTCTAACACTCCCCCGCAAGTTGGAGCATACAAATCGTAAGCACCAAGCTTGGATAGAAACTGCTGATACAGTGGCCGAGGAAGAGCCTTGGTAAAGATGTCAGCAACTTGCTCAGAAGCTGGAACATGCTCCAATTCAAGTTTCTTCATTTGGACCTTCTCCCGAACAAAATGACAATCAACCTCACTGTGTTTTGTCCGTTCATGAAACACAGGGTTCTTCGCAATATGTATAGCAGCTTGACTGTCACAAAAAAGAGTAGCAGGAGAGGAGAGATTGACACCCAAATCACTAAGAAGGTTCTCTAACCAGGTAAGTTCAGAGACGACAGCAGTCATCGCACGATACTCAACTTCAGCAGAAGAGCGAGCAACAACAGAATGCTTCTTGTTGCGCCAGGTGATGAGATTTCCACCAAAGTAGGTGCAGAAGCCAGAGGTGGATCGTCGATCATCAAGTGAGCCCGTATAATCAGCATCAGTGTATGCAACAAGGGATTAAGAGGAGGATGGCTTGCATATCAACCCTCGTCCTAGGGCAGCTTTTAAATACCTGAGGATGCGTTCGACCGCCTGAAGATGAGATATCATTGGTTAATGCATAAAGCGACTGACCACTCCAACAGCAAACGAGATATCGGGCCTTGTAACTATTAGATATATCAGTTTTCCCCCAAGGCGTCGATAATATTGTGGTTTAGTAAGAAGAGAGTCTGATTCTGCTCCATGAGCACTGAGCTTGTGGTTGACATTCATAGGTGTTTCAGCGGGTTTACATCCGGAATACCCAGCATACTGAAGAAGATCCAGACAATATTTCCGTTGAGATAAGACCAGGCCATCAGGTCTTCGAGCAACCTCAAGACCAAGTAAGTACCGAAGGTTTTCCAGATCTTTTGTTTGGAAGACAGAGTTTAAGTGTTGTTTGATTTGTTGAATCCCGTTAGAGTCATCGCCAGTTATCAAAATATCATCCACATACACTAAGAGAATTACAGTCCCTGTTGATCGATGACGGGTAAAACGAGAGAAGTCAGCCGAGTTGCGCTGAAAACCAATATCACGAACGGTCTTGCTAAATTATTCAAACCAAGCTCGAGGGGACAGTTTGAGACCATAGATAGCTTTCTGCAGTCGACACACCATAGACTCCCCCGTGCTCTCAAACCCGAGAGGTTGGTTCATGAAAAGCGTTTATTGAAGATCACAATTGAGAAACGCATTTTTAATGTTCAGCTGATGTGGAGGCCAGCGGCGGTGAACAGCCAGTGAGATGAGAACCCGAACATAATTCAGCTTGACGACAGGGGAGAACGTTTCCTCATAGTCCAAGCCATGTTGTTGAGTGAACCCCTGAGTCACAAGACGGGCTTTGAGGCGATCAATAGTCCCATCCGGAGCATGTTTAATGGCAAAGATCCATTTGCAGCTAACGCGGGACTGGGCAGACGAAAGAGGTACCAGATCCCAAGTATGATTAGCCCAAATGGCTGACATCTCAGCTTTTATGGTCGCACGCCACCCAATGTGTTGGAGAGCATCTTGCACAGTGTTAGGCAGAGAAATAGAGGAAAGAGCAAGAGCAAATTTCCGAAGAGGAGAGAGCCGATGTAGGTAAATATAGTTGGTCATAGGATGAGCCGTTGAGGCAGGGACAGGGTCAGCTGGCCGCGAAATCGTACCGGTAGACGGTACAAGTTGCTGGGCTCCGGAGTTCAGATTACGACGATTGTAGACACGGATGAGAGGAGGTTTGGTTGTTGGTTGAATGGGTGTGGGTGGTGTGGAAGCAGGTGGTTCCACGTGGGGCGTTGGAAGAAGAGGAGGTAGAGAAATTGTGACCGGAATAGCAGGACGAGGCACAGGTTGCCCATCAAAAGGTATCGGAGTGGATGACAGAAAGGGTTGGTCCTCCAGAAAGGTAACATCAGCGGATACAACCACTTTTCGGTCGATAGGAGAGTAACACACACACCCTTTTTGAGTCCGAGAGTGTCCTACGAACATACACTTAGTTGCACGGGGGGCAAATTTGTCCGTAGGTGGACCAAGATTATGGACATAGCAAGCACACCCAAAAACCCGAGGTGCAAGAGGAAACAGAGATTGAGAAGGAAAGAGGAGACTAAATGGAGTGACGAAGCTGAAAACGGAGGAGGGTAAACGATTGATGAGATGACAAGCAGTTGAAACCGCAAAATTCCAGTATTTAACGGGTATCTGCATCTGAAGCATTAACGAGCAGGCAACATCAAGAAAATGTCGATTTTTGCGCTCAACAACCTCATTTTGCTGAGTAGTGTAAGCATGGGAGGTTTGATGGATAATGCCAAATTCAACACAAATAGAGGCGAACGTTCTGCTAGTATATTCTCTTGCATTGTCTGTGCGGATAGTTTTAAGGGGCGAAGAGAACTGAGTCTGAAGCTCAGTAACGAACATACGAAATATAGAGGTGAGTTCGGTACGATCCCGTAGTAAATATAATCATGTCACACGAGAGTAATCGTCAATAAAGGTAACAAAATAACGGTACCCAAATACACTAGGGACCTTATAGGGGCCCCAAATATCAAAGTGAATAATGGATAAAGGAGTACTACCCTGATTACAGACAAGACTAAACGAGACGCGATGTTGTTTACCAAAGATACATGACTCACAAGTAAACTCATGTAAGGAGACCTCTGGAAGAGCTTGCTTGAGAATCGGGAGGGGAGCATGTCCAAGACGACGATGCCACTCTACGGAGGAGACAACAGAGAGGGTAGAAGGAGGGACATCAAGAAGATAAAGCGCATGCGACAGCCGTCCGCTACCAATAATATTTTGTGTTTGCTGATCTTGCACAACAAAAGAAGATGGTGAGAAAGTAACATGGCAATCAAGGTCCTGTGTAAGTCGGCTAATAGAAAGTAAGTTGAACGGGGAGCCCGGAACATGAAGAACCGAGGTTAAGGAGAGGTTGGGTGTGAGATGGATATCAGCAGCTCCGGAGACAGGGGTGGAGTCACCAGTGGCGACAGTGATGAACTTGGGATGAGGAGAGTCCAAGTATTTCGGCAGCTTCTGACAGGTAATATGGTGGGTGGCACAAGAATCCACAATCCAGTGGGAACCCCGAGACAAACAGGTTATACCTTCATTAGCGATGGAGGCCACGGAACCTAATGAGCGAGCAATAACTCCTTAGAGTTGCTGAAGCTGTGTGCGGAGAGCATCAATATCAGAGTGAGCATTTGAAGGAGTCGAGGTAGAAGCCACGGGAATAGACTCGGCCTTCGAAACAGCAACAAGATGGGGTGGCAGACCATGCTTCCGATAGCAGGTAGCCTTCAGATGATTTTCTTGACCACAAAAGGTGCATTTCAGGAGAGTTTTTCCAGTACGTCCTCGACCCCGAGACGAATAGTGACCCCCACGGGTCGAGGTACCACGAGTGGAGGGATGTTATGAAGGTAGCTGCAGAAGAGCTGGAGAGGGAGGCAAAGTAGCCTCGGGAGGCGGAGTGACCCTCAGAAGCATGGAGCACACATCGGAGAGAGAGAGAGTATTGGCATATGAGAGTATCTGAGCACGAACACTATGCAAATGCCGAGGAACCATTGTCATCATCATGGCAATCCCGATAGCTTCTTTTTGTGTCTGCTGGGCAACCTGATCAGTAGAAGGCTGGTGTTGAATCCACGCCTCAACAAGTGACTTGGCCTTAGCAACGAAGGACGTCATATCTCCAGATATCCCGGGATCAAGGGATTGAAGAACAGTAATGATGTCAAACAGATGTTGCAGACTGTTTTGACCCGAATAGAAGGACAGAAGTTCCTCCCACATGAACTTTGTCGTGCCATGATACATGGTCATCCTGTAAGGCTCGGTATCCATAGAGTTAAGGAGCCAGGATTGCACACGGTCATCATCACGAAGTCACTCGTCAGTGGGAAGGGTAGGAGTGGCCCTGATTAGGTGATGAAGTAGTCCTTTCGTCTGGAGAACCCGACGAACAGAGTGGACCCATTCCACAAAGTTTCTTTTACCGTGAGAGATAGTAGTAATCCTGAGTTCATCCTGTAGTTCAGTAGCAGGCGGAGCAGTCCGAGGTGGCAAAGAAGTACTAGCGGACTCCCCGGAGTTTGTAGTAGTATCCATGAGGCAAACTAAACACCAATCCGCACTGGCTAGAAAAATAGCCCGCGTGCAAAACCAGCGGCTAGACAGGCCGAAGCGGCTAGAAAAGAACAGCGAGCAAGTACAGCGCCTAGGAGAAACCGCAAGCAAAGAACACATCGAGCAAGACCCGCGGCAAGATCAGCGGTTAAGGAAGAAAACCGCAGCGGTAGGAGGTCGCTCAAGAAGAAGGAACCCGCGGGCAGAACCAGAAAAAACCGAAACAGAAGAGAGGCTGCACGGTCTTGGTGACAACACACCGGCGGCAGGAGGCCGCAACCAAGTGCGGAGACCACAGCGGGTAGATAGACCGCAGCGGTTAAGGGAGACAACCCGCAACCACAAGGCGGAGCGGAGAAGAGAAACTGCCAAAAACCGAAACTATCCGCAGTTCGCAAGTTCAGGCGCTTTGCGTTCAGCTTGTGAATCGTGATCGGCGACCATCCCTCTCCTTATTTTCTTCTCCCATGAGGTTTTTCAGCATTCCCGCCTGCGATATCCATCAGGCTCTAGAAATCACTTTGGCGAAAGCACTACTCCTATTAGACGATCACTTTGGTGTGGCTAAGGCTTCGTTTGCCCAGATTCAGGTATTTTCACACCCATCATCCTCTTCTCCTCTACCAACATATTTTATTTTTTGTTAAAAATGGGTTTGGAGTACCGTTAAACTTCATTTGTGAAATATTCACAAATTTATTAAAATCTTGTGAACCTGATGTCTTCCTAATTCTATTCTTCTATCAATCTCGTGTAGTATGCTCACAGACTTTATCTGATTTTGCTTACCCTAATTTTGTATGTTGCTTTGTTTATCATCCTCCATTATAGTTGAGCATAGAACTCATGCATCTTTGTATATATTTAAATAGTTAGTACTAACAATCATGTGTTTTGTTTGTACAAAAATAAATCACAAATCAAAAACCCAAAAACTGCCAAAAACCGAAACTGCACCGCCAGAACCGACACCAAACCGCACTGAAACCAAACCGCACCACACGGTTTCGGTGCGGTGCGGTTTTGTCCTGCCAAAAAACGCACCCTTGCGGCGCGGTTTCAGTTTTGCCCCAAAACGCACCGCTCGCAGGCCTACTTGGAATGTAGACGGGGCGTTAGTGAGCCCGAAGGGCATCACCAAGAATTTATAGTGGCCATCGTGCGTACGGAAGGCCGCCTTGCGAATGTCCTCCTCGCGCATTTGAATCTGGTGGTAGCCCGACCTGAGGTCGAGCTTGGTGAAGAGGCGAGCGCCGTGTAGCTCGTCTAATAATTCTTCGATCAGCGGTATAGGGAACTTGTCTTTGATAGTGGATGCGTTCAGACCACGATAATCCATGCAAAAGCGTCATGTGTCGTCCTTTTTCACTAAAATGATAAGGGAGGAAGAGCTGGTGCTGGGGCGGATAATCCCTGCGGTAAGCATTTCCCGAACAATGCGCTTAATCTCTGCCTTCTGGACGTACGGGTAGCGGTATGGTCGGATATTGGTAGGCTCGGCACCCGGCTTAAGCTCGATCTGGTGATCTCTGAATCGCGGTGGGGGAAGTGAGCGGGGTGCTTGAAAGATATCGGAGTACTGTGCCAACAATGCCTGTATCTGAGCGGGGTAACGGGGGTTCCGGGGGTGTCGGCACAACTCCCATAACTACTGTCATCAAGCTTCCCTGAACCTCCAGTTGTTCCAAGCTTCGAAGGGATATTTCCTTCATTGGAGAGGATTTAAGGTCATCCAGAGAATATTGTTGTCCGTGTTGTATGAACTTCATCGTCATCTAATCCCAATCAAAAAGTAACACATCGTAGCTGCTGCAACCACTGAACCCCAAGCACCATGTCGGACCCCCGAATGGGAAGAAGATAGACATTCGTACGTCATGTGTACCCCTGTAACCGCATCTCAACCCGTCTCATGACGCCTTCATATTGTAGCTTGCTTCCATCAGCCACCACGACGTGGAATGAGGCCCCCTTATCAATCGCGTGTCCCACCTTTTCTGCCACCTTGGGATGCATGAAGTTGTGGGTGCTCCCGCTATGCACCAGAATCATCCCCTTCTCCTTGTTAATCTTTCTCGCAATCCGCATCGTGAGGGGGGATTACATCCCTCCATGGCGTGCATGGACACCTTGAGCTCGGTCAGGTCCAAATCCTCCTCCAACTCAGTCTCGGAGGCTATCTCAGCGGACACATCCTCATGAAGCATGAACACCTATATCTTCTGACATTTGTGCCCGGGCGCAAACTTTTCATCACAGTTGAAACATAGGCCCTTCACTTTTCGTGCTTGCAGTTCGGCCCACGATAGACGCGTCATGGTCGGCTTGACGGCCGCCTGTGGCTCCCTGCGAGTGGTCGTAGGTACAATACCCGTCCTCCCCGTGGTGCGGATACGTTGTCGGTTGAATCGATATTCCTGAATACGGGCTAGACTGATGGCATGAGTAAGACTGCGGGGCATGTATGCTCGGACCTGATCCCGTAGATGCTCCTTCAGCCCGGAGACAAAACAGCTGAGCAACGTTTTCTCTTCCCAGTGCATCCGATTGGCTAATTTCTCGAACTCGGTCCGGTACACTGTCACTGTTCCCGTCTGGTGTAACTTATGCAAAAGAGCTTCAAAGTCCTCGTACTCCGGTGGACCAAACAGTGCGATGAAACCGTCCACAAACTCAGCCCAGGGAACATAGTCTCTGCCTCTCAGAAACCACTCTGTCCACTGAAAGGCGTCTTCCTCCAGGTGGAAAGAAGCCAGCTGCACCCATTGGGCTTCCGGAACTTCTTGGTAACTGAAAAAAAAACTCGGTCGCTATTTGTCGTCGTCTGCTTCTCTTGATCGTAAGTCGCAATCTGCTCTCGTCTTCTTCTCTCAATCGAAGCTGCTAATATCGTCTGCTTCTCTCGATCGAAGTCGTTGATCTCGTTTGCTTCTCTCAATCAAAGCCGCTAATCTTGCCTGCTTCTCATCTACTTCTCTTGATTGTAAGCCACCAACTATCTGCCTCTTCTTATTATTATTATTTCTTGAATTTAATTTCCTGTTTCAATACAGCTTCCTAATTATTTTCTAATCTCAATTTCCTGTTTCAATATTTGCACAACAATTTCAATGATTTTCTCAGCACAGTAATTTCAATAGTTTCCTCAACACAGCAATTTTAGGCTCCATTTGGTACGGCGGTGGCGTTTGCTCCCGGTGGGTCGAAATAGAGAGTTGGAACCGGAGGGGGGGAGGCGGGGTTGGAAAAGTGGCGTTTGAGGGGCTTTTTCTTCTTGCAGCGGGTGCAAACGGAGCAAACGCCGCCGGCGCCCCGTTTGTTTACCCGCCGTCCGGCGGCGTTTGCTCCAAACGCCCGGCGAAAATGCCGAAACAAACGAAGCCATAATAATTTCCCGTTTGCACAACACAACAATGTAGTTTAAATAATTTGTTGTTTGCAGAGTAAATCAAAGCATTTTGTTGCATGTTTCATGTTTTATTGTTTTGAGAATTTATAATTGCATTTGTGATATATACATATATATTTATTATATTTAATACAATGTATCTTGTTGTACCAGTATCATTATGTTATGGTCCACGCCTCCTGAGGACCGGGCTGTGAGCGCAGGCAAGCCTCAGCCATCACCCGACAATTCTGCACCTATCCAGGCACCGTAACAAGGTCGCGGCCCATACACCCCAAACCGTATCCGCATCTATTTAATCTTAGCGGCGGGATGTTGAGGCCAGGATTTGAACCTGCGGCCCCCTTGATGAGAGAACTTTCATGATCACTCATCACCAACTAAGCCGCGGCCCATACACCTCAACCCGTCTCCGCATCTATTTAACCTTGTTGGCGGGATGTTGAGGTCGGGATTTGAACCATCGACGAGAGAACTTCCATGATCTCTCATCACCAACTGAGTCGCGGCCCTGTTACAGCTCGGTTGGTGATGAGAGATCATGGAAGTTCTCTCGTCGAGGGGGTCGCGGGTTCAAATCCCGACCTCAACATCCCGCCACCAAGGTTAAATAGATGCGGAGATGGATTGGAGTGTATGGGTTGCGGCCCTGTTACGATGTCGGGATAAGTGCGGAATTAGCTGGTGATGGTTGAGGCTTGCCTGGGCCCACGTCCCGGTTCTCAGGAGGCATGGACTGTAACACCTTGTTTTTTTAATTTTGACGTACTGTCGTACCAGATACGTATCATACCTGGTACCGGTACCCGTGTCGGTGCTTCCTAGACTATAACTCGACTCCATACATAAGACTCGACTAAAATTATATAATACTACTATAATAATAATATAACAAGATAAGTGGCGGTGTAATCATAACACAATCTAAAAGATAAATCAAAATTACAAAAAAATTAACTGAAAAGCATGCATTGTTGATCCACACAGGATGAACCTCTTTGATAGTCACGTAGATCCATGTGTGACATGATCCCCATCAATTACCTTTTTATGTTTTTAGTTTTGAATTTTGATTAAGATGTGCATCATCGTGTATAAATAGGACTCATTGCCCTTGATGAAATAAGAAAAACTATTACACTTTCTCCGTGACGTTTTGCATTCAAATGACATCCACAATTTGCAATTTAGATCATTGAAGAACGTAAATACTTGAGTATGACTTTATAAACACTAGGCTTCCAAATAAAAATCAAAGAAGGTATTAAATAGAAAGCAATGCATTCTCTCCATGAGATAGGAGATTATTCAAGTTCATGGTAAGTTTCAGTAAGAAGAACACTTAAACAGAGATAACTTGCTGAGAATAGGTATTTTATAGGTTTTCACAAAGTTATCATTCACGAAATAAGCATTTTGCAGACCTTGTGATAGTTTGCAGCTGGCCTCTTGTAGAGCAAGGATGCTTTCTATATAATTTTGTAAGAAGCAGGTGCCTGTTGTGGTTTCCGAAGGAAGAGACACCTGTATTGCAAATCCCCAATAATCAATAATGATGAATTATCATTTAAAATAAGCTATGTGAGGATCTTTAATTAAAAAATAATAATGATGCAACAAAATCTGATAAATTTTCAGATTAGCGCAGTTGTTTAGCAAAGAAACAGCTATCACCTTTTACAAGGGATAAGAAAATTGACAATGAAAATACATCAAATTGAATCTACAATTTTCACCTACCTTAATTCGATTGTACCCAAGGCGTTCTCCAAGGCCTCCTGCAACAAGAACAAAAGACGCTTTGAGTGCTTCTTTGACACCCGCCTCTTCAAACATGACGAAGTTATCATCACCAAAGGTTAGAACTTCCCCTGATGGAACCTGCAAAGCATTTCATAATCAAATTCAAACTTGCAGATTTAACTATTTACTGATGCTAATTGTTGAAAAGTTTAATTATGATAATTTACAACAAGAATACTGAATAAACTTTATGAGTTGCAGACATTTAAATTAGTTACCATAGAAAGTCTCAACGGAATGGAAAAGTCAAGTAATGTGAATTGTAAGGACCAACGTGATACGAACAGGGCGGATCCGGTCGAAGGAAGGCGCTTCACGCGCGTTTATACTAGACGCGCGTAAGGAACGGAGACGGCGTGAGCCTCGAGCAGCATTTGGCGGGCCTTGTATCTGATTATCTTTCGCATTTTATTTACTAGCGTTTTATTTATGTTTTGTGCCGCCGATCGGCTTATTTGGTCTCCCCCTATATAAGGGAGATATGTGGACTTGATTATTGTGCTTGGAATTATTGGGCTTTGAAATTAAAGAGGGGAGGAACCGACCCAGCGGTCCCCCCTATTTGCCCTAGCCGCGTACCGTCTCCCTCTTCCCCGTCCCGCTCTCGTGTAAGCGTTGCCGCCTCTTCCCCCTCGCCCACCGCAACACCCCTCTATCACGACGTTGTTCAAGTGCCCACTATAAAAAAAATTTAAACATCTTACAGATGGAATGAAGCCCTCAAATGGATTTTTCCCTGCTTTTGAATCTGCTAAAAGATGCCTCGCATTTTGAATATATGCAGACAGGCCTCCAGGATAATTTCCATTCAACCGGGACACCTACACAAGTGGGCATAATTTAACAACAAAAGCTTAAAGAAATATTGATTAATGAAAAAGGTACAAAAATGTCAAAGAAAAACTGATATGCAAGAGTTTTTTCATGTAAAACACCTGCATGAAAGCAAGTGGATCACATTAGCTTGAATACACTACACTTTGATTTCCTATAGAAAGATAATAATAATTACACTAGAAAACAATTAATTTCCCCAGAATTGAGATAAGTATGGTTTAGCAGAATATTTTTAAGAAACTACCAGACTTCAGTTCAGAAAGAATTTGTATTCCCTCAAGACTAACTTTCTCCTGAAGGTTTCAGATATGACTCTTTCAAAACGATTATGAAAGATGTAGTAAAGGGAACACAATAAGGAAAAGTGTCAAAGATAAATACATATCGGTGAGGTGGAAATCGAAATTTATTAGGAGGAAGTTTCCCCTTCATTCAACCACGAATCTTTATGCAAATAATTTTTTTATATGTGCACATTCTATTAGAACACAACCAATGCAAGAATGCAAAACAAAAAAAATATATCATATTAATAAATGGCACTGTTAATGGAAAGCCTCTCTACAAAAGATTATTTATCAAACTGTATTGCAAAGCATGTATGCTCAATAGCAGCATAGTTTATCAAAAATTGAAAACTTAACCTGTGCAAAGAAGCGCTTCTTTTTTTCATCATCAACACCTTGATCAGCCCAATTGGCAAAGAGATGGCATTGGCCTTCATGCATTAGTTTCTTCGCAAGTTCAATCTAATCAATAATGTGAAAATTGATAACAAAATTGAGATTAAAGATAAGGAAACCTCAAAATGTAATCAATAATGAGATATAAAATTTATGACATAATGGCCAACTTCTTAGGCATTAGTGAGATTATGACTAAAGATAGGGCACAATGGCGACAAAGGATTCATATAGCCGACCCCACTATAGTGGGATAAAGGATAGAGTGTTGTTGTTGTTATTGGCCTTTATTTATAAAATATATAAATAAATTCCTTGAGTAAAGAACAAAAACAGTTCTCTTCTAAGGTAAGAACATTGAAATAGCATGAAGTCTCAAGTATGTTATATAATAACATTATTGTAATTTTTGTAATCATGTAATTTTTTTGTATTTTACCCTTAGATGAGCTCAACAGACATTTCCAACAAGCAATACCTTGGAGTTTATTGTTGGCGGATGATATCGTTTTGGTTGATGAGACGTGCAAGGGTGTAAACGCAAAACTTGAATCTTGGCGAGATACTTTAGAAAAGAAAGGTTTTAGGTTGAGCAGGGCAAAAACGGAGTATATGGAGCTTAAATTTAGCAGTACAAGAAGGACAGATGACTTCGTTATTAAGTTGGGTGATCAAGATATTTCATGTAGTGGGTGTTTTAAATATCTTGGATCGATAGTTCAAAAGGACGGAGGTATTGATAAAGATGTGACACATAGAATTCAAGCGGCTTGGTTGAAGTGGAGAGGCGCATCAGGGATCTTATGGGATCGTAAAGTACCACTAAAACTTAAGGGCATGTTTTACCGTACTGCAATTAGACCCGCGATACTCTGTGGTTCTGAGTGTTGGGCAGTGAATTGTGTACATGAGCAAAAAATGGGAGTTGTGGAGATGAGAATGCTTAGGTGGATGTGTGGACACACGAGATTGGATAAAATTAGGAATGAAAGTATCAGGGATAAGAGAGGGGTAGCACCAATTACAGAGAAGATGCGAGAAGCTCGTTTAAAATGGTTTGGACACGTACAAAAGAGACCATTAGGGGCACCTGTTAGGAGTTGTGAGAATCTAATCACTAGACATGTTAAACGAGGGAGGGGTAGACCAATAAAGACTTGGAATGAAAGTGTAAGGAAAGACATGATGTACTGAGGCATTAGTGAGATTATGACAAAAGATAGGGCACAATGGCGACAAAGGATCCATATAGCTGACCCCACTATAGTGGGATAAAGGCTTGAGTGTTGTTGTTCTGTTGTTATGTAATTTTTTGTAATCTTGGCAATCCTGTCATTTTTTTTCTCCTTTTGTCATATATCCCAAGTAAATGTTGGGAAGGATTCACATTAATCGGTACACTTTCACTCTCATATTAACGACAACTTGGTATCAGAGAGCATGAACCTCTCCTGTGAACGAGTAAATGTTGAAAGCCCGTCTAACTCGTAGAAACTGATTGCGTTGATCTCACCGGTCTCACCGATCCTCCCGGTTGCCATCAATCTCGTCGATCCTCCTCATAAATCACTCAAACTCATTCGCCTGAGCCAGTACATGCGCACCCAGACGTTGATTCCTTGAGGGTGAAGTGCAGTTCATGGAAGTCGATCATATTCCTATCATTCGCAGTGCTTCCATAGTCCTCTTGTAGTCCTCCAAAAAATCATTATACTCGGCATTTGACCTAGGGCATCTACTTCCTAGTCCCGTAAACAGACTATTGGACTCCCTTCCCCCGCATTGACGGGTGTTTTAATGTTGTTCAGTTGAAAGAGGATTGTCACGGAGTCAATGTGTTCTTGATGGGGATTGAACATGGAGTTTAATAATATGTGAACTCACATTCTCCATCGTTCTTTGCTTACCTCTCTCAAACATTCTGCATGATTTTGAGTGATGAAGATCGACAGCGATATCTAACTTGCAACATGAATATGATCGTTCTGCCCGGATGACTACTGATCACTCTATCTTTGCAAGTTTTGATCGTGGGACGTCGGACAACCTTGCTCCTTTATGTGATTATCGTAGCAAAAAAGGTATGTAATTATTGTTTCAGATCATACACTCACCTTGCCCCACCTGGTAGCAGAACTAGAGAACATGGTCGTGTGTAAGACATCCCCCCTCGGTAATTAGGCACGACGAGCGCATTTCAATATTATTCTCAATCGCATAATCGTCGCTATTTTGATCGCACAATTTAATAGTATTTTCCACCATGTGATTTGATATTATTTTTCACCGCGCGATCGCCATTAGTTCGACCGCGCGCTTCAATATTACTTACTGTCGCATGATAGTCATTATTTTGATCGGTCCATAAAATATTATTTTCCACCACGTGATTGTCATTATGTAAGTTGCACGCTTCAATATTATTTACCATCGCATGATCGTCGTTATTTCGATCGTGCGATTCAATATTATTTACGATCGTGCGAACATCAATATTTCAGTCGTGCGCTTCAATATTATTTATCGACGCGTGATCGTTGTTATCTCGATCACGCGATTCAATATTATTTATGACCGTATGTGTCACGCCTTGTGACTCGCGGAGAGTGATCGTAAGTCCCACCCTATATGATCCATGGCCACCCCGAGCACGGCAAAGCTCGGGTGTACATGAGTTGCCGGAAAAACGAGGCAAACAAGAGAGAGACTCTAATAATCAAGAACCTGGGATCTAAGATTCAGAGGGTGGAAGGAAGGAACTCACTGGGTGTCCAAGCATGTTACCCAATTGTCGCGGAGGCGGCATTTGTCCGTCTCTCCTATCCATGCAACGTCAAATTTCTTTGTTGAAATTGTTGAGCTTCCATTGCAACTTACATAAAAACGGCATAAGCTATTGTTTCTGCCATAGATCCACACTCTGTGTTATTCTCATCCGAGCTCAAAGTGTAGCTCAATTATAGTTGCATTTGACCCACAAGTGGATGATCAGGTTCAAGATAAATAAGCAGCCTGCAAGTTTGTTCACTAGCACCAGAAATACTAGCCACTTGAACTACAATTTTTCCACATGACTTCCCTTCGAGTCATACACTTCAATAAATAGATCATCACCAATACTATCAGGAAAGAAAGCACAGGCTTCGCCAGATCCAGGATCCAATGGGGCGACAGACTCATCAATTGTACTACTCAACTTCAATCGACAAGTGTATGCATCTTTAATCAAGTTGCATGACTAACGGGCTTTCATGTGAAAGCAAACTTTAAAGAGAGTATAAACCTTCTTTACATGTTGAGCACTAGAATTAACACAAAATAAATTATGTCCTGAGAAAGAGCTTGAAATTTGTCCCGCTGAGCAAACTTTGGGGAACTAACAAAAGCAAACTGTAGATTTCCAGCACACTCGAAATGGCATAACAGAATTCCAACCATTCTTTGAGCTTGACTTCATAATCCTGAATGGAAGGAAACCGCCTCATAGTTTCATCATCTTGACGACATAGGGCTGCGGGACTCCTTCATTTCGCCCATGGAGGAGAAGTTGTTGAAGCTAGGGAAGAAGGTGGTTGGATCTCAGAGTAGGTGATGGAGAAGCGCTTGATTTTGTCAATGGAGAATTTGTGGTGATCGGACGGCCTTTGGAGTTGCTTGCATGAGGAGAGGAGGTGGGGGATCGGCTGCTTGGGAGGTGCTCGCCGGAGAAGAGAAGGTAGAGGTCTCGGCGGGAACTAGAGAAGGGAGCTCAGTTCCACGATTTGGTGAAAGCATTGGCCTACTATAGGGAAGAAGAGGGGGCTGATTTGTTAGATTGGGCAAGAGATGAGGGAATGGTGATTTTGGGTTAAAATCTCGCAAATTATTATAAGATATAGGAGGCCCTTAGTCCATTTTACTTAAAATCTCGTAAATTATTCTAGGGAACTCGAAATCTGCCTCGGACGGATTCATTACAATGGTCTCGTTGACAGACGGATCCACCAGAATGATCAGAGGTTAATTCAAAGTTCGTTTGCTCATTTAATGCTTCTCGGAGAGTTTGCGGCCCAATTTGACTTAAACATCGAAAATTGCTCTAACGATGTCGAAATCACATAGGAATGACTCTGTTGGACTCGTACTGTTGCTAAGAGTCCAACAAAACCTACTTGGGTCAATTTTACGACTGTTTGCTCGATTTCAACATTTTGGATAATTACGAACCTTAAAAATTGTGTATGAGTGTCAAATTCTTTGATATTCATCGAAATTGAGCCCGGACAATTCCGTTGGATCGTATTAACTTTACGAGTCTAACGAGATCAACTGAGGTCGATTTTAACGTCACCGGCTCAAAAG
This sequence comes from Platanthera guangdongensis, assembly GCA_039583875.1. Classification (NCBI taxonomy): domain Eukaryota; kingdom Viridiplantae; phylum Streptophyta; class Magnoliopsida; order Asparagales; family Orchidaceae; genus Platanthera; species Platanthera guangdongensis. The sequence goes on from CM077151.1 coordinate 27,143,378, forward strand.
TCATATCGGGGTCATCACATATCTCATAATGATTTATTTCAATCAACTCTATAAATATGCATCGGAATCCGTATTGTAACGAAATGAACGTCGTTGAGTTCATATTGATCTTACGAGTGCAACAGCACTAATCGGAATCCATTCTAAATTCATTTACTCAAAAAACATGCTTGAGTCACTGTAGTTCAAGGTTCGGGTAAACCATTTGTAATCGGTTCACCGGACCGACAAGGTCTCACCGGCCCCGAATAGACTCATCAAAATAGATCGATTGAAATAACAAGATCTCATAGGTGGTTCAACTGATAGGGCTCGAATTTTGGGATGTTACATCGTGCTCTTAGTCAGGGTGGTGCTCGTCAGTTGGGTTCCCAATCCCAAGATGTTGTCTATACCACTGCAATCCATGAGGAGACTGTTATTCCTAAACACTTCTGGCGAATTGTCAGTTGATGAGCTTGATGCTCTTGAGCACCTACTATGATCTTAGAGCGTTCGGTTGTCTCCTCCATTGTCTTTATAGCTTCAGGTATACCCATTGCATATATTGCATCCATCAATCACCCCCCCCCCCCCCCCCGCGCGCTAATTGGATAATTGACCAAGGAACTACAGATCATATAACTGGTTTGTCAAGTTTTGTTTCCTAAACTATTTTATCTGACCTTTAAAAAGTCATTTTTGTCAACGATTCTATGTCTCTTATTGCGGGCAAGGGGAAAATTATATACACGACAAAAGAATGTTGGTCAAAAGGTACATACAGTTTGAATTGGCATAAATTACTTAATGCTATAAATCATGATATTTTCTTTAGCTACTTATTCTATGTCTAATAGTTAAACTAAAATATACCCAGCCTCATTAACTGTAGAATGGTAGTTCAAATAGACTGTCAAATGCATGAATAACATAGGAAGGATAAAGCTAAATTTCCATGAAAACGTCAAAGCTATTGTTATGGGCACGGCTATAACACGTCACTGACTTCGGTGGAGGAGGAGATGGGGATGGTGGAGGTACTACGAAATCAGAACCGCAGCTGCTTAGATGGGTTGTGCTCGGGAGAGAGAGAAAGCTATCACAATCTCAAAACAGATGATACAAGGAGACTCAATTCATGTCATTAATGACTCAAAAAGATTTTTAACAGAAGACCAAACATACTTAATACATAAAAGACAAAAAATTTAATCATAAAAACCTAAAGGATAACTGGGTGTAGAGCCCCATGAGTCCATGACAACAAATTTAATCATGCAGTTCCCTTTTTTTCGTTCTACTAAAGAAACGAGTTATGAAAAAAAAAATCAAGTACAAGAATCCATGTCATACCTGGTCCGGATCAAGAATTCCAAGATTTTTCTCGAGGCCTGGGGCAGCCGATGCCCAATTATCACATATGATGCTCAGCTCAGATAACTTCTCCATGGCGTTATTGGGGTCTCAAACGACCAATCAATCACAAAACAAAGTAATTCTCAAATAGCAGTAACTTGGAACAATCAACAATAATACTGAATGAGAGCTGAAATAAAGAACTAAAAAGGTGTTGTGACCCAAACTTCTGAATGGGCTCGAGAAAGATGAAGAAGCAAACCAAATTCTCTTTCTATTTGTTTCCTGCCCCTCTTTCTTACTCCTCTTTTTTTTATTTCGACTCTTCCCCCAAAACAGAGCAACACAAGAAGAAGAAGAAGACAGTAAAGAGGACGGGAGAAAAAGGAAGCTGTAAAAATGGCGAGATTAGAACCAGACTATTTCCAAGAATGGTCAGATTAATTCACAAACACCTCATTCTTCCTCTGATCTCGAAGAGATTAAGGACGGAAACAGGAGAAAACGAAGAAAACAAAAAGGCGACAAAAAGATGGTATCGTGAAGAGTCGTTGCCTATTCGCGGGAGAAAGAAGGGAAGAGGACGGGTGTCGGGAGGGGGTATCGTGAGGAATCGGGAAGCGGCACTTTTAGAAGCAAATCCAAAATCAAAATGCTGAAATTGGGTTTTCGGAATCCCAAACAAACGCAGCTCCTCAGGTAAAGTACCGGATGTGACAAAGTGAGAAGGGACAGCTCTGGAAGATGAAGTAAAGGTGTTAGAAAGAGCTCTAAGAAAAACTCTAATGATAGAGCTGTTTACTATTTAGTAGAAAAACAGGGGTCATAAAGCTAGGGCCTCGAGGGGAAGAGAACCAGTCGAGTGGCCGTCGATCTGCGGGAGGGGATTGCGGAGGAGATGCCGTCAATCTGCACCGGGGCCGTCGATCTGCCGGAGGAGATTGCGGGGGAGATGCCGTCGATCTGCAACAGGCGATCGGCGAGCTAGAGCATCGCGGGGAGAACAAGAAAATGGCCGTCGAACTGCCGGAGGAGATGTCGTCGATCTGCACCAGGGCCGTCGATCTGCCGGGGGATACTGCGGAGGAGATGCCGAGCCGATGGAGCGCACGAGAGTATCGATGACGACCCGTCGGGGAAGACCAGGCGAGCGGCGAGCACGCGCATCGGGAAGAAGAGGGCGAGCGGCGAGTTGGGGAAGACGAGACCTGTCGGCCGGTGAGGAAACGCGAAGGAGAAATTAAAAAAAAAAAAAAAAAAAAAAACAGAACCCAGCGAGCGCTGGGGTGGGCAGCGCTGCAAAAAAATTCTGGTATTTTTAGATCCGTCATTTTGATAAAAAAAGGAATTGATATTCGCAGGTAATATTTGGTTATTTGTACCACAATTCTCTTTAATATTTAGGGTTCTTTCCTCTAAATTAAAACTCTATTCATACCCCCCCAAAAAACTTTCGCCTCCGCCTGGGAGAAACCGAGAAACCCGACTCCCGCATATGCTTCCGACGGACGCAAGCCGGCCTCTTCCGCTCCCGTCGTGCCTCGCCTGAGCCTCCTCCTCCCCGGCCGAACGGCTCTCTGCCGGCGGTGACCAACCTATTGCCGCCTCCGATGAGTATTTCTCATCTCTCCACCTTATTTTTGGTATAAAAAACCTAATAACTTGAAATCCTTGACACAGCCTGCGCCCGCCCTTCCTTCCGCCGCCCTTGACTGTTCCTCCCCGGCCGGTGTCCTCTCTAACGGCGGCGAGCTCCCCAATATGAGTTTTCAATTTTTTCCTACCCTAAGAACTCTAGGTTTTGGTTTTTGATATGAGTTTTCAATTTTTCTACAATAATAACCCTAAGTTCTTCAAAAAAAAAAATTTATTCTGAAAATGGATATTTGCATTTTTTTAGTATGTTGTGATTACTTCAAATCATTCAGTTGTTCTTGCCCTTTATCGTAGTTTTGATCATTCAAGGTATTATGCTTAGATTTCACTACTAATTGTTTGGTTTTACTTCCAATTTGATTTTTGAATTGAGATTATGTTATGTTAATGTTATGTTAAAATGGATTCAAACAAAGTTATGTTGTTGGCAAATGTTGAATTTTGTAAAGATGACCCGGTTGATGTTGGTATACATTTTCGTACAAATTTGACTTTTCCAAGTAAGGAATATTTAGTTGCATGGGCACAAAGTATTGCAAAGAATTTGGGTTTTGTTATCATTATTTTGAGGGCTGATAATCTCACTGCAAGAGCCAAACCTAGGGTAATTCTAGGTTGTGATAGGGCCGGATCTTCTCGTGAAAGTCAAAATAAGAATGGTTATATAAAGAAAAATCTGAGAAAGTCAAGCTCTAAACGTTGTGGAGGTAAGTTTGCACTCAACGGACGTCGAGAAGAAATAATGAATGGACAATTGAAGTAAAAAATGGTTTACACAATCATGAATTTGTTCACTTAGAAGCGCATCCGTATGATGGTAGGCTTGATGAAAATGAGCAGAAGATCATGTCTGATATGTTTAATGCTGGAGTTAAGCCACGCAAAATATTGTCATCAATAAAAAAAGAAATCCGAAAAATACAACGACCATCAGAACTATATATAATCAGAGGCCAAGTTGTACCGCAGTCAATTAGATGGTGGAACTCCAATTCAATATTTGTTTAAATGCATTACTGGAAGTGGATATATCAGTTTTCATCAGGTGAATGCGACTACTAATTGTTTGGAGAGTATTTTCTTTGCCCATCCAACTTCAGTTCGTCTGAGCAATATGTTTTCAAATGTGTTCTTGATAGATTGCACCTACAAGACTAACCGGTACCGTTTGCCTTTACTCTGCATAGTAGGTGTGACATCCACCAATCAAACTTTTTTCTCCTCATTTACATTTATGCCCAACGAGACTGAAGCTAGTTATATTTGGGCATTACAATGTTTTAAGTTTATGTTTGATGCAAACATTATGCCTAATCTATTTGTTACGGATCGGGAAATTGCCTTGATGAATGCTATCAAATTTGTGTTCCCGCAAGCTACCAATATTTTATGTCAAGTTCATATAAATTGGAATATCTTGGCACACTGTAAAAAATATTTCACACAAGGTAAAGAATGCGAGAAGTACTTAGGTGTGTGGCAACAACTAGTTAATTCACCGTATGAAAATGAATTTCAGTTCCGATATAGTCAAATGTTAAATGATTACGGACCAAAATATCCCAACGTGCTTTCTTACGTCGCAACAACATGGATAGAGCCTTACAAGGAATTGTTTGTTTCATGTTGGGTCGATAGATATATGCATTTGGGGAACACATCGACAAACCGTGTAGAGGGCGGACATAACCAACTTAAAAGGTTTCTTGAAGTATCAATTAGTAGTCTAACAACCGTATGGACAACTTTTGATCAGATAATCAACTTGCAACATACAGAAATTAAAAGAATGTTTGGTCAAAGTAAGATTCATGTCGGCACGGTTTTCAAGGGTGCTCTTTATTCTGATCTTGTTGGCAGTGTTTCGATTGCAGCGCTAGAAATAATTAAGAAGGAAGTTGATTCAGTTAAAAATAGTGGTTTGGAGGCGGGCCAGTGTTCACATACCAGTAGATATACGATGGGTCTACCTTGTGCACATGAGTTGGAGTCGTATGTTATTCATGGTAATCCTTTGCCGGTATGGATGGTGAACAAACAATGGAAGCAATTAACTTTTTTTGACACAAAACCCGAAGACAACATCAAGGTAGAGCCGAAGGATGCAAACAACATTGAAAATGATGTCGAGGAAATACTAAAAAAGTATAGTCACATAAGTGATCTACAAAGAAGAGAGATTAAAAGAAAGTTGCGTGAGATTGTCAATCCGGAGGCTAGTCAAACTATGGAGCCTAAAATGCCAACTAAAACTAAAGGCCGTCCGAAGGGAAGTACAAAAAAGTTTATTGATGACTTCAAATCAACAAAAAGAGAGCTTTCTCATTTTGAGCATGTTCTACTCCATGAGGAACAACAATTAAAGACGAAGAAGATCAAAGTAGCAAAGAAACTTCTGATTAGAAGAAGTGGATTTTTGGAGATGGTTCGTACACAAATGTCGTTGCACATGCGGGCACATATTCTTGATGTCATCGATGTAATGGGAGATGGTCATTGCGGCTTTACGGTTATAAGTATGGCACTAGGCATGGGCAATAATTAGATGCAAGTCCGTCGTGATTTAGTAAGTGAAGTACATAACAAATAAGTGTTATATAATGAGATATACGGAGTCTCGAGGACCATGAAATTATTGAAGTCTCTTGAATGTTGGGTGGTTCCAGCTCCACTTGAAAAGTGGATGACAATGCCCGATATGGGGTTATTAGTAGCGTCGTGCTATAACATTCAGTTGGTTTACGATTCAACTAATCAGTCATTCACATTTCTGTCGTTGCATTCAGCTCCTATGACTACTCGAAAAATTGTTCATATGGGATATATAAATGACAATCATTTCATTATGTTGCGGATGAGAGAAGATTGTATAATGCCACAAATATTTCACGTATGGACGAGATACCATGAACAACAAGCGGATGAATGGAATATACCATATATCACACGACTTATTTAATCATAAGGTATGCATATTTAAATAATATTTTTCAATGTTTATTACACTTTTTTATCATAAGTAATCACGATTTTTTTTTTCATAGTACTATTTTGGAGGCATTTTAATGATCTTTGTGAAGAAAAATTTGAAAACTTTGGGTGATTGTCATGATTTAAAAAGAATGTACTGATAGTGTTATTAGTACTAATTTTTTTAAAGTTATTATTGTTCTTGTGTACTAATTATTGTTTTTTAATGATTTTTGGAATGCAGCAAAATCAAGGGATAATGAAGCTCACAAATATTTTTGGGGTGCCCGGATGTTATTGTACTTTAATATTTTGTGGACTGGACTGTTTGACAAAAATATATTTTTGAGATACCTAGATTTGACTAGCTACTTTGTTAAGAACTTATTCTATATACCATTATTTTAAAAAATTTTCATTTTTTGTGGGGTATGAATATCTATTGTGGGTACAATTATAATTTTGTGGTGTACAAATATCGGTGGGTACAAATAGCCAAATATGATCTGCGAATATCAATTCCCTGAAAAAAATGGGGGTAAACAAACACAAAAAATAGTGGTTGAAAAATAATCTTTTCAATTGCTTCTCAAAACAGGAAAAATTTTATGATGCTATGTTGGTTCATAGATCTATGTGATTTATGGATATTTTAATCAGTTTTACAGCAGTTTTATGGTTTTAAACTGAACTGTAAAACTGCCGTAAAACTGAAAATTTTAAGCAGTTTTACTATGAAAATAACATTACTGCCGTAAAAATGTTGTAAAACTGCTTAAAATGTCCATGAGCCACATAGCTCTATGAACCACGGTGACACCATAAAATTTCCCTCAAAACAGAGCCAGGATCTGATAAGAATATGTGGGAAGAGTTAAGGATTTAAGGTTCACGAAGAGACGTCACACACGTGCAGCGAAGTGCAGCAGAAGATTTTCAGCGTGGAAACGCAGCCGAAGTATTGTTGGTGCCGTGGCAACTCGTTTGAAGCCAGTAAGGCCAATGGTATTGATGTTATTAATAACAAGATCGAATTTCTCTCCAGTTTAATGCGGCGAACATGATTATGTTACTCATGTTGCTATTTTTACGGTGATCTGCAAGCAGTCAAGCAGCTGGTTTCACTACCAACAATATAACACTCTGCCTGTTTCGATGACCATACCAGCGAGTTTAGTCAGGACCCCGCGTCTTATTAAATGAACAAATAAAGTCCTAATAAATGAATTATCGACCAAGTAACACGTTACAGAATTAAAGTCAAGCAGAAGTAGTTTTTCAACCACAAGAGGAATGTCCACTATATATGATAGGAATTAAAACACATAACCAAATGTTTGGCCTTAGGCTCGTACAAGCTGTTCATAGCAAGTGTTTAAACTTCTACATGGTTTATAGACATCGACAAGCGGTCCGGCAACACATGAAAGCAATAAACACGACACTTTGACATTTGAGGGTCAACACAGCAACGACCTTCAGCCCGCTATTTCTCACTTGGCTTGCCTACACCTGCACAGGTACAATCCACGACGATGTGGCAAAACAAAACAATCGACAACTTTAGCTGATCACAACGGTGTAACGACATCACCCAATTCCTAGGGTGACGGTACTTCTTCCATGCAAGCAAGTAGTGTAATAATATATATCTAAACAGGAAAGTGCGGCTACTTATAAGCCGAACACAATCAATATATACACAATCGATCGTCGCAAACGGTGACATGCACGACCACACGTTTCGTGCTCTCAAGGCACGCTTTTGGTGCACTCCCCGCGTCCCGCCTCCATCATAAGTATCACAAACTTAGATGGTATTTGAGCTACTGTCGGTCGTAAGCTATTACGTTTCTCAAACTTCCCCAAGATCAAGCAGTGCACCGATGAGCTACCTCTTCACCGACTAGCAAGGGACAGGTTCGGATCAGCTTCGCCCGACTCAGTCACCGTGAACAACTAGCACGATGTGGGTACGACTTCACTTTGGCCCGTTAATATAATAACCAACGTTATCTCACAAGGTCGGCACACAAGACCACCAAAGCTAGACACATCGAGGCTTTCATCTTAACACGCTACGCACCTTATCCCCATGACATGGGCTTCACGATCAATCATCAGCAGCACTGAATTTTGTCTAGTTAGTTATCACCACGATAATACAATAGTCGGGCGATATCAGCAGAGCATTTGTTTTCTATTACAACCATGGGTGTTGTAATACCCCCATCTGTCATGAAAAATATAACAGAAGGTCATGTCGGGGCCCCACGCCATATTCCACGGACAGTCAGTGGAGTTATGCATTGAAACCAAAATATACACGTATCTTAACTCAGAGTTACATTATAGTGGAAGGTTTTAAATAAAAAGAACTCACGCTTAGGAATGTCCACTAACGAAACCACAAGAATGACATGTACACAAATAGTTTTGGCCTTAAGGTCTTACAACTGTTTACATAAATAAATATTTTACTTACATCAGCACGCAGACCGGCGGCACTTAAAGGGAAAACTATAAACAAGCACTTGGGCCTTCGAGGGCCAACCAGCATAGTGAAAGGGCTTCAACCCGCTACTTCCTGCTCCGCTCTCCAATACCAGCACAAGTATAGTCCACGAAGACGTGACAAACAAAGCAACGATCAGCTTTAGCTGACCAATTTATAACTACCTCACCACTCACTCGGGGCGGCAGTGCTCCTTCCCTACAAACAAGTATAATTTCAGTATATCTATATATCAACCACCATAGACATTGGCATGCACGGTCACACACACCGTGCACTCAGGGCACATTATTGGTGTACTGGATTCTCAGTCCCACCATTTTCCACAACCCCAGACTTGATGGTTCAACATTGAGCTTTTACCATCAAGGCCACCATACCTTACGGACTCTCCCAAAATCAAATGGTGCGTTGAGGAGCTGCCTCTTCACCAACCAGTAAGGGGCGGTTCGGATCAGCATTGAATGTGCCCAAATCGTCGGAATCACACTGTCACGATGCGGGTACGACTTCACCTCGTCTCGTTAATTTGATAACCAATATCATCTCAAACGATCGTCTCTCGTGGCCAACATGCTGGGTTCTCCAGGCCTCTTACGCTTCCTGATGCTACCCACCCAGTCCCCAGGACCTAGGCTTCGCACCTCCAACAAATAGCTCACTTGGAGCTACCGCCAATGGTAAAGCTATTGCGAGGCGATATCAAAAAGTGCTTTGATTCTGGTACAACTTTGGGTTTTCCTGGAGTACACCTACAGGACTATCCGCGGCAACCTGTAACACCCTCTGACCCTATAACTACACGTTTAACTACGGAGTCTTCTCCGACACGCAAATCAATCATCACCAATCCAGACCAACTTGTATAGATGAGCTTCACACAACATGTATATTTCGTACTTCGATTTTAGATTCTATATGCAATTATATCAGGGATACTCTCTATCAAACCTTTTGAATTTTTTTTTCATCACCAATTGGTGAGGGTTTCCATGCAAACATGCCAAGTAAAAACTTCACTTATCCAAAAAGAGAATCATTACCCTTGAAGATCGTTTAGGAGTCATGAACATGGATTTGATCTGAATGGAAACGTTTGCAACGTCTTCCCCTCGATGGATATCACCTTGGCTCACGATTCCAATCTCAAGAACTCCTCAAATAGCTCTTTAGAGAGCTGGATCAGACTTCTTCTCCCTTTCTTTTTTTCCTAAGCTCGAAGAGAGAGTGAGAGCGAGAGAGAGTGTGTGAATATCCTTTCACACACGCCTCTAGTTAAGATGCACGAGAGTAATCCTGGCCTTGGGATTCTCATGGCAAAACAAATGAATGGTCGTGATTCAATGGACCATTCTCTTTTAAATTTGCTAACGGTGGTTTTTTTCAGCACCGCTTTGTCGCTTAACGATCGCCTCAGCATCTCTCAACATGTGGAATGTTATCGACAGCGGTATTGCTATCACTTGTCGGTAGCTCATCGAGACAACATGACGTTGTGTCGAGATCACCATAAGTTGGTGTCGAGATCACTTGACGATGTACTTGGCATCAACAAACCACTATCGTCGGCAGTATCTCGCTATCGCCGAGCGATAGCTTTCAGTAACCAGAAAATAGTCGTTTTCAAACATGGGAAACCATGGGCGTTACAGATCTCCCCCCTGTAAGAAATTTCGTCCCGAAATTTAAATAACTCAAAAAACAACAAAGAAGTACAAAATATAAAAATTATACCTCAACGGAACAGCTCGGGAAATTCCTCGATTATAGTTTGCTCGCGTTCCCACGATAGTTTCTCGCGGCCACAGTTGTCCCAACGGAGCTTGACCGTTCTGATCGACTTGTTCTGTAGCTTAACCTCCGTGTCTTCGATTTGAATAAGCCCGACTTTCGTTATCAACTAACTATCGGTCGGCAGCAGATCCGCAATAACCACTTGCGCAGGTTCTTGCACCGTCTTTCGCAGCACTGATACGTGAAATACATCATGCAATTCACTCAACTCTACTAAAAGATCAAGATGATAGACAGCTTCACCAACCCGTTCAATAATCTCAGATGACTCAGGGAACCTCGAGCTTAGCTTTTAAAAGCGTCGAATTCCGAAAACACCTTTGAACGGCTTGATGTTGAGATAAAGTCAATCGCCAACCGCAAACTCAACGTTTTGGTGGTTGTCATTGTAGTACTTTGTATGCCTATCTTGAGCAATCAACATTCGCTCTCAAATCAAACGTATCATTGAAGTTGCATCTTTGACGTCTTTACCCTTATACAGCTTTAATTCACCTATTTCTACCCAAATCAACGAAGTACGACACTTCTTACCGTATAAAGTCTCGAAGAGCATCATCTTAATACTTGTTTGATAGCTATTATTATATGTGAACTCGATTATAAAGAGATGATCCACACACCCCCGAAATCCAAGGCGCGCATATGGAGCATATCATTCATTGTCCGGTTTACCCTATCGGTCCGACAATCTGTTTGTGAATGAAAGGTCGTGCTGAACTTCAATTTAGTACCCAACAATTGATGGATTAGCCTCCAATCATTCAAAGTGAAATGTTCTGTCTCGGTCACTAACAATGCTACGGGGCGCACCGTACAATCATACTATGTTGTCAACATAAAGCTTTGTCAACTTTTCCACTGAATTATCCCTCTTGTTCGGAATGAAATGTGAAAACTCTTATTCCAATCTCCACAAATGATTCAAGAATTGAGCGTAGTTTCAATAAAATATCACCGTAAAGGATAAAGATACACAGTACAAAAAAAACATAACACCACATTTTATTCCATTTATATACATTTACTTGCATATGGTATTTACAAAAAACAAGAAATTTAATTGTACTCATTACAAAAGGCACAGTCATAATCCTCGAAGGTAACTTTATGTTTTTCTGGAGCTTCCTCGTTCCCGATAAAAATCTTGAGCCATATTTTTTGCTTGATCCTCGGTGCACTTTCGCTTAGCTTCCTCTATCGGGGGGACTTTTTGTGATGCACGTGCTGACGCTCCTGTTACTTAAAAAGAGTCCTCAATGGGTTAGTCATAGACAAATGACTATGTGAGCAAGATATTTTGTGAACTAATATACACATAGACAATGAGAGACAATAATATGAATACATAACAATAAATTAATATTCAGTATTTGCTCTCAAAGTTCTCAACATTTCTTGATCTCCACTTCGATGTTTAGTTACATAAAGTAGGAAATATTAAGGAATGCAACTTGAATTGGGCCCCACCTCTTTAGGGCAAAAATCCAGGCAAAACTCTTACTAGTGAATCCAACAGTAGAAAATCTCTGCATCATAAGATTCATTCATTAACATTTTCTTACACAGAGTTTTATTAATTTATTATGTTGTCGTATTGGAACGACCACTATGTGAGCACAAAGGATGAGTATTTGGCCCCTCAGGAGAAGCTCATATTGACGACGAGATCACTCGCCTCCTTGAGGGAGGAGCATGACCGCGATGTTTCTCGATTCCATTGGATGGGGTCCGGGTTGAAGTCCGAATTGGAGAATGTACGTGCGACATTGGAGGTAGAGAAGACACTGGTGGAGAGGACCACCCAGATGTTGAAGCATTCCCAGGAGGAAAACCACCAGCTTAGAGACTCGACTTCGGGAGATGAGAACCCAATTGGAGATGCTGTCTTTTGACAGCCGTGTGTCGGGGCTGAAGGCCGCTGGACTCGCGGAGTACTTGGAGTCATTGGACTACATGCGAGACTGTCGCCTGATTGCGGATTTCAATTAAGAAACAAGAAACTCACAAATACCTTTCCTTTTACCAAATCCTTTTCAGCGTCATCATCACGCTTATCCTGTGACGCCATCATCTGAACTCGCGGCCATGGAAACTACTGAAATAGTACACACTTTAACTGCGTTGCGTCACTTAATATTCGTAGCGTTGTTGTTTAAAAGATTTAGGAAAAAGACGTTTTAAATTCGTCAAAATATGAAAGTCAACTCAAATAAACGACAAAATTAAAATACTTATATTTATACTCGTTGTCCAACCCAAACTCAGTCTTCAAACAATGCTGTCGACAAAAAAATCAGCCGCTAAACAACACAAAATCAGTGTCCAAACAACACAAAATTAGCCTCTAAATAGGGCTGTCCAGCAAAACACAAAGCATAAAAACGATCAAAATTGATAAGATAAAACACTGGCTTAACCAGTCCCAAAAAAACAGCACAACCGGCCCAAAACAGTCCAAAAAATAATAATTATAAACTTAATAACAATCCCAAATCAGAAATTTTTCTAACAATGGTTTCAAACCAACAAGGCGGCAACAATATAAGAAAAAAGGCATCTTTACAGCAAAAGAGGGAGGAAGGTGCCGCATAATCAATCTTACTTGGATGCGCTGAGGTTCAACGAAGTTATTCTAAAATCCTTGGTGGAGGCACTGAAGAAGAACACATGAGGTAGGGGAGAAAACAACAGCTCAAAACCATCTGCTAAGGAGTCAAAAACCAACAACAGAAAATCACAAATCCAACGGCTTTGGAAGACGGCACGACAAAGAAAGTAGCGACACAACACATAAGAAAGAGAGAGAGAGAGAGCTTGCAGGAGATAGTAGCAGAGCACAGGCATGGGTTCCACGACACAAGAGCAGCGACACAGAGCAGCGATTACTCAGAGGAAGAAAGGAAGAAGAGGAGCAGTAGTCAGGAAGTGGAGGTAGTAGGGAAGAAGAAGCAGCAGTACACGCATAATCAGGAGTGGGGGAAGATGAATGAGCGGAAGACGGAGATATTAACTCCTCTTATTAATGGGAGGCAGCGATAAGCGACAGATATGAAGCCAAACAACATCAATGCACCGATCCAGGTACCACCAAACTAAGCCTAAGTCAAACAACATCAAATATACAGCTCAATTGGTGATGAGAAGTGAAAGAACTTTATAGTTAAGCGTGCTCGGGCTGGAGTAATCTTAAGACGGGTGACCTCCTAGGAAGTCCCTGTAGGGTCGCTTAACTGGATCACTTATCATCAAAGGGAGGCTGCAACCTCCAACAACATGTCGATGGATTGAGAGGGGTTGGGGTGCACGATATGCAGTCTATTTATGGCTGAATCCTTTCGAGCGTGGTGTCGGGGGTGTCTGCGATCATCCTTTCAAGTCGTGGGTTGGGGATGTCGTTATATGAAGTGCGATACCTTTGTCAATCGGTCAAACTGTCAATACAATATTGATAACGACTTTAGGAAACCTCCAGACTTCTGACATTCAGCCTTCACCAGGGCGCAAGTATGACATTTTGCCAAATAAAGAGCTATGACCTTCATTCCTGGCCACTGACACAATTTTTTCATGGTATTGAATATTTTTGTGCTCCCCGGGTAGATTGAATACTTTGTAAAGTGTGTCTCATACATAACTTCCTCTCATAATTTACCCACGTTCGGGACACACAATTGACTGTCCTTCATAAAAGACCTTTGACAACAGAAAACTAGGAATTTGACCCATTCACGGTCTTTGCCAAGTAGCGTTTCATGCTGCCATCAAACTCCAACGCTTGCTGGATCCTGTCTGCGAGGTCATATTGCACCTCCATCCAGTTGACTCTGAGATCGCCAACCGTTGTTTGGGATCCCGCGCGCCATGTTGAGCGATCGACGCTGTGGGGTACGGTCACCCGCCACCCGAACCCGCCCCCCGGTCGGGTGCGTTTGGTCGACCGCACCCGCTAGGAGCGGCCGACGCTGCGACCGCAAGACGCGGTCGGCGCTAAGACCGTCCCCCCACCTTGCTCGCCTGCGGCCGACCGCGACTCTTCTTCCTCCCCCGACGGCCGCCTGCCGTCCGTGACTCATTGCCCGTGAATCGTTGATGGTCACCCTCCTCCACCGTCTGATCGTTCCGTCGCGATCTTCGTTGTCCATTACGTGGGTAACCACCCACGTAACCAACGGCGTAGCCGTCGTTATTAGTGAGGAAAATTCATTTAATTAATAATGGTATGCGCATAAAAAATTATGAAAATAATGTGCATTAAAAACTACACCAAATATGGTATGCGCCTAGTAATTTATGTGGTTACGGTGTGCAGATAACAACATAACTACCATAACTACCACTTGAGGCCTATAAAAAGGCTCACAGACTTCTCTTATTTCTAAATTTTCTCCCCCTAACTTTCTTCTTCCTCAGGCCGGAACTATGTAAAAATCTTCCTACGAGCCACCTCCTCCCGTCGATTGATCCAAAAATTTGTCGAAGTCCACAACGCTCTAGAGAAGAAGACGCATCATCGGCCTCTCCAAAAAGTCTCATACGTGTGAGGCATTCTGCAAGTTCCCACCAACGAATCTCTTACGCGCCTCACAACAGTGTTTAGCATCCGGGCAGAGCCCGAGAACGTCCGTCACCTTTAGAAAGAGATAAAAATCGAGTTTTGTGTGAGGTGGTCTGTCGCCCATCGAGCGCATCTGTGCTTTCTCTCACCCCCAATCCGTAACGAGTAGCGGTCTGTCGCTCTCGATTTCATTGACAACTTGTAAACTGTCGTTGAATGTGAAATTTGACCGGCACCGAACCGGTCACATGGTTTTTTACCCAGTTGATGAGTTTTTTCACATAAAAAATCTTCTTGTGTGCTCATCAATTTACTCTATGACTATTTGCGCGCTCGACCGTTCAAAAGGCTAAGACAGTCTAATTTAGTCCAATCTACCAAGTGCTTTGAGTTGTCCGCAACAATTAACTATTCTTTTGTCCGGGTTGTGCTCAATATGGATTGAATATATCATCTAACAATTTACTAAGTTAATTATATGTTCATTTACAGATTCAAGAAGACCAAGTGTTGCGGATCACTCGATGCTTTAATAGATCAGACTAATTTAATCATCTTAGCCTGCAAAGCGGCCAAGTGAGCTAACAGTTACAGAAAAGTGAGATATGATAAAATAATTTTTTAATGTGTAAAACCCCGAAAAAGGGTGAAAACTATGTGATCGGAGCCGCGCCGACCAAATCATTATTATTTATTGATTGTTGTACATGAGTTTTTAAAAGAATTGAGAACGACAGACCGTTCCTTGTTATAATTATTGAGGAGAAAGAGAATGCAGGTCCCGGAGGGTGACAGATTGCCGCTTACAGAGCTAAATAATTCTTCTTATACTGTGTAGAGCGATGCTTCAGTTATATTATGGATTCCTCTGTTGGTACTTGAAAGCGGGAGCGACGTGCCTTACACGTCCTGGTACTTGCAACCTGAAAGCACGGGTGGCGCGTTATGCGAGCCTAAACCTCTACGACTTGTCGACCTATTGCGCTCAGAGGAATCTTGGGCAGTCGACTTGGTGTTAACTGATGGACCATGTAACATCCCGTCTTTTATTGGACCATTAAAACCTTAGCGGACCTAATAAAAGTGACTCAAATCCCTACCCCTGGATCCACAAGCGGTAGGAGGTGATCATATTTCAGGATTTTGAGCTAGAGAACTTGGAGGCCCAAGGAGGGTGCTACATCATCGGAGACCCCCCCCCCCCCCCCAATGGAGGAGGAGGCGGTGGTGCCGTCAGAAAACGCATTTTCGGCGGCAACCAAAAATATATATATATTTTTCACTGCTCTGTTTCAATTTTTTCGGCGGCGGTCGGCAATGCTCGGCTGCCGGACCACCGTCGAAGGAAAGTCCGACCCCCGACGTGCCAATCGGTAGTGGTGATGTGGCATGAGAGCCACCAGTGAGGTAGGGTGACACGTCATCGCCTACAGCAGAGTCGGCCGTGCCACCCTCTCTCGGGTTATGTTTTTTTTCGGTGGCGGCGCCTGGCCTCCGGACCACCACCAAATAAATCGTCGACCCCAGACATGTCGGTTGGGGGAGACGTCGTGGCTTGACGGCCACTAGGCGGCGGTGGCAGAAGCCCATAAGCTTTTGCCGGTAACCTCCAACCACCGTCTAATCTCCATTGGGAGATTAGACGACCAAAGATTTTTTAATCACCGCCCCACGAGAAAATCAGCGCCCCCACAACGGATCAAAGTTAGATCCACTGTATGGATAAAAGTATAAAGCACACCGTTTGACTCAATCTCAGTCACGGGTTCAGGGTAATGATTGTTATATGCAGATCAAAGTTATAACAAAAAATTTATGATTTTTTTGAGAGAAATCTAGACTTATAGGGAAAAATATTTGAACATGAAAGTTGCTCCCCATAAAGCATGCAAGGTAGAGGGCAGAGCTGGAGTGCGCAAGAAATAGTCGCGCGCAGGGAAGAAACATGCGCGTTAGCGTGCAAGGAAGAAATGCGCGCGGGAGCTTCCAGGGAAGAGCCGCTCGCGGGAGCGCCCAAGGAAGAGGCCCGCGCGAGAGCGCCCAAGGAAGAGGTATGCATGAGAGTGTGCAAGCAAGAGACGCCTGCAGTAGCGCGCAAGAAAGAAACGCGTGCGGGAATGCGCAAGATAGAGGCGCGTACAGGAGCGCGCAAGGAGCAGGTGCGCACAAGGAAGAAACGTACGCGAGAGCATGCACGGAAGAAATGGTTGCAGAAGCGCCCAAGGAAGAGACACACACGAAAGCGGTCAAATAAGAGGCGCGCACAAAAGTGCGCAATGAAGAAACACACGTGGGAACACGCAAGGTAGAGGCGCGTGCCGGAGCGCGCAAGGAAGAGGCGTGCGCAGGAACACACAAGGAAGAGGCGCATCCGGGAGCGGCGCATGCGGGCGGGCGCAAGGGAGGGGCGCGTGCGGGATGGGCGGCCAGGGGGAAGAGGGGTCGTTACCGCGCGTAACCACCCTCGTTGCCTGTTGGGCCGTTCCCGATGTCGGGCGGGTCTATTTTGAATCCAAGTGCAGGCTCAATATTTTTCTAAAGATGGTGATCCGTGTGCCATAAACAAAACAATCTTATTCGCCCGGTTGGTAGTTACGAGGGGAAATTACCGGGTCACCCCTCTCCAAGCCTATAAAACAAACCCCTTATCCTTCTCATTTGACTAACTTCGGATTTCAGGATTTCTACCGGAATTCCTGTAATTCTCTGTAGCTTTCACTCGCTTGTTTTCTCTCCCCCTTCACAGGTCCACCACGAACGTCCTCCCCGCCAAGCAAAACCCGTGGCCAACGGACTCGCCTCCAAGTCGAAGGCCGCTCGAAGCCTCCGTTGTGCAATTTAGAGTTCGAAGGAAGTCGATCGCCCATCGTTCGCCACCCCCAATGTTCAGAGTGCACCGTCTGCCAAATTTCCATCGTGCCAACTCAGTCGTCCGTCACCGATCGTCCAGAAGTGTGCAAGCATTCCCCCGCAAGTCGAACACTGTATCTCTCTCTCCTCCTCAAGCTGTAACGAGGCGCGACCTGTCGCCCTCGATTCTTCAAGAAAAACCCTGTAATCTCGACCGATCTAGTGAAGTTTCTGTTAACACAGCCCCGACCGTAGTTTTTCACCAAATTCGGAGGGTTTTACACGTAAAAAGACTTGTCTCGTCTGTGATCTATTTCTGCGACTGTTTGCGAAACCGACCGCTCCGAAAGCTAATACAGTCTAGTTAGTCCGGTCCATCGGAAGCGCTGTCGCAGACAACAACAACATCAATGATATGAGTATATACATGCAGAGTCATTTTCTTATAGATGCATTAAACAATTCTACTTGTATTTGTTATTGGAACCGGTTTATTAGACTTATGTTGGACCATTATCTCACGCAACCTATGCTTAATTTCATTCATTTGAGTATCAATAATACTAATGTTAGTAATGTATTTTTAAGTAAACCGTCGAGCCTGTACGATGTTCAATGGTTCGTTCTCATCTTTTATTTTTATAACCTCAAATGTTATCGACTTCAAAGTTATTTGTCCCCCAATGTTCAGGAACAATTCATAGCCTAAATGCAAAAAAAATGATTCATATATGCCACTAAGGCTCTGTTTAGCGCGGGTGCAGCGACGGGAGAAGCAATGGTGGGAAGCAGTTGTGGAATAATCAGTTGTTTTACAGAGTGGTGGCAGAATTTGCGAATCTTTTTGAAAGAACAGCATTTATAGTACTGTTAATAATTTTATTTTATAAATATTATATAAATAATATTATATTCATTAATAATATATAACTTACATAATTATATTAATTTAATAGCCTATAAATTATAACATAACGTATAATATAATATAATATCTTATAATATATTAATATTAATATAATAATAATATATATTATTATAATAATTTATAATATATTAATTATTTTAATATTACAATTTTTTAATATGAAAAAAATATTTTTTTTTATATAAAAAATCGCAAGTGCAACAGCGGGCCACCACTATTTTTAGCGGTGGCGTCAGCAACAACTGCGCTTCAAATTATTGTTTGGCGCGGCGGTGGCAGAATCCGCGGTGTACCACTTGAAAAGCACCGCGCCAAACAGAGCCTAATACATGAGCACAATGCAATCTCATTATATACATCATTTTTTATATGACATTCTCTAGCCCCAAAACGAGAATCACTTATCAAAATAGGAAGCTTTGGTTCCAAGCAAAGGAGGCCAGATAGAAAAAAGGAGATCTTACGAGTCTCGAAAAGGCTGTTGGTGGCGAAAATCTGGGTCGGTGTAGTGCGCGAAGGGAGGCGGACGAATTAGAAGCAATGAAATAACCTTTGGCGTGAGCATGAGAGTACGGGATTGGGCACACGGTACAAGGTTAAGGCTAGTGTGAAGTAGAATGATGAGATTTTATGTTTTTTAATTTTTTTGTGGTATGCTTATAATCAAAATTGATATGGTTATAACATGACTTTAACAATATCCTGCAAAAAAACAGGAAGTCTTCATTTGGGAGTGTGACCTCACCGGTGGGTTCCGGACAGGCCACCGGCGGCGGAGCCGCTTGCGGCAACCATAAAAAAGCTATTCAAAAAGGTGGCGGGGCACAAGATGGCGGCACAACAAATTTTCCCTCCCCCCTAAATGTGGCGAACTGGAAGTCTCCCGCAGGTTTCGTGCCTCAAATTTTAGAGCCGGGAGAAACGCGGTCTAAATATTGACGGAAAAACAAACAATTAATAAGTCGTTTGTTATCCGCACTCAATTTTGAGTGTTTTTTTCTTCTCAAAGTTAGACAATGCGAGATATTTGGGGAAAGTTGCAGAGAATCTATGCTGGAGCAAAACAATTTTGGTTATAGTGTGGAAAACATGGATGTGAACCAACTACCGCTGCCAACTACCATCGCCATCGCCATCGCCGCCGCCGCGCCAAACACCATCGTCGCCGCCTCCCCAACCGTCATCACCACACCGAAACTGCCATCGCCGGCGCCGCGCCAACCGTCATCGCCACCGTCTCGCCAACCTCCATCGCCGCCGCCGCGCCAACTTTCATCGCCGCTGCCTCGCCAACCGCCATTGCCGCCGCCGTGCCAACCGTCATCGTTACCGCCGTGCCAACCACCATCGTCGTTGCAGTAAACCGCCATTGCCGACGCCGCACTGAAACTGCCATCACCGCCGCCGCGCCAACCGCAATCACCATTGCCTCGCCAACCGCCATCGCGGCCGCCACACCAACTAGCACAACGTATGTGTGTTGAGATGCAACTTCGAGTTTCTGATGCATACTTTTTTGTTACTTGATAAATGGTCTTTCTATGATGACGTTTTACCTTAACCAGTACAACATATGTTATATATGTTTGTATGGACGAGAATGTTGTATCCAATGACCCTGTTCTCTCTTTCTTATTGGATGAAGTTGTGAAGTATTGGTGCAAACAAAGATTCAAAGTGTATCAATCTGCGGATATCAAAAATTTAATTTACAGATATAATTTTAACAAGACTGTTTTGCGGATATCAAATATTTACGGAGAGTCAAAACGATAATGCGGATATCAATCGCCATTATTAAAGACGATTGTTAACCGCAACTCACTTTTGGCTATTCGCACACCATTGTTAACCACAACCCGAAAATATAACACACCCAATTTTTCACTACAAGAAAAATAGCAATTAGCAAGGAAAATTAGGAAGGTCGTATATTTCGTTGCTATTTAGCATCAAATTTAGATAGGTAAATCAATTTTTTCATTACCTATAAAAATAGCAACGAAATTTTTTTCGTTGCAAAGATAGCAACAAATTTTTTTGTTGCTGAATATTTGTTGGTAAAATATGAACGAATATTTTGTTGCAAATATTTCGTTGCAAAATAAAAACGATTTTTTTGTTCCTAAATATTTATGTAAAGAAACAAAAATTTCCTTTCAAAAAATTTCTTCTCACTTTCAAAAGAAAATATTTTCCCATTTTTATTCTTTCTTGTAAAATATAATTATTGTTTATATATATTTATAAATGAGCATTAATATCTTAAATTCAACTAAATAATTAATAATATAGTAATTTCTTTATATAGTTTTATAAATATTTTAAATATATATTTATTGATAAATTAGTATAGATTATAATTATGGGGAAGTATCTAGTGCGCGCGTACGGGCGTACGGGCAAGGGTCAAGATGATTTCAAATAGAAAAGTGATCAACATGAAAGTTGTAGATATCGGTGAGACGAACAACTTTCATGTTGAGCACTTTTTGATTTGGAGCTATCTTGGCCCTTGATTTGGGCCCCGAAATTTGGGGCGGCGAGATTGCTACTGTAGCACTCTCGCCGCCCCAGATTTCGGGGCCCAAATCGAGGGCCGAAAAGGCTCCAAATCAAAACGTGGTCAACAAAAAAGTTGTTCGTCTCGCCGAGATCTACAACTTTCATGATGATCACTTTTCGATTTGAGAGCACCTTGACCCCCAAAATTATCTGCTTGTACGCTCGCATGTACGCACGCACGCAATCATGCCCGCACCTGATATCTCCCCTATAATTATATAAGAAAATATATTATATAATATAATATATATTATATGAGAATATATAATGTAATAAAATATATATATTTATATATTTATTTATATATATAAGGATATACATTATAATAATATATATATATACTATATATTTATATATATAGAAAATAACTCCTTTGTCTGACAAATTGACATGTTTGGAGTATTGGTTGAGTGAGTCTTAATGTATAGAACGTTCTAGGTTCAAATCCCAGCATTTTCAATAAAGTTGAAATATTTTGATTATATAAATATTATTATTTTTATACAAAATTATTTATAAATATTTAAATATTAGCAATAAAAATAGATTTCTTACTAATTTAGGAAGGAATAATTTTCTTCCTAAAAATCCTTGCAAAATAGGAAGGAATAATTTCCTTGCTAAAATTAGCTAGAAGCATTTTACCTACAAAATTTTTTTGTTTCTAAATTCCTTGCTAAATAAAATTAGCAAGGAATTTAAGTAATTAGGAAGAGATTTAGCCCCTTGCTCTTTAAAGTTTTTCTTGTAGTGTTTTCTTGCCGCACCATGATATTTTTCACGACGCCCCCGAAAATTTCTCATAGTGGTGTGCGTGAGACGGCTAATAAAGTAGTGTTGGATGATTATTTCTCTCAGATATTATACTTTTAGAGCACCCAAAAATATCCATTTTTAACCGGAGAGGAGGATACAGGAGCCGACGAAAGAAGCACACTGGATGGAGTGCCGACTTGTTAACTGGAGAAGATTAGAGGAAGATGCCGGAGTCGAGAGCAGCTCGGCGAAGAAGAAAACGGGATGCGACTTCCGTGAAATGGAGGAGATGAAGTGCGAGTAAACTTTTAGAATTTTTTTTTAAATAAAATGAGATGCGAATAGCCAAATGAGAAGTGTGATTAATAATTGCATTATTAAACCGACGGTCACGTTTTACGAAAACGCACCAAATGAATGCAAAATCAGTCATTTCCTTGGGGGCGCCCAGGAAAAAAATTATTAGCGCGGAGCACTTGTGTTATTTTTGGTTTGAGGAACCAGGGAATATGCCATGCTCAAGCCTTTTTAGGGCAATTCCAATAGCTACAGTATCCCGATCCTACCGACCAGCGACGCCTTCCCGCCGACGAGTTCACCTTGCCGGTGCTCTCTGCATACTGAGCCTCGGCTCTTTAACTTCGGTTGCCTACAGGACGTGGTGTGCCCATCCCCACTGCCGCCTCCCTCTTCTTCGGTGCCCTTCTTCACCTCCTTCTCGTTATCCTTCGCCTTACAGGAATTTCGTTCATCACCGCTAGTTTTTTTGCATTCAAAGACCACAATACGTGAACTGCCTGTCTTTTCGCACCACATTTTGATTTATTTTCTGTATATGCCTCCGTGGGGTTTAGGTTGTGTTGAACTTAAACCTAGATGAAGCTATCTCCTCCCTGTAGCAGAGGGCTTGCGAGTTGCGATATAGGTACTTGAGATACTCCTTAAACGCTGTTTTTTCTTCAAATTATGATGATTGAGGACCATATTTTCTTAACATCTACTTTATACAGCTTAGTTATTAATTTCCACGAGTTCAGACATTTGTTTTATTATCCACAACAGAATGCACATCAAAGAAAAATATGCTCCAATATGTAAAACTTCATTAACACCCATTGTAACAATCATGCGGCGTTATGAGATCACCAGAGAGGTCAAAGACACTAGAAGAGAAGATATAATAGCAGAAGAAGGCCGCTAGGAGGGAGAAGGCCAACGATAGAGATGAAGTTCTTACCTTCAAGAGAAGTATAGTGAGATTGATAGAGAGAGATTGGGGGGTGTCTGTTGGGATTGTTGCTGTGTAACAACTGTATAGCCACCACGTGGTATGCTTATAATGACATTTGCTATTGTAACTGTGCTCTATAAATAGGCATCCACTGTAATACTTTAGGCAGAAATGAATAAAGAATGTTTTGTTTCTCTTTCTGCCTTTGAATATGAGTAGTTATATCTTATTAGATCTACGAAGGCCCAGCCTTCTCCTCCTCAAACCCCGACGATCGACGCCAGCGATCTTGTAATGGCTCAGACCGTTACATTGCTTCTCTCGTTGAGAGCGTCCTCCATTCACCTCCTGTCCGCCCGCTCCTGCTAGATGAAGTTGATTGGAAGGTCCTTGTTTAAGAACCGCACATCAGTATTGCTTCTTCCTCGCCGAAACAGTAAGTGCCTGCATCTTCCTTGCCGGAATAGTCAGCGCCCGCATCTTCCTCGCCGATTCATGTTGAGAGAGTCATCGCCTGCATCTTCCTCGTCAATTTACCGGAATTAGCCATCATCAAACTTCTTTCTAGCCTCCGACGATTCGGGCGCAAGATCCATTGCTGGCAGCGGAGCGATACCATGCCACATTCATCGTCTTCTGGCAGCAGAGCGATACCAGCATCTTCATCTCATTGAGAGTCTTTCCTCCCCGCCAACCGCTGCTTCATCGGTGGATCAACCACTGCTTCAACACCTCTGCTCTCCGGACACTTCCTCACCAAAACAACCATAGCTTGTATCTTCGTGCATCAGGAAAAAAGGCGGAAAGTTTGCTTCTGATTCGGAGCACCGACAACACCCACCTCCCGGAGAACATCGCCGAAACAAACTTCAACAAAAAGAAGACTTCCTTCCCTCCATCTCCTCCCCGCTAACCAACGCTTCCTCGCCGGAGCATCGCCTGCATCTTTTTGCTCTTCGTCCACCTCAAGAATGCCACCGACGACCCCCTTGTGAGAGGGGAACTGGAAGAGTGTTGGAGCTCTGGCACTGCTGTTGGGCCTTCACCAGAAACCATCAAGAACAATGGGGCGCCGTTTCATCGTTGAGAGTTCCTCCCGTCATCTCTGATAATCTTGTCAGACATCCCGTCATCTATATTTTTTACTGAAAGGAAGCCAAAGGTCCATTGTCGTCAAACACCAGGCTGCATTCTTCGTCTTTGGAGCCATAGAACATCTCCTTGGCGACAGGAAAACTGATCTCTCCTCCAAATCTCTGAAGTTCTTTGGCAAACAGTGTCAAGAGAAAGAGGAACTGCCGAAAGTTTAGTTCTTTCTTTTCACTGAATTTGACCAGTTATCTTTGCCATCTTCAACAATGGCAGGAAAACATTTTAATGTTTGCTGCCTTTTATTTTTGATTTGACAATCGGTGGAGAAGTTAAAATGTTGAGAGTATTTTTTAAAGCCGAAGATGTCCCCAACTACTTCAGTATGTATTGACCTATTTCTGTCCAGTCGTCTAATGCATTGTGAGCTGCACACTGGGCTGCACACCCACAAATCTTTGGAACTCCACCAACAAACACTCTTGGACCACCACCCTCTGTTCCAGGCGTTTTTTGGTCCCATTTCGCTGCCGCTCCAAGTTTATAGGGCGCCTCCACTCGAAGATTTTACGGCGCCGCCACTCCAAGTTTTTACGACGCCTCCACTCCAAGTTCTTATGGCACCGACACTCTGAATTCATATGGAGTCGCCGTCGCTCAAAGTTTATATGGCGCCACCGTCGCCCCTAGCTCATACGGCGCCACCATCGCTCAAAGCTCATCCGACGCCACTTTCGCTCCTAGCTTATATGGCGCCACCGTCGTTCCAAGTGCATATGCTGCCACCGTTGCCCGAGGTTCATATGGCGCCACCGTCTCTCTAAGATCATACGGCGCCACCATCGCTCCAACCACATACGGCGCCGCCGCCACTCCACGTTCTTTCCAATATGGATCATCACCTCCGGGACATCCAAATAATCTCCCACATTTTCCTTCAACATACTTGGGCCCGAGTTTTCAGCAACCTACTTTTTTATCCGCAACCAGCCCCACGGATAGAGCTTCATAGAGCCATAGAACTGCATCGCTGATGCTTCATGTGTTTCCAGATGTCGTAGACCATCAGGATGGAAACATAGATGAAAGACCCGTCGATTTCTCCTTCGAAATGGAAACGAAGATGAAAGATCTCTCCATCCACCTTTCAATGGTCGATTTTGATTTCACCATCCGTTTGCACGAGTTGGCTACACAACTTAGTTCATTACAGATGGAAACCAATTAACGTTTTGATTGTTTACAATAATCCATGCTCAATATAAACTAAGACATTCAACATATTTCCACATTGATCAGCTCCCATGGAGACGATCCGGTACTGATTTTCACAGAGACTTGTAGTACGATGCTTCCAAATGTTCATTCAGAGCCTTCTCCGGGTTTCAAGTAGATAAAGAATGTAGTTCTTGAGGATGATACTTCAAAGCTTTTGTTGGGTCTCAAGAAGATCCAAAACATAGAGGGCGCTTCTGCTCACCATACTCAAGTTGGTCAGCCCCATGTTGACACGTGTTTCCACAACCATGTATCAACTTGGACAATTCATGTCTTCGATCCAGGAGGATGTACTGTTTCAATACATTCTGCACAAGTGGAGCCGCCAGTAAACAAATTTCATGACGCAAACTTTGTTCTCATACGCATTTCGCGCGTCATTTGGGTCTTTGATTTTGGTGGAATCAAACAACGAGGTTGTCAGTTAGACAAGAAGGGCAGGAATGTAACGACTGTATAGCCACCACGTGGCAAGCTTATAACGACATTTGCTATTGTAACCGGGCTCCATAAATAGACATCCACTGCAATACTTTAGGCAGAAATGAATAAAGAATGTTTTGTTTCTCTTTCTTGCTTGGAATATGAGTAGTTAGAGCTTATTAGATCCACGAAGGCCCAACCTTCTCCCCTTCCGACGCCGGCGATCTTGTAACAACTCAGACCGTTGTAGTATGCCTTGGACTAGGGTTTCAAATTTCAATACTATTCTTATTGTGTTAAATTGTACTTTTCCAGTCTTTTCATTTGATATCTAAATGAATCTAAAATTCACAAAATTTTTTTGAAGATTCAAATGTGCCAAAGGATTAATGGAACAGCCTCAAAGTACAAATGATGTACAGATATGTTTTTTTAAGTTTTCTACTTCTATCACTCCCCTCCCCCTTGCTTAATTTCCTCTCTCTCCCTGTCAATTTTTTTCCACTGAAATTTCCTCTCTCCGTTGTATGGTATGGGAGAAGTACTAATTCATGTGGTATACAAGCTTTGAATATTATCAATTCTTACATATTACAACGATGACCATTTCTACTTAAATATCAAAATTCTTGAGAGTGGTGTAATTTGCGTTGTGAACAACAAAAAAATGGCAGCCCGGTGCACAAAGCATCCCGCGCAATGAGGGTCTGGAGAATGGTCCCACCACAAAGGTGAAATGTGTGTTGTGAATAACATACATGAGAAAATACAGGCAACTCCCAAAATTAGTAATTTTGTAAATCCGACACAAAATCACCAATGCAAAACTTTTGTGATACTAAATGAAATAAGAATATGAGCTGATCTCCAATATTTGAGATAAGACTAATTATGTTGATGATTATTGGAATAAGATAAATCATTCTCATTTTGATGATATAATTTATTTTTGTTGGTTGTACAATAATCGCAGAAGTTTGTTCGCTTGTGAAACTCCCTGGCTAAATATTGGATCATAAGGATTTATTTGGTGTGCCAGCAGAGCTTCGGTACTGCACGCGATGGTGGTGGGAAGGAGGCATGACCAAAGTGCATCGTTGGTTGTTGATCCACGTTGAAAATCCAATGATGCGTTGGAGCCTTCTGACTAGAGCATGTGGGAGCAACAATCACTATTTTTCTTTCTGCCCTTGGTGGCTTCCGGGTAACCAAATAGGTTCTAAGCCATAATAAAAATAGGATTTGATGCACGATGTTTTCTTGTTAGTTGCTCTAAGTATTATAGTTTATCTTGACATACTTTTCTAACACACACCACTTGAATAATTTACTAATTTGTTTGAGCCTATCCAAAAGAAATAGACTCATCCATGCATTTATGACTTTTAGACCTTGCTTGGAGCGATGAAGGCTAACGCGCTATATTCACGAACGACAAACCATTGTTGTGCTTGAAATCCAAGGTTATTCCAAAGATTCCCATGCGTGCGGTTGGTGGAACATTCGAAAGCGACCATCTATCGGATTCGTGCCTAGAATATTCGTGGCCCCAATCGGGGCATTAGTCCAGATCAGGTAAGTAGTTTGTAGAGGGCACCAACTGCTAAAGCTAATAAATGTATTTCTACCCTAACCGCTTGAACATAATGTAGATCTTATGATGGAGATCGTTCGCGCCTCATGTGAGAAGTTATCGAGTCAACACAATTTGAATACTAGATGGACCATCGGAGCCCGTGATCTCGACCAACTCGAATTTTCCTTTTTGTATGTATTTTATTTATCAGGCAATTGTGGTCCTCGGATAATTTTAACCTAATCCCCCTTTATATCATATTAGCAGCCAGTTGTCGGGGGGGGGGGAGGCGGTATCAAGAGTCATGATTTTTCTAGAGGAACCGCTTAGTCGTGAGTGGTATGACGCCTCTCTCCCGCTTGGTGTTATAGCGAGCGTATCCGCCGTGTTCACTGCCGCTTCTCCTTGCCACCGCCAGCCACTGCCATCCCCATCTTCCGCAAGCAGCCGCTGTTTTTCCCATTGTGAACACACCTTTCTGTCTTTTTTCCCACTGAACTATTTTCCCAAAGACTTCGCAAGTCTGCTTATTTCCACAGCCCGATTTTAATCCCCGCAACCTAGATCCACCTGCACCCTCGTATTCAACTTCCAGAAACCCTCTCACCTCCATCCGAAGCCACACAATCCTCCCTTATTCCAGCACCATGCAGCCCTCCCTGGCTGTTTCAGGCTCGGGAGAAGCCAAAAATCAACTTTTGGATCTTGGAGCTTCATGCCAAAACCCAGAGTCCAACAATTCATCAGCCCGTCTTCCTATTTCACGCGCAAAAAATCTGTCCAGCATGCAAACATTGCTTCCAGCAGCCCTCGGCGGCTTCCAACAGCCTTATCCCGCCCCAAAAACCACCATCCTTCTCCTACAGCACTTACACAACAACATCTTCACCCCCGGTAGCCATCAACACCATCAGATCTCCCCCCACCTTCGACATTGTGTACTTGGTGAATTTTTAAATCATGATTTCATTTTCTCTACATTATACGAGAATTACTTGCATTCCTTGAAGTTATTGTTCTTGTATTTACTTGACTTGTTACTTCCTTAATTATGCGTCGTATATTCACCTGCATTTACTTTCAACTCACTCTCAATTAATTTGTAATTATTGTTTGCTTACTTCCATTATAATATTTGTAATCAATTGCGACATCTGCACTTGATATTTAAAATTAAATTGTTTAATTAATTATGCTTTGAAAAATACTTGTATGATTGAATCGTCACATGTGTATCACATTAGGGTTATCCTTCGGTTGATCAATGGATTGCATGAAGGCTTGCATGTCACTATAAGGTTATTCACAACTTCATTTGCGTCTGTCGTGCGTTCACTCGTACTTCATTTAGGGTTAGGGTATTCACTCTCAGGCACCTATAGATTTGCCCTGTGTCAAATTGGTATCAAAGCGAGTTTTAGACTTTATTTTGATATGCAACGGTAGAGTCCATATGTTCCTTTATGGCTAGTTATTGCCGTTATCACTCTCCTCTATTTGAGGATCATGAGTCTATCTACACCCAATTCCACAGAGCCCCTTTAGAAAGCTCATCGTGTTACTACGATGATTATTTCTTTTCATTGCAATATACTTCCAGAGATTATGTCGATCCTTTGACGTTATCCTTTGATGTTAAATACGATCCCTATGATGATTATCATCCCTATCCCTGCGCACAAGCAAATTGTGTTGGTCCTTCGACACAACTCGATTATCTAAGACATGATTATTACAAGGATCATCATTTTGAGAGAGATCTCGAGCGTAGGTTTCATGCTGTTGCTTGATATTTTGACAGTTCATCGAGTCCTGAATCTTTCGGTATTGGCTCGTGGATATGGAATATTACCTCAATTATTTTGAGTTATTCGGTGAGCGATACATTAAATTTGCGAAACATAAACTTATAGATCTAGTGAAAGCATATTGGTCTAGCATTGAGAGGACCTGTAATCGAAATCTTTTTCACCGCATCATTAGTTGGGTGAAGATGAATTGTAGGTTGTGTCAGAGGTATTTTCCCGCGTCATATCGGAGTTGCTTGCTCGATCAATTATTTACTTTTTGGCAAAGATCTCTATCAGTTGCTGAGTATAAGGATTATTTCGATGAGCTAGTAGTGAGGAGCGATATCCAAGAGGAGTCAGCTATGACCACTTCTCAATTTCGATCTTAACTTCGATCTGAGATGCGTACTGAATTGACCTATCACCATAGTTGTCAAGGCGCGCGCCTAGGCGCGCCTGAGGCGCCGGGCGCACCAGGCGCAGCCCGCCGCGCCTCAGCACAGCTGAGGCGGGCGATGTGCCCCAGGCGTGCCTCAGGCGCTCCTAGGCGCGCGCCTTACAGGCTCCCAGGCGCACCAAAGGCGCGCCCGGGCCTTTCAAGGTATTTTTTTTAAAAAAGTTTTTTTGATATGAGGAAAAACATGATCTTAGACGCACCCGAGGCTCCCTCTAGGCGCACTTGGGCGCCCAATTCGCTGAAATTGAGCGAATTGGGCGTCCAATTCGCTGAAATTGCCCGAATTTGCTCAATTTCAGTGAATTGGGTGCCCAATTCGCTCAATTTCAGCGAATTGGGCGCCCAATCCGCACAATTTCAGCGAATTGGGCGCCCAATCCGCTCAATTTCAGCGAATTGGGCGCCCAATCCGCTCAATTTCAGCGAATTGAGCGCCCAATCCGCTCAATTTTCTTTTTCCCTCATTTTTGCGCCTCACGTGCCTCAGGTGCGCGCCTGCGCCTAGGCTCTAGAGGCCCTTTGCGCCTCGGTGCGCCTTGCGCCTTTGATAACTTAGCCTATCACTGTTCAACGTCCCTTGAATAGACATACCCGCTCGCCCTTCATTATGATCAGTCCTCGAGATCCCTTAGAGTTAACCGAGCGGGTTCGTACCTTGACCTCCCCATTACGTGCCCCTTCCATTATGAGGCCACCATTTTCCTACTCATGTCCCATCAGACACGATAGAAGTGATACATGATACTTGTTTCTCTCACCCCAGTGAGATATTTAGTCTGATGAGTGGTCCATCATTTGATCCTGATTTAGACCCTAAAACCTCAAAAGAGAATGAGTACCCGGTGATCCTATAATGATGTGCCCTTCACCTACCTCCAACGTTGACTTTATTCTCCGGTCATAGACCCGCCTTTGTGTTCATGTTCATCTGAGTTTTCCCATATTGTCATGGCGATTCATACCACGAGTGAGGGTCGAGAGCATGACAATGACTTTGTAGTGGTTGTCTCTCCTTTTCATGAGGTTACTACTCTTATCGATGTTACTCATCTGAACGATCATTGAACGATCATCCTCTTACGATGGAGTTCTTTGATGAGCCCCCCCGGTAAACCTCCTAGAGAACCACTTGACGAGTTTTTTCATTTTAGGAGACATTCTTCCCACCCCCACGTTGCATCCTTGTGTCCATATCTCACATGTCTCTTTAGATGATCGTTGTATCCACGTTGCATTTACTTACTTTTCGTCATGTGAACCTCTCGAGTCACATTCTCATGTCACTATCTTCAACATTCCTTCAAGAGATTGCCTATATGATGAATTTTTCTATCGACCATCTGGTGAGCCTCCCAATGATTCACATCCCTTAGGAGATATTTGGTATGCCATGATATTACAATCCAGAACCAATGTCCTGGGTAGTCATATGGGTGCACATGCACTTGATGAGTATTTCTACACTCTGCCCGGGACTTCCACCGCTACGCAGAATCTGCATTTAGTGATATGTTGGGTTTGTCATTCATCATTTTCATTTGTTTCATGGTTTGTATGTTCATATTCCGAAGTAAAGTTATATTAAATAGGAAACATTTTGAACTTGCGCGGGTCATCACATGAGAGATCAAATGTACAATGAAGGTGATTTGGATGATTTGCACAATAATTGAGTGATTTCCATTGTGGGTAGCTATGAATCTAAGTTCTAGAAGAATATGACCATACACTTTCATGAGAGAGGTAGAGTCAAATTTCTTGGAACTTTTGATATTACTAGGAGTGCTGATATTCATCTTGCATTCAATGTTAAGCACTTGACCCTAGATATGGAGTCACCTAATTTTGAACCTTCAGTCTTCCCTTTAGCTTCAATTTCCCCCACCATTACCACATCTCTTGTTCCTCCAGAATCCAGTACAGTCTTACCCATCACCCTTGTGTTTCTACCCTTTACCGTTATGACCTCATGTTTGGCGTGTTGGACTCTCAGGGACTTCACCAGGACGATGACCTTTTGCAGAGAGGAGATCTCTACCGGGAGCGACAAAGTCTTACCCGACTTTCGTTGAGAGCATGTAGTCTCCATTCACCAGAGATCAATGTTTTTGAACCGGGGAGATTGATGGAGATTGTTCACGCCTCTTGTGGAAAATATTGAGTCAACACATTTTGGATCTTCAGATGAGCGATTGGAGTTTGTGATCTCTTGTGGAAAATATTGAGTCAACACATTTTGGATCTTCAGATGAACGATTGGAGTTTGTGATCTCTAACGGTTCGAATTTTCCTATTTTATGTTTTTTTTTTTAATTTTTTTGGAGTTTTATTTTGAGTGTTAGGATAAATTATTCGTCGGGCAATCTTGATCGTCTGATAATTTTAACCTAGCTCCCCCTTTATATCACATTAGTAGCCGGTTGAAGGGGGGTATTGAGAGTCATGGTTTTTCCAGAGGAACCTCTCGGTCATGAGAGGTGCAACGTGTCTTTCCCCCTCTGTGTGACGCCTCTCTCCCGCTGAGTGCGACGCTGAACGGCTTCGCCACTCTCACCCCCGCTTCTCTTTGCCTCTGTCATCCTCATCTCCTGCAAGCAGCCACTGTCTTCCTCATCGTGAGTCCAACTTTCCTTCATTTTCCCGCTGGATTGTTTTCCCAAAGACTTCTCAAGTCTGCTTATTTCCGCTACCCAGTTTTCATCTTTGCCGCCCAGATCAACTCGCACAGCCTCATATTCAATTTCCAACAATCCTCTCACCTCCATCCGATCCTCACAGTCTGCCCCCTTCTTATTCCAGCACCGTGCAGTCCCCTCCCCCCTGCATGCCCGCTATTCCAGGCTCGGGAGAAACCAAAAATAAAATCAGCTTATGGGTCTTGGAGCTTCATTCCAGAATCCAGTAATTCAGCAGCTCGTCTACCTATTCCAGGGGCAGGAAATCTGTCCAGCATGCAAGGTTTCTTCCAGCAGCCCCCGTCGACTTCCAGTAGCCGTTTCCCGCTCCAAACAGCCACCATACCTCTCCGACAGCCCCTAGGCAGCAGCATATCCAAACGGTCACTTGGTGAATTTTACATTATGGTTTCATTTTCTCTGCATTTTATGGGGATTACTTATGTTCCTTGAAATTATTGGGCTTGTATTTACTTGACTTATTGCTCTCCTAATTGTGCGTCGTATATTCACCTGCATTTACTTTCAATGTACTCTCAATTAACTTGTGATTGTTTCTTGCATACTTCCATTGCACTATTTGTTGCGACATTTGCATAAGATTTTTAAAATTAATTTGTTTAATTAATTGTGCGTCGGAAAGTTCTTGTGTGGTTGAATTGTCGCATGTGCATCACATTAGAGTTATCCTTCGATAGATCATTGAATTGCATGTATGCTTGCTTGTCATTATATGGTTATTCGCAGCTTCATTTGCGTCCGTCATGTGTTTGCTCATATTGCATTTAGCATTAGGATATTTGCCCTCATCCGCCTTTAGATTTGTCAATATCATCTTATATGAAATAGGATTTTCATACCTATTAATTTTAGAAGGGAAAGTTGTAGCATGCAATGTTTTATGTCATAACCAAATGTCCAGGACATTTGGTACGTCTATGCACAATGGTCAACCTTGTTTGACATTGCGTCTGATGTATTTTCCCCTCTCGAGGGGAATTTTGGTAAAAGTCTCTTGCGAGCCCTCCCTTATATAAGGGATTGTAGTGAGTTTTAGATGTGTGTTTAGTAAATTTTGTAACTCTCTTTGGAGAGAAATCCCTATAAGGAATTACCCCCAAGTGATAAGGAATTACCCCCAAGTGATTGACGAGAGCATACCTTGCAATGGCGTATCACTAATTTCTATTAACGTGCTATCTTTAATTTTTGATCTCCTATCAACGGGTCCGATCTACATTGTTGTCCACCGGCTGGCACCATACGAACTCACATGGACTACAACTTCAATCCTTTGACAAAATCCTGTTTCCGCTCGTCAACCTCATCTTCATGATTAGAACACCACGATCCTATGAACGACAACCCCAACCTCGTTGATCCCACATAAGACAATCCCAACCTCATTTACTTAAATTACTTCAACATCGACTACGTCTTCATGCTCAAGCAGACGCCAATCCCAACGTCATTGATCCCACGACACCGCTATCCCGCTCTCAATGACCCGCATCGCCCGATCGTAGTGTTTCGCCGCTCGGCTCTGCGCAATGTTGTAGATGCTTCCTCGTCGGTCCATTGTGTCCTCGGCCAAAATCGTTGGCGCTGACAAGCCTCCTTCCGATCCAACAACCAACCACCTCCTACCACTTCCCCGACTCAGTTTTGGAAAGCCCTCAGCGGGGCCATCCATGGTAGGACTTTTGGTTATACTTCCGTGCGATAGTCCTCTTTCCACCTATTCGGACCCCCAAAAATCTGTTTCCATGCTTCACCTATCACATGCCCTCATGAGCTTCTTTACCCTCACGACTGCAACCTTCCTGTTCATACCTGTCACCTTCCATGGTTAATTTCAAGGCAGTAGAGCTCCAGTATAGCCCCGTTAGAACCTGCTCTTATGGACATAGTCAAATTTAAGGAGCCGAGTATTGATATGACTTTGCACAACGACCAACCTTGTTTGATTTGTGTTTGATGTATTTTTCCCTCTTGAGTGGTATCTTGGTAATTTGATCTCTAGGGATTCATTCCCTATATGACGGAGAGAAGTGACTCTTAGGCGGGTGTCTAGTGAGTCTTATAATTCTTTCTGGAGAGGGATTCTTTGGGTGTATTGACTCCCAAGTGATTGGCGCGAGGATACCCGGCGAGGGTGTATCTCTAATTTTACTAATGTGCAATCTTTTATTTTCTGTTCTCCTAACAACTTCTTTGGACCTCACAAAATGGGAATGGTTTCAAGTGTCTCGGTCATTGTATGATTATTCTTAGAGAAATCATTGGATCTGTCATTTTCTTATTTACATCATGTGAGGATGTATTAAACTTTATTTATTTGCTGTATTTTGTGAATGTGCAGAGCAAAATTTGGTAATCAAGTGTCTGCACAAGCATTTGATTCTACAGGGATGGCTGCTTCTACAATTGTGCCTTCTATTGTTGTCTATGTTACTGTTCCAAATAGAGAAGCAGGTTTGACTCTGCAGTATCAATTTTCAAAAATCAAATTTGTTGCTGGCTGCGTATAGGATGGTATTATTATCATTCAAACAAAATAAGTTAACCGGAAAATGAATTCATTCAAGTCCAATACAAGACCTTACTCATACATATACAAGACCAAGAAATACCAAAGGACAAACTACCTCCAAACTGGAATAACACAAAAATGACGACGTGTAAAATAATAAATCGAATCACAACTCTCCCTCTCAAGTCGGACGAAAGATTTTGGTCATCCCAAGTTTCCGAATATTGTCGGTAAACACATTACTTTCCAAGCTTTTGGTGAAGATATCAACCAATTGATCTTTAGAATGGACAAAAGGTGTAACCGGTCTTTTTATCCAGGTGATTTTTGATAAAATGTCGATCAACCTCAACGTGTTTTGTCCTGTCATGCTGGTCAGTGTTATGAGCTATACTAATAACAACTTTGTTGTCACAGAACAAGTAAAAGGGGTCGGTCTCAAAAAAACCCAGATCTTGTAACACAATATGCAACCATAGACCATCACACAGGTCTTGTGACATTGCACAATATTCTGCCTCAATACTAGATCTGACCACCATATTTTGCTTCTTAATACGCCAAGTCACCAAGTTTCCACCAACAAAGGAACAATATCCTATTGTAGATTTTCAGTCATCACGACATTCAGCCCAATCAGCATCAGTAAAAACTTCGATCTTCAAGTGGTTGTTTTTGGAGAACAAGAAGCCACAACCATGGGTTTTCTTCAAATACTGTAACACACGATATGTCGTCTTTTGATGTCTGATTTTGGCTGCATGCATATATATGCTCAGAATTACAACCGCATATACATTATCATGACATATGTGAGATAGATATATGAGTTTCTCAATCAATCTCTGATAGCATGATACATCACAAGATCACCATCACAATCTTCCCCAATCCCATGAATTTCGTCCATAGGAGTGCTCGCCAGAACACAGCCAAACATCCCAATATCCTTTAGGAGATCTAATATGTACTTATGTTGGGATATGAAGATTCACTAAGTGGATCTAGGCACCTCGATACCCAGGAAGTATCTTAATCTTCCCAAGTCTTTCATCTCAAATTCCGCAGATAAGAGGGACTTGAGATTAACAATCCCGTCTGTGTCGTTTCCGGTGATCACAATGTCATCCACGTAGACGATAAGGATCACAACCCTCTGATCACATCTCCGGATAAACATAATGTGGTCAGACTGTGCCTGCTTGTACCCGAATTTGAGCATAGCTGTGGGGAATCTGCCAAATCAGACCATATAGGAGTCTCCTTAGGCGGCAGACAAGACCTTCAGCTCCTTTCTTCACAAATTCTAGTGGGAATTTCATGTACATCTCCTCATCAATCTCACTGCGAAGAAATGCATTTTTAACATACAGTTGATGAAGATCCCAGCCCATGCAAGCAACCACGATAACAACACCCGAATGAAAATGTCTCCTGATAGTCTACTGTCTACTCCCTGAGTTTGAGTGTATCCTTGGGCAACCAAGCGTGCTTTGTATCATTCCACCTTACCATATTGGTTTGCTTATCAGAGAAGACCCACCTTGAACCAATGTCTTTCTTGCTAGGAGGAAGGGAAGAAACGTCCCATGTGTGATTCTTGTTCAAGTCAGATATTTCATCTTTCATAACATGCGTTCATACTGGTATATCTAAAGCTTCTTGCCACGTCTTAGGAATAACTAAGAAGGAGAGTGAAGAAACAAAGGTCTGATGGGCTGGGGGTAAGATGGTGGTAAGGTACATGATTTGAAATAGGGTGTTGTCTCCAATTAGCTTTACCTTTCAGCAATGCAAGAGAGACATGCAAATCAACATCATCAGACTCTGAAGCAGAAGGGGGCACTGGTAGAGGTGGAACTCTAGTAACTTGTGTACCTGAGGGACGACTGTGGCATACTTGAGGAAAATGAGAAATCAGAAGAGAGATCAAAGGACCGGGCAACAATACCGGGTAGGAGCCATGGGGACCGGAGGAGGTGATTGTTGTGGATCAGAAGGAAGAAGGGGAGGAGGTGATTGTGGTGGATCAAAAGGAAGAAGGGGAATATGTGATTGCGATGGATCAGAAGGAAGAAAGGGGAAGAGGAACATCAGAGAAATGAGCATCATTATCACCACTACTCTCCCTCTGACGAAAAGGGTGAGTTGAAGGCAAAAAACAGGATTCCCCCTCCCTGAAGGTAACATCCATAGTACAAAACATATGCTTGGAGGGGTGGTGGTGGTGATAACTCCGATACCCTTTCATGGTGGATGGGTAACCAAGGAAAGCACAACATTGAGCCCGAGGGTCAAGATTGTCTCGGTGAGGTTGATGGACATGCACAAAATAGACACATCCGAAGACACGGGGTGCCAGATGAGAGGTATGAACAACATTCGTAGTGGAGAGATGTGCAAGAGAAGTGGCATAGTCGAGAATATGTGAAGGAAACCGATTATAAGGTGTGCAACAATGAACATAACATCACCCCAATGGGACTTAGGAAGGTGCCTAGTGACTAGGAAACAACAAGCAACATCAAGAAAGTGTCGGTTTCTTCGTTTGGCAGCTCCGTTTTGTGTAGAGGTATAAAAACAAGTTGTTTGGTGGATAATACCATGATTGGTAAAGTAAGAGCTGAACACACCACGATCATCATACCCCCCCCCCATTATCATTTCTAAGAACCCGAATAGACCCATCAAATTAGGTCTGCACCATTTTATGAAAAACTTGAAAACATGAAAAATTCTCACTTTTCTTTTTTAAAAGATAAACCCATGTTGTGCGAGAAAAACTATCAATAAGAGTAACAAACCAACAAAATTCAGATAACAATAAAATAAGGGAAGACCCTCAAACATCTGATTGCATAACCTTAAATAGAATGTTACATATCACAAACATCATAAACAAAGATTTGTAAAAGGTACGGAAGCAGGAAACAATTTTTAAAGATAAACAGATGTTCAAGGCACAAGTGCCGGCGGTGAACATCATCAATAGTAACAGTAGAGCAGAAAAGAGCTTGAGAGGGAAGCTGGGAGTCCAGGCAGTACATGCCGCCACAGTTCTTACCACTACCAATGTTCCGTTTTGTACTCAGTTCCTAAAAAACATAAGTGTCAGGAAAAAAGATTATAAAACAGTTAAAAGATTTAGTAATATTGCCGATAGAGAGTAAATTGCTTGAAAATGAGGGGACATGAAGAACAAAAAGAAGTGAAATGGTCGGAGAACATGAGATGCGACCTTTGCCCGCAATGGAGGACAAACTGTTGTTAGCAGAAATGACCTTGTCTGTACAAAACAAAGAATATAAGAAAGAAAACCCGAGAAATAGCCATTCATATGGTGGGTGGCACCAGAGTCGATCACCCACTCGAAAGCGGAGACAGTGGCCGCATGAGGGGAGATGGTGCGGTGAGAGCCCTCAAAGCGACTGAGGGAAGGCACGGTGGAGACGGGAGCGATCAGCGAGCAGGCATAATCGAAGACGAGAATGCGTGACGCAGGACAGGGCTGTGTGAAAGTAATGAATGTGTGTGTTGACACGCTAATGCAAGACTAAGTGAGTGTGCCTAATGAATGCGAATGAACCCAATGTAATTTATGTATGCATGTTTTAAAATTAGCCTGGAATTAAATACAACAACACTCAAGCCTTTATCACACTATAGCGGGGTCGGCTATATGGATCCTTTGTCGCCATTGTGCCCTATCTTTTGTCATGATCTCACTAATGCCTAAGTATATCATGTATTTCTTTATAGTTTCATTCCAAGTCTTTATTGGTTTACCCCTCCCTCGTCTAACATGCATAGTGACTAGAGTCTCACAATGCCTAACAGGTGCCTCTAATGGTCTCCTTTGTACGTGTCCAAACCATCTTAGACGAGCTTCTCACATCAATTCATAAGGGTGACTAAATTTTACGCTAGCAAAATTAATTGTTAGACGAGCCCAGAATTAAATGATAGCAATAAATTTATATACGACCAGCAAATCAGCACAATGTGTATAATATTTTTCGCACGTGTAAGCAAATAAACACGTTGGTTTTCACTTGCATGAATAAATATTATAGACTTAAAAGAAATAAAGACAAAATACTTGCAATCTCAATAACCAAATACATATAGTATGCCCATCCAACACTCTATACAAATAAAATAGCACAAACGTTTTGTGATGAAGAATTGTAAACAGGATAAACCGCGGCAAGAGGGAGTTTGGGTGGTTACATGATTGAAAACAAGGGTGGGGAAGATGAGTTGGATCCACGTGAGTGAAAATGAAGATGGAGCTTCTGTGTGGACAGGGATTCAATAACTTTGGAGGAAGGGGATAGCAGAAATGGAGATTTGCAGTTACTGGATGGAACTTACCGTTGTTCCACGATAGAGAGGGTGCAGATGGTTGAGATACATGGGCTGGAGTAAGAAGAGCAGTGAAGGATGACTGGCGGCGATTGCTGGTGGTTCCACGGGACACGAAGATGGGGAAAGGAAATGGCGCTGAACTTCACACGATACCGCACACTGCCGTCGATTAGGGCAAAGAGGGAGACGAGCAGGGGAAAAGCGGCTTCCAGCATATGTTTGGGGTTACTCCTTCCGTCTTCCGTCGAGAGGAGAGGAAATGAACATGGAAGCGGGATTGGGCTGTTACACGCCGGGGAGATGGTAGGGAAGAGTCAGGCGGTTTTCTTCTTTTGATTGACGGAGATATGAACAATAACAGTTATATTCAAAGATCGTGGGGTACTGGGTTGCTTCATGGGATTAAAAGGGAAAAACAGTGAAGTAAAAAAAAATAGAAGAACAAAGATAACTAAAAAAATCAAGGCTTCGCACCTCGGATTCACGGCGTCGCACCTCAGATTCACGGTGTCGCACTGCAAATGATTGCCAGAATTTTGGACTCTCTCAAAACTCAGCAATATCTCTAAACTGCAGTGCCCGACCCTATTTATAACAAAAGGGGGCGTTTGGGCACCTGATGTGAACGGCTGTGATCGTCCATTACGTCCTGTGTCCAAAAAATGAATTCAACTCCAAAATATATTTAAAAATTCATATAAAATAAAAAAGACGCCCAGACGCGCTCACAGTCTCGGATTGCCGATCCGATCAATGAATCTTTCGACAAATCAACAGAAGCGGGTCCCGACACGCATCTTCTCCGATCACGAACATGCGGTCGATCCCCATCAACGCGCAGCTGCGGCTAGGGTTCCTCTGTCCTCTGATACCCAGTTGAACCGGAAAGTGAATTCATGCAAGTCCAATGCAAGACCTTACTTATACATATACAAGACCAAGAAATACGAAAGGAACAAACTACCCCCAAACGGAAATAACACAAAATGACGACTTGTAAAATAATTACTCCAATCACAACTAAATGTTCTAGTTATATTTGTTCAATGACATCATACTGGATAAACAATAACAATAATACCTTGGGTGTTTTTTTAATGGAGAGTATGCAGTTTTTACCCACATTTGTTTCCTAAAAGTACAAATGTGGGCAACAAGGCTGACTGGCAAGCTTTTGTATGTTATGAAGGCGGAAAAATGAACCCATTCGTCTTGGTAATCCTATTTTTGTTTGATCATTCCTGTCCATTTACCTCTCTTCATTTTATAATCTCTTGATGTTATTTACTTTCTCTACCATAGATAAATTCTTAGGAACTGATCAACTTACGCCAATCCAAGTGTTCAGCATAATATATACAGTGCAAAAAAAGTGGCTTACTGCAAATTATATTTTTAGTTGACTAACTTTATTTCTGTCCGAAGATGCTTATATATATTTTTGTGCGTAGATGCTTAATTTAGAATGTTTCACACTTTCAATACAATCTAACATGAGATGTACTACTGATTTAACTTACATTATTGATTTACAGGAAAGAAACTTGCAGAGAGCATTATCAATGAAAAACTTGCTGCCTGTGTAAACATTGTACCAGGTATACTCTCAATCTTCTGCTTCGTGTTAATTTAATATTTGGGTGACATTACCCAATTATTGATATAAATATCATAATTTCTCAGTTTTCCAGCTTGAGTTTGTTGATTGATTCAATTAATGAGTTTTGTTTATGTTTTTCATTTAGGGCCCGTTCGTTTGCACCGTTTTCATATTTGGTTTTCGTTTTGCTCCAAAACGAAAACATCAAGCGTTTTCATTTTGGGGCAAAACGAAAACTTACGTTCGTTTGCAATATAGTTTTCTGGTTTGTCCAGACCCCCCCCCTCATCTCTCCCAACTCCGGCCATCTTCTCCCCGACCGTCTTAGTATTTCTTGTTAGCATTGAAAGCGATGAACTTGAACGAGTTCTCCGGTGGCTCATAACCCTCTCCGATCCCCGATCCTTTCTCCGTCAAGAACCTATGCGACGATCTTTGAAGTTCGCCGGAGTCATTTACCCTCCTGGGTCGATGTCTAGGGTATCAAATAGCGATTCCGACGCAGCGACGGCAGAGGAGAGGATCGATAAGCTGGAGCTGGGGTTGAGTCTCGGCAGCAGAGGAGGAAGGATCCTCACGGCGGAGGATTTCCGTTCACCGGAGTCAATGGATTTCCGTTCGCCCGAAGAACCAACAGAGAGCGACGAAGGAGGTGTCGCGGCCCGCGAGGATGAGGAAGTTGTTGCCGGAGTAGGTTCCAGTGCGTAGGAACCGGAAATGAGGATCTCTTCTATTTTCAAAACCAACCAAAACAGACCTAAGGAGGTCTGTTTTGAGGAAGGATGTTTAATGAAGGAGTGAAAACCTTGTGGTTTTGAGTCAAAACCAAAACAGATCAAAACAGAGGCAAACGAACAGCTACATTCGGACTGTGAAAACTGAAAACGAAAACCGGCTGTGAAAACTGTCCAAACGAACGGGGCCTTAGTAACTTTGAATCTTTAGGGAGATCCTTTTGAGATTTTGGAAAAAAATTCGTAGAGATTGTTCTTTAGCATTATGATAATATGAATTCTCTAATAAGTATCCCCTCGTTTGGATGGAATTGGAATTGAAATAGGAATTGGATTTAGGAATTGAGATCTATTCCAATTACTACATGAATTAGAATTAACCTAAATTCTAATTTTGTTGTTCGCAAGGTTGCATATGTGTGATGTGATGACACGGTGGTTTGAGTTTTTATGTCAGTTTTAGTATACTGGGGATATCTCAGAGATTTTTCATATATCATGTTTCAATATTTAATTATTTATATACATAGTTGCCTTGTGACCTTGAGATCACAGGTTCTAGTCCTAGAAGCAACCTCTTGCAAAAATGCAGGGTAAGGCTTGCCTATATTTCACCGTTTTGGTGGAACCCTTCCCCTGATCTTCACTTCACGGGGATGCTTTGTGCACCGGTCTGCCTTTTTAGTTCTATATAAATATAATCATTTTAATTTACATATATTGATATATTATCTATATACAATTTATTGAACTTCTAAATCTACCTAATTATTATAAATATTTTATGTTACTCAAATAATAACTGTATAACACTGGGAAGAATGCCAGAGGAAGTAGGAAGGTAGGAAGTCGTCGACGATGAAAGCCATGGAAATCCCAATCCAAAATCCAATGGCCAAGTAGAAACGATTTCATTTCATGTCTATTAAACCGCATATGCAAAATTAAATAAAATTTTAAAAATATAGCAAATATATCACGAGGCTGATATATCTGTTGATAGCTAATATATGAGCCGGTATATTCCTAAGGATATTTTGCAAAGATATCAAAATTTTTTCGGTTTGTTAATAAATGTTTAATGTCGGCCAATATCCACAATACTGGTTGTTCGGCCAGACAATGGAATTAAACATGCAGAAATGGAATTGGTCAATCCTACTATTTTGATAGTAATTACTAGAGTTCTTGTAATTAGATCAATGATCAACCACCACGAACAATCATGGGGGGGGGGGGTGATGAAAGAGGCTTTCCCAATAACTTAATGAGGATTTGATGATTTCCATTATTTTTGACAATGTTGTCCGGATGGAGGTTACTGGAGATTTGTGACTCGAATTTATGAACCCTCACTATCGTGGTCTTAGAATGATAGGAAAAAACTTCCGTTAAGTTTTGAAGATGATTCAAGAACTTTTATGATTTTCGGGAACAACTACTTCATGTTCGTCACCACTAGCAAACTCAGGATATTGAGAAGCTTCCTTGAAATTTTGATGACGATTCAACAACTTTCATTTTTCCCCAATGAGAATTGCCACTATCGTCTGCCTCCAATCAACTTTTTTTGGCAAACAAATCGAACTATACAAACTATGTGAATGT
This sequence comes from Platanthera guangdongensis, assembly GCA_039583875.1. NCBI lineage: Eukaryota > Viridiplantae > Streptophyta > Magnoliopsida > Asparagales > Orchidaceae > Platanthera > Platanthera guangdongensis. Next base: position 27,186,670 of record CM077151.1, read on the forward strand.
TAATTGGGCTTGCAAGAAACATACGTAAGATTTAAATAAAGAACATCTTTCATATATTCACTCGCGGATCATGGACGAAATTCGTCAATTCCTTTACAAATTGGATTTAGTTCAAAATGAATTCAATGAAATTCATTTGAATTTCAATTCTTCCATTCATACATACAATTGAACAACGGAACTGAAATTGGACATTCAGTTTCAATTCCATGATCCCAATTTCGTCGATTTCGACGGTATTCTAATTCAAGCGCCCTATTTTTGTCCAACACAACGGAACCTTAGTTGTTAGGGACTTAATAACATTGTATATGTTTTGATTGTTTAAGCTAAGAATTTAGATTAATGCTAATTTTTATAACAAACAGCTGAATTCATGAATACTATGCAACTTAATTATTAAATTGGGTATAGTGTGTGTACGATTATTTGAGTTATGGGAGAATCTTTTTATTCTTCCAATATAAATAATTTGATTGTTTCTTTTCTGTATGATTGGAAAAGATTTTGGATAGATATTTCATGGATCCATGAGAGGGTTCTTGCAATCATCCTAATAAATAAAAAGTGTATCGTTATTGTGATCTGACCCGAATTCATGGTAGCGGAAGTGTCGAATGAGTTAGAAGGGAGTTTATAATTGTCAAGTATCTATAATGTAAACCAAGATTCATAAGGTTGTTAAATTAAATAAATTTGTGATCCTGATCAAAATTACGTGATGCTCTTGTTGACTCATTAAACAATAAAAAACAATTCATTTAGAGTTCAAAGACTCATGCAGGGACCTAACAATCGAATGTAATCAGGACCATGACATAATTCATCTCAAGTAAATAAGTAAATGATAAGAGGGTTTTTCAGATTTACAACAAACAAAAAGAATGAAAATTAGGGCAAACAGACATTGAATATTTAGATGATCACATTAATCATAAGCATAAAATAATACCAGTGTTGTAGATGTTGCCCGACGTGTTGGATAAACTAAAGGTTTTTGGGATAAGACACCACAACATCAATATTTTAAGCAAAAATGTCATTTTTGAAACTATCGCCTGATATATCCGTTCAACCTAATATATCAGGTGATATTTCGCGACCGATATATCGTCGAGAGTATTAATTTTTTTTTTCATTTTTTGAAGAGAGCAAATACCAGTTAAGGTGTTGTCGTATGACCTTGAGAGGTTACGGGTTCGAGTCCTTGAAGCAGCCTCTTGCAAAAATGCAGGGTAAGGTTTGCCTACATTTCACCCTTGTGGTGGGATCCTTCCCCGAACCCTCGCTGCGCAGGGATTCTTTGTGCACTGGGCTTCCTCTTTTGAAGAGAATAAATATAAATATTTTGTTTTGTGCTTTATTTTGTCAATCTCTCTAAGTCTAATGCCGACTACTTTCTCATCGCGCTCTCATTTGGAGATATTTATCTTGTTTATTGCAGTCGATGTCTCTTTCTTGTGTAATTTATAAACACACACTATGTATATTTGTTTATTGTGTAATTTATAAACACACTATGTATATATGTTTATTGTGTAATTTATAAACATACATTATGTATATAATTATACATATTTATAAAAACGGTGTATATATATGAATAAATTTATTTAAATATTAAAATTCGACATTGTAAAATGTCCCTAATATATTATCCCCCGCATTCCGACATCCAACATTTCAAACTCAAACATAGAGGAGCTTGAAATTACCCTCTCCTCCCTACCCCTTGGCTGGCCCTTCCCAAGCCTTCCCTTGGTCGGCCAATCAAACTTTCCCCTCATACTTCATAGTAACAGCCGGCCACCTCCACCACTCTTCTTGTCACGACCCGTCTCGACATAAGTCAGAGTGCGCTTCAGGCGGACCGTGATGCCACAGACATGGGCGGAAAGAAATCCATGTCTGCTAAGACGGATGCAGAGAATACCGAAAATAGTTCTAAAATAGTTAATTTGGAGGAAAAACAGTTTGATTTTTATGCGGAAGCTTTTTGAGTTTAAAACACTGTGAAAATTTAAATGCATATGTATTTTTGTAAAATCACATTTTATAGGACACTGTTACAGTTTTCATGCAATTATGATTCAACAGAGTGCACATGCATATAATACTAAATTTTAGTACATGATATTTAATAGCATAACAGTTGTCCATGTATTACTGTTCATTATTATTACATAAAGAAAACATACGACAGTAAAAGAAATGAATCAAAAACATCAAACTTGACATGGCTAGAAGATCAATCATCAGAAAGCAGAAGTTTGATGTAGATCGGGCTCGGGAACCTGACGGCGCTGACACGAAAACTAAGATAATCCCAAAATACAAAGAAAAAGTCTCAGAACATTATAATAAACATGGTGAACAGAGTAAAGTAAAGAACATTGACAAAAACAGAAAAGCATGAGTGTATCAGTATCTCTTGAAGCAAAACTATTCAATGACCAGCAAACAAAAGAGCTAAACTGAACAAATTAGTTTTATTAGACTACTCCGGAATATAACATATAGACAGATCAAGAAATGTCATTAGCTGTAATCAGTGAAAGGTGAAGTGTTTTATTTGATGCACGAGATTCTAATGTAAGTCTAAATACAAGTCTTATCAAAATGGTTGTGATTGCTATGACCATTTGTTGGTTTCCGTTGTCAGTCAAGCGGAAACTCGAGTCAAAACGCCACATCAAGTTAACACTAACTTACATTGATTGCTTATGATATTAATGACTTTAAAGATTCATGATTTAAGAGATTCCTAACATATCAAGACCTGATATAAATTTGGCGATTCAGATGTACAAGAGTAGAGTCACAAATACGACAAAGGAGGAATCCAGTTATAGGAGGCTCACAATTTCGCTTAAGTCTTAGAATCAGACAGACCTACGGGACAGAGTTCGAAGACTCAGGGAAAACTAGCACGAGAGTTTTGAGCCTCGCGGGTTCGAGAGGTTAATGCTAAATTAACACGAAGATTTTCCAAGTAAATCGCAGAGGGGGTCAGTTGACAGGCATCAATTATGAGACATCAAGTCCTCATCTAGAGTTAAAACATTTTGACATGAGTATCTTCCAGATAAAACATGTGTTCACTACGAGCATGATATAAAAACACCAAACGTATATTTGATATCCAAAATTTATTACAATTATTATCTTGACCCTTGATGCTCGTGCACAATATTCTATTATTCCTCAAATTATACATCAAATGTGATAACACCTTTCATCTAAATGTATATCATTCTAAGATTCGCTCATGATCGCTCATGATCGCTCATGATCACAAATTCATATTGATTTAAATAATTTAAATATTAACCACTAACATATTAACTTGTCAGATCAGACATTCGACATCTCAGTTTATTCGACAAATCAAAAAGTGAAAGAATGACGTCATGTAACATAAGATCAAACGCATAAATTATGTTCAATGATTGCAAGAGAGAAGGATCTCTACTTGCCTTTAACTGAATCTGAAATTAGTGACGGCTAAGCGGCACTAGCAAAAACAGGAACCCTATTTTGAACCTGTACAAGAACGATGAAAACGACACAACAAATTATCACTATGCTAATACAGACAAATATTTGCTACAAAATTGAATTAGAGACGACTAAGAGATTTACCTCTCTCAGGAGTAAGGGGAGAAGAGATTCCACGCGAAGACGGGGACTTGACGACGCTTAGGCTGACGGAAACCCTAATTCGGAGAGTGATTTGGAGGAATTCCATCACTTGAGTCGAAGAGCTACGCTGGAAATCCCAATACCACAATAGGGTTTGGGATTAAAATAGGGCACAAACTTGGATTAGCGAAAATATGCAAATTGGAGCAAAAATTTTCCAGAATAAATAAAGGAAAATCTGAATAGTAGGGGGGACGAGGGAGATTCTTATCCACGGAAGTCAAATCCGAGCTCAAGGAGGAGAGGAGAGAAACCCTAGGCATCTCTCTCGCAAAATACCAGACCAAGACTGAGAAAGAAGAGGGCTTTCAGCCCTAGGAGAGGAGGGAAGGTGGCTGTCATCCCCCCTTTAGAGGGAAACTTGCTACTGACCTCAAAAATTGAAGAGGGCTCCAGATCTTCGTCTCTGAGGAGGAAGAGCCAGCAGCCGCTACAGATCAGGGACAGAGGGAGTGCAGGACGAGGCGGGGTAGGCGGAGCTGACCCCTGGAGCAGAGGAAATCGTCGGCCAGAGCGAGAGGAGGCGGACGTCAAGAGGCATGGGAGCGGCTAGAGGCAGGTGATGCGGCGCTCGGGAGAGCAGCGAGAGACGAGAGAGAAAAACCTAGGCCGACAGGTGCGGATTTGCGGGAATAAAAGAACGGGGGGGGGGGGGGGGGGGGTCGGGTTAAATGAGAGTTAGGTTAATTATTTAAATATTATTACCTGTACTAAATCGAGTTGTTACATTCTTCCCTACTTAGGAAGTTTCGTCCCGAAACTTACCCGAGAATTCTCTGAATGAGGTCATTGTGGAAGAGTGCACTTTGGGACGAGTCGTGACAGTTGCTATCAGAGGGAGGTTGTCGGCCTCCCGGAGTTGTCCACGGCTTAAGAAGGAGAAGGAAGATGCGCAGGAGGCGGAGCTGACCCCTGGAGCAGAGGAAATCGTCGGCCAGAGCGAGAGGAGGCGGCGTCGGGAGGCATGGGAGCGGATGGAGGCAGGCGATGCGGCGCGCGGGAGAGTAACGGGAGACGGGAGAGAAAAAACCAGGCCGACAGGTGCGGGTTTGCGGGTTTGCGGGAATAAAAGAACCGAGGGCGGCTCGGGTTAAATGAGAGTTAGGTTAATTATTTTAAATATTATTACCTATACTAAACCGGGTTGTTACACTTCTTCCTCCCCTATCCACAAGCCACAACCGGGACCCTTCCCCTCCTCCCACTTAGCAACAGCCGGCTACCTCCACCCCCTTTCCTCCTCCTCCACAAGTCACAGCCGGCCACCATATTCCCTCTCCACCTCCACTTTCTAACCCCCCACAAAACAGCCACCTTGCTCTCCTTTTTCCGTCTCTGGCGATCACCGGAGTACGCCTCCGGCCACCTCCGGCCACCTCCGGTGGTCCTATACCTCCCCTTCATTCTCATATCATTTTACATTTTTCGGTGATCGCCGAAAAACATTTCCGGCGACCACCACCGGCAATCACCTCCACTTTCACTACCTCCCATGACTGTCATAACTTCCCACTAATCCAACATCCCCACTCTCCTTAATTTTAGGAATTAATTTCTAAAGAAAAGGACAACCTCCTTTATCTGTTGACCGGCCCCTCCCTTTTCTCCTATTTTCTACAATCCCCCCTCCCGTCCCCACTTCCCCTCATTCCAATCCCAACCACAAAAAACTCTATTTCCACATTTCACTCCTTTCATCCAGCCAACACCCCCCCCCCCCCCCCCCCCCCCTCCCTAATTCACGTGGTACCCCTCTCTACAATTGACCCCAACCCCCTCCCATCCATTCTAACTCCCAGTCTCCTCTCCATCTGCTTTTCTCTTCACGTGGAGCCTGCCCCCATCCCTTTTCCCCCTAATATCCAACCACCCCACCTCATAGAATTCCCAACCAATCCCTCCCTGCTGCAGGGAATGCATGTTCCTGTTGTCCACGGCAGTAAAATCTGACCTGGAGTTTATTCCAGAACTCTTGCCTAGCCTCTTCACCCCCATTCAGCCATTTCCCCTCTTCCAGGCCGCTGTCCAGATTTCCAGTACAGCAAACCTCAGTTGCTTCTATCGTCCGGCTCCCTCCTACTTGCTGTCCCTGTTCCTGGACGGTCCCCCAAACAATTTCCGGACACTGAAATCAGCCCCGGATCGTGATTTCGCTACTCCAACAGCCCTCCCCTCTCGGTACTTTTGCAAGTTTAAGGTGTGTGTGTTATTTCCTTACCATTGGATCTCGTGATTGTTCCCAACTTGAGAGAGATAGTGGCTTATAGACTTTGTTTTCAATTGTTTTGGTTTGTGCAATCTCTCATTTAAATATCTATTTGATTTTCTGGCACTTTTGCACTTATACGACTTCTGGTGTCTTCTTATTTGGAGGCTTTATCTATTGTGGCATAAGTTTATTTTGAGTTATAAGTCTAATTATTATTGCAAGCAAAATTCGTCATATCTCATTTGTGGTTGCACGTAGGAGTTTCACTCATTATTTTCCCGTCATGTAGGACCGTCCCGCGTCAGGTATGACACATGGTTGGTTCTAACGAGGGACTAAGAGATGATTTCTAAATGCGCTATCACTAATTTAACAACTAACTTGCAATTATAAAATTAGGGTGGCATTGACTTGATTACCGTCTGGGCTTGAGTTCTATCCGAGGAAATTTGATCAAGCTGCTAGTGGAAGTCAATATATATGTGAGGGAGTTGGATGAGAGGAGGCAGAATCTGATCAAAGGGTCTAGAGGTATGACACATGGTAGGTTCTAATTAGGACTGATACATTATTTCTAAATGCGCCATCACTAATCCTACAACTAACTTGCAATAATAAAATTTTATAAAAATGATACTAGATATATCACAATTAATGAAGCTTAACATATATGCAAACAAATGATGTTGTATAAATGCGTGAGAGCCCAAAATGAAATTACACAAGCAAATAAGAACGTACAATGTTACAAAAGTTTGGTGACAATGATTACAAAGTGATATAACTTTAATAGAGAATTAACACTAATCCAACTTCAAAGAAATGACAACACGATGCAGGGGTAATAAGCCTCCGGTGGGGATTCGGGAAGCTGGGCTGGACTGTCATTGGGACAGATTGATGGTAACAGCTGCTGGAAAGGGTTGGAGGGGGATGTTTGTGGAGCTGTGAGCTTACTGGAGGGAGGTCACAGGTGGGAGTTTATGTTCTTGAGGGATGGGGGCATTGGGGAGGGGTAATGGGCAGCTGTGAGTGGTATTTCAGTGGTTAACAGCAGCCTTGTATTTTCCTGGGTAGAAATTTCTGTCCACCAGCTGGCCTTGAGGTAGGGAAGGGGAACTGGAGGCTCAAGAGGGGTCGATCGAGGGAAGAGAATGGGGTTTGGGAGGGGCTGTTTGTGGAAGTTGTTTGTGGGTAACGAAGTGGGAAAGGTGACTTCCAAGCGTCGCACTTTGGTCCCGGCTTCTTCACTGGGTGATCAAAAGGATAACTTTCACTCAACTTTCAATAGCCCATGCAAGGGACCTTCTACTCATATGTATAGCCTAGAGAGGGACAATGAACGACCATGATTCTTCGTTCATTGTAACCTCTAAAACACAAAAAAAAATACATACACACAAAATACAACGATCAGCGATTAGCTCATCATGAGTTGTCTCAATTGTCATTGGATCTGTGGTCGGTGTGAGTAGACCCTCGCTGGTCGTATGACATGAAGTCAAGATGGCAGAGTACGTATGTGACATCCTCAAATTTATAATTGTTAGATGTATTAGTCACACTTCATGAAATGTCGTATGTATGGTTTCCTTCTTACTATATAAATAAATACTTGTGCCTCTATTGATGTATCAATTCTCCCAAACTTGTCTATCATGGTATCAAAGCACAGTTAGGGTTCGCCGCTTACGCAGTTTCCACTGTTTCCGCTGATTCCATCGCCATTGCTCTCGATCGAAGTCGCCTCTCCGATCCTCGCCTGGAGTCAACAACGCCACCACTCTGATCCTTGTCTGGAGTCGACGACGCAGCCGCTGATCGACAATCAAATTCGCTCTTGAAGTCATCGTCCTAGTTCCTTCTGCTCCACACGGTGACGCAACGGATCCGATCCTTCCTCTTTGATCGGTGATGCAGTCCCCCTCTGATTCTCTCGTTCGCTGCCCTGATAGCAGTGCAAATGTGATCATCTTCTGCCTTATTCTCTCGCCTGCTGCCATGGTGATATACTTTGGAGATCTTCTGTTATCGGGATCTGCTTCTCTTGCTGCCACTTCTGCCCCCAGGATCTGCTGCTACTGCCGCCATCTGATGTTGCTGCCGACTTCTCTATTCCGTCATTTATTTGCCATTGTCTTGGTGTCTTACAACTAGGTCATGGGTTCCTTAGTTACGAGCACCACTCCGACAACCGTTCCTCCATGGGATTCTAACAATACATTTCCTCATAATGCGAGGCTTGCTACTATCCTTACCTCTAACTTCCAACTGTGGAAAAAGAGGGCCACTATGTCCCCATCGTGCATCCGACATATCACCACCTTACTCGACTCCCAACTCATGTTATTGGCAGTTCAAAATACGAGGATTGATACAATGATGATTGCCACATTTTTGCTCTCCTTCGAGCTGCATGGATCCCTCCGTACAATAAATGTGCAAGAACTGTGATAGCACTAAGGAACTATGAGATACCTTACATATGTTGTTCTCCTAGGCCAATAACCTTTCCTGTCTTGGTGAACTTTTTACCAAGATGGTAGAACTGCGACAAGGGGCTCATTCGGTCATCGAGTACTTCGCCGATTGGAACGTTCTTGCGGATGAGATCTTGGATCTTTGGGAGATCCCCTCTACCAGGGAGGATCATCATCCTCAACGTGAGCGCCTTGTATTATTGTGTCTGTTGAATGACCTTGATCCAAACTTCTCGACAACGAAGACTGAAATGCCAGCGAGTCACTCTACTCTTCAAACTACTAGTGTGTACCTTCGCTTGACCAAAGCTGGGACATCCATTTCCCTTGCCCTATCTGCTCTATATATTTCCTCTAGAGAGTCGATGGCTCTTGCTTCTCGAGGTGGGAGGGGCACTAATCGTGGGGGCCGCTTTGGTCGTGGTCGTGACACTGACACGAACATTGCTGTTGAATGACCTTGATCCAAACTTCTCGACAACGAAGACTGAAATGCTAGCGAGTCACTCTACTCTTCAAACTACTAGTGTGTACCTTTGCTTGACCAAAGCTGGGACATCCATTTCCCTTTCCCTATCTGCTATATATATTTCCTCTGGAGAGTCGATGGCTCTTGCTTCTCGGGGTGGGAGGGGCACTAATCGTGGGGGCCGCTTTGGTCGTGGTCGTGACACTGACACGAACATTGCTCCTATTGCGGGTGTCGGGGCCACACAAAGGATTCTTGTTGGGTTGTTCATGGGAAGCCTGACTGTGCCTCTAAACCTTCTCCATCCTCTTGCTTTACGCACCTGCGTGACTCCACTTATATATCTAGGATTTCGAGAATAGTTGAAATTTTTGAGGAAGTGTATTGACACATATATGCTCTTCAAATTGACTCTTCGACCCATAGTTCTGCTGTGGCTCAAACCGTCCCACCAGTATGCTCTTCATATCTTCCGTTTTGGTGGCTGGCAGATTCAGGAGCTTCTGATCACCCCTCAGGTATCTTACACTCATACAAATCTCATAGTGGGTATTCGATTACGGTTGCAGATGGATTGACAGTACTCATTTTTGGGTTTGGTAGCTGTGATGTGACACCTGACATGACTTAGTCCTCGGTTGCTCTTATTCCCCAATTTGCTTACAACATTGTCAATTTGTAAGCTTACTCGTAATTTAAATTGTATTGCTACCTTCACATCTTTTGGTTGTATTTTTCATGGAACAGTCAACGAACTGTACTATTGGTAGCGGGAAGCTAAGTGATGGCTTGTATGTCCTGGATGAAGTCTCACCTCTTACTTGTTATGCTACCTCCACCAAGTTTTTGAATCTTCACTGTCGTCATGATCACCCGTCTGTGCATGTCATGCGTCTTTTGTGTTTTGAGTTTGGCAAGGTTTCTCATCTCAACTGTGAGTCTCGTTTGTTTGCTAAGCTCCACAGAGTTAGCTATGTTCCTTGTCTTGAAGTTCGTGTTACTGCACCTTTTGATTTGCTTCATTCTGATGTTTGGGGACCTTGACTTGTCCCTACGTTGTTAGGACACAAATATTATGTTATTTTTACTGATGATTTCTCTCGCATGACCCACATGCATTTATTGAAAAATCGTTCTGAATTACCTTCTATTTTTCAAATTTTGTGGAATGAAATATTTACTCAATTTTTTGTTCGCCTTAAGTGTTTTCGTACTAACAATGGTAGAGAATACTTATCGCAGTCTATGTCTACCTTTCTCTCTTGACAAAGACATCCTGTATCAAATTAGTTGTCCTGATACCCCCCTAACAAAACGGTCTTGCCAAAATAAAAAATCGTCACCTCCTTGAGGTCTCTCATGCCATTCTTGATCATAAACACGTACCCAAACACTTCTGGAGTGATGCAGTATTTAACGTTGCACACATTATCAAACGTCTTTCCACTCATGTTCTTCAGGGGGGACATCCTACCACACTCTTTATCCTGACCACTTTGGTCCCTTCATACCTTTAAGAGTCTTTGGATGTATTTGCTATGTTCGGGATGCTCGTCCCTCTGTCTCCAAACTTGATCCTCGCTCATTGAAATGTATATTTCTTGGGTATTCTCGTACTACTAAGGGATATCAGTGTTATTCTCATGATCTCCACAGATATATTATATCTATGGATGTTGTCTTCTTTGAATCTAACGTTTACCTTCCTCGTGGATCCACACCTCCTGACCCCTCACTTGATGTTATCTTGGTTCCTCGTCCCAAACCCGCGACTCTCTGAATGACCTTCTGTGTCCTCTTTGGGGACAGGTTTACTCTCACCGACCTTCAGATAATGCATTAGCTCAACCACCTCTGCCTTCCTCTTTACCCGATAATACGATAACTGTTCCTCAGGAAGCCCCTGCTAGCATGCTTGTGGATTCATTGCCAGTCAATCATGAACTCCCTATTGCAACACAAAAAGGAAGTCGGGCTTGTCAGAACAAACCTCTACATGTCAGTTCTTACCATGGATTATCGATTTCTCATACTGTCCAGCACTCCACCCCGGATCAATACCACCTTCCATCTACTGTCACAGATGCCAGAGCTCATCCTGGCTGGCGACTGCTATGCAAGATGAGTTGGGGGCCCTTTAGCTTAATCAAACATGGGACTTGGTCCCCTTGCCCACTAACTAGCGGTCTATTGGATGCAAATGCATTTTTTTCCATCAAGGTCAATGCGGATGGTTCCCTTAATTGCTTGAAGACCCTCTTGATTGCTAAAGGTTATTCTCGGACTTATGAAGTGGATTACGATGAAATTTTTGCCCTTGTCGCCAAAATGTCCTCTATACGTGCCCCGCTCTCACTTGCAGCCTCTCACTAGTGGCTCCTATACCAATTGGACATTAAAAATGCGTTTCTTCATGGGTCCTTAGACGAAGAATTATACATGGAACAACCACTCGAGTTTGTTGCTGAGGGGGAGAGGAACAAGGTGTGCCATCTCAAGAAGTTGTTATATGTATTGAAGCAATCCCCTCGAGCATTGTTTGCTCGTTTCCAATCTGTTGTCACTCAGTTCGGGCTTACCAAGAGTACGAAAGAATCGTCTTTTTTTTTCAAAACTCTCCGGGTGGTACTATCTTATTAATGGTATATGTTGATGATATTGTTATCACATGTAGTGATTCTGAAAGGATAATAAAGCTAAAGACATTTTTACATTACAACTTCCAAACTAAAGATCCGGGCACATTTCGGTACTTCATAGGCATTGAAGTTGTTGATTATGCTAACACCATCTTTATTGGTCAGTGCAAATATGCTCTCGATCTTTTATCTGACCTTGGGATGTTTAACAGTGGCCCTAAGGATTCTCCACTTGAAACAGGGGAAAAAGGGTCTTCATGTTGTAAGAAAACCATTTAACTAGCTAGAAAAGTATCGAAGAATAGTTGAAAAACTGAACTACCTTACCATGACTCGTCCTGACATTGTCTGTGTTGTAAGTAAGGTTAGTCAGTTCATGACCACTCCAACTATCTCTCAATGGGTATATGTTTTTTGAATCGTCAGATACATAAAGATAGATCCTGGACTCAGGATATTGTACAAGAATCGAGGTCATACTAATATAGAGGCGTATTGTGACTCTGACTGGGTAGGCTGCTTAGCCCCTCATAAGTCAACCATATGGTTTACTATCTTTATGAGTGGAAATCTTGTCTCCCTAAAGAGCAAGAAACAAACCATTGTTTCCAGATCTAGTGCAAAAGCGGAATATCGGGAAATGTCCCACACTGTTGCTGAGATCATGAATTAAACGGACTCTTTGTGAAATCGGGTATCCAGCTCAAGATCCCACCTCTCTATGGTGCGATAATCAAGTTGCAATACAAATAGCTACTAATCCCGTGTTTCATGAACGCACAAAACACATAGAGGTCTACTGTCTCTTTGTATGAGAGAAATATGAAGGACTTATTTCTCTAAGTCCTGTGAAGTCCGGAAATCAAGTTGCAAATATTCTTACTAAGAAAGTTACGAGTGTTAGATTGAATTTTATATGTAACAAGTTAGGTCTGTGCAGTTCCCATGACCCAACTTGAGGGGGAGTGTTATATACTTATATATTAGTCTCACTTCATGAAATGTCGTATGTATGGTTTCCTTCTTACTATATAAATAAATACCTGTGCCTCTATTTGGCTCTCTATTTAGGTATCAATTCTCCCAAACCTGTCTAACAATAATGATGTATTAATATTTCTTACCAAGAAATAAGCTCTTGAATGTTAATTCATTTTAGTAAAAGTGTCATGGCCTCTATTATGAATATAAATGTATGCCAAATTTTATTTTAAAATTTGGAGGATATTTCCTAATTTTATGAATTTTAATTCATTAATAGGCATATTTTATGGATTAAAAAAAGATAAAATAATATTTTATTTATTTACGAGAAAAGTTTATGAAGTATATTTTTTTGACCTAAATTATTTTCTAATGGGCTAATTGGAATTTTAAAAGATGGGCTCCATATATTAATAAGAAGAAATTTCAACCATCAAAACCTTCTCGAAATCAATGGATGAGGTGAGATAGAGCTTAAAAATCCATCCCAAACCTCTTAAAGAAGTAGCCGGCGCACATTGAACTCCAAACCGAGCATGTTCCCTTCGGTTCACATGTGAATTAGAAGTCGTGGCTCCCAGTGCCGCGTGGATCTCACCCCTTTCTTTCCGCAAGCCGCGTGGAGCTCCTTCCTCGCTTCTCCTGCCGACGATGCCACAGGGGAGCCTCTCCAAGAGCGGCGCCGGATGCCTCCAATTCCTCTCCTCTTTTAAACCCTACTCCTTATCTCTATGGTTTTATTTACTTTATCTTGAGACACGTGAGAGATGTTCTTTCAACCCTAGTTTCCATCCGTCGGTTTTGTATTCTCCTCAACACTAAGGACGATCTCATGGCTTATAAGAGCTATTCACGTGAAGTGAAGGCTCTTAGCAACTATGTGAGTTTTCTCTTACCCCAAGTTTCTAAGTGTTCTAAATAAATTTCAGATTTTCTATCAATGAAATAGAATGGCTAGTGTAAGAAGAGACAAAAAAGAAAGGCAAACTTAAATTATGAAAAAAAATTCCTTTATTTTTTTTACCTTTCAATGTACAACTACACCCTATATATATAGGGAGACACATTAGAAATAAACTCTCAATCCACAACGTGGGACTAATAAAGAAGAAGGAAATATGAACCTTAACATGAGCCAAACACGATAAACAAGAATAATGGTTATTTTGTGGTCTTTGATTCTTCATTCTTCAACACTCTCCCGCAAGCTGGAGCTTACAAGTCGTAGGCACCAAGCTTGGAAAAGAATTTGCCATGATGTCTTACACTTGTTCTTCAGCAGGAACATGTCGTAAAATCAACTTTCGTGTTTCAACCTTTTCTCAGACAAAATGACAATAAACTTCGTTGTGTTTTGTACGCTCATGAACTACAGGATTCTCGGCAATGTGGATGATGACTTGATTATCACAAAAAAGGACAGTTGGAGAAGGAAGTTCGACGCCCAAATCAGAGAGAAGACTCTCTAGCCATATAAATTCAGAAACAACAAAAATCATAGAGTGATACTCAGCCTCAACAGAGGAACGTGCAACAATAGTTTACTTTTTTGCTTCGCCGGGTGACCAGGTGCCCTCCAAAATATGTGCAGATCCACTAGTAGAGCGACGATCATCGAGAGAGCCGACATAATCAACGTCGAAGTAGGCAATGATGGACATAGAAGAAGACGGTGGATACACAAGGCCTTGCCCAGGGACATTCTTTCAGATATCTGAGAGTACATTCAACTACTTCGAGATGAGAGTTCCGAGGGGCATACATAAAACGACTGAAAAATCCGACAACAAATGATATATCTGGTCTTGCGACAATGAGATAAATAAGTTTGCGAGGGCTTTATGCGGCAACACTCCTGTTGAAACCAGAAACCTGGTCTCTCGTGGAGTTCGGGGTCCCTGAAAGGGGTGACCTCACACCTACTACACTCGAGGGAACGTCACGGACCAAAGGACCAAGGAACTAGAAACAGACCCTCGGCTCTAGCGCGGAGGTCCCACCCCACACCCGGAAGGCTACCTGAGCACTTCCCCTCCCTAGCCAATGCTTGAGCTAGGGTGCCTTGAGGAGCTCTCTCTACTCTACCAAGAATGAGCTAAGGGAGGAGGAGGCTATGGAAAGTATATCCTCCAAAGGCACCCAAGGGGGTCTATTTATAGTTTTTCCAGGGGTCCTGGGCCAGAAATGACCAAAATACCCCTACGGCCAAAAGGCCTCGGGCCAATAGGAAGCCGCCACGCCGGGGGGGTAAAGGGGTAACTCCCCCTGAGGGAAAGAAGGCTGGACGAGCTGGGCGGCCTGCGAGCTGGGCGGCCTGCGAGCTGGGACAAGGCGAGCTGCGGCCTGACGAGCTGGGACAAGGCGAGCTGCGGCCTGACGAGCTGGGGCAGCCTGCGAGCTGGGGCGGCCTGCGAGCTGGGGCGGCCTGCGAGCTGGGCGGCCTGCGAGCTGGGGCGGCCTGCGAGCTGGGGCGGCCTGCGAGCTGGGGCGGCCTGCGAGCTGGCCTGCTTGGCTAGACGGGGCAAGGCGAGCTGCGGCCTGACGAGCTGGGCGGCCTGCGAGCTGGGACAAGGCGAGCTGCGGCCTGACGAGCTGGGGCAGCCTGCGAGATGGGGCGGCCTGCGAGCTGGCCTGCTTGGCGAGACGGGGCAAGGCGAGCTGCGGCCTGACGAGCTGGGACAAGGAGAGCTGCGGCCTGACGAGCTGGGGCAGCCTGCGAGCTGGGGCGGCCTGCGAGCTGGGCGGCCTGCGAGCTGGGGCGGCCTGCGAGCTGGGGCGGCCTGCGAGCTGGGGCGGCCTGCGAGCTGGCCTGCTTGGCGAGACGGGGCAAGGCGAGCTGCGGCCTGACGAGCTGGGGCGGCCTGCGAGCTGGGGCGGCCTGCGAGCTGGCCTGCTTGGCGAGACGGGGCAAGGCGAGCTGCGGCCTGACGAGCTGGGCGGCCTGCGAGCTGGGACAAGGCGAGCTGCGGCCTGACGAGCTGGGGCAGCCTGCGAGCTGGGGCGGCCTGCGAGCTGGGGCGGCCTGCGAGCTGGGCGGCCTGCGAGCTGGGGCGGCCTGCGAGCTGGGGCGGCCTGCGAGCTGGGGCGGCCTGCGAGCTGCGGCCTGACGAGCCGGCTTGCGGCCTGGCGGCCTGAGGCGGCTCGCGGCCTGGCGGCCTGGGCGGCTCGCGGCCTGGCGGCCTGGGCGGCTCGCGGCCTGGGCGGCTCGCCAAAAGCGCCTTGGGGGGGAGAAATATTTCCTCCCCCTACTAGTATGTTCTACATGTTAACCCAAAATTGGCCCATATGAGTGCAAAACTCCCAAAAAGCTTAAAAACTTGCTCACCTTGTTTTGGAGCCCACTCTTCGCGAATACGGGGTTGTACACAATCCCCGCTCTTTTCGAGGTTGGTACAAGCTCGGAAAGAAACATCCAACCCAACGTATTCGCGGAATGGTCTTGAACCGAAAAACACTTGGCCCCTCCCAATGGAGTCGACCTGTCAGGCCAGCTAATGGGAGCCTGGGTGACGAGACGACCTCGAGGCTAAGGACTTAGCCTCCATGAGAGATCAACCTACCCAGCCAGCTAGTGGGAGCCTGGCGGCGGAATCATCATCGGAGCTAAGGACTTGGGCTACCACGAGAGATCAACCTACCCAGCCAGCTAGTGGGAGCCTGGCGGCGGAATCATCATCGGAGCTAAGGACTTGGGCTACCACGAGAGATCAACCTACCCAGCCAGCTAGTGGGAGCCTGGCGGCGGAATCATCATCGGAGCTAAGGACTTGGGCTACCACGAGAGATCAACTTACCCAGCCAGCTAGTGGGAGCCTGGCGGCGGAATCATCATCGGAGCTAAGGACTTGGGCTACCACGAGAGATCAACCTACCCAGCCAGCTAGTGGGAGCCTGGCGGCGGAATCATCATCGGAGCTAAGGACTTGGGCTACCACGAGAGATCAACCTACCCAGCCAGCTAGTGGGAGCCTGGCGGCGGAATCATCATCGGAGCTAAGGACTTGGGCTACCACGAGAGATCAACCTACCCAGCCAGCTAGTGGGAGCCTGGCGGCGGAATCATCATCGGAGCTAAGGACTTGGGCTACCACGAGAGATCAACCTACCCAGCCAGCTAGTGGGAGCCTGGCGGCGGAATCATCATCGGAGCTAAGGACTTGGGCTACCACGAGAGATCAACCTACCCAGCCAGCTAGTGGGAGCCTGGCGGCGGAATCATCATCAGAGCTAAGGACTTGGGCTACCACGAGAGATCAACCTACCCAGCCAGCTAGTGGGAGCCTGGCGGCGGAATCATCATCGGAGCTAAGGACTTGGGCTACCACGAGAGATCAACCTACCCAGCCAGCTAGTGGGAGCCTGGCGGCGGAATCATCATCGGAGCTAAGGGCTTGGGCTACCACGAGAGATCAACCTACCCAGCCAGCTAGTGGGAGCCTGGCGGCGGAATCGTCATCGGAGCTGAGGGCTTGGGCTACCACGAGAGATCAACCTACCCAGCCAGCTAGTGGGAGCCTGGCGGCGGAATCATCATCGGAGCTAAGGACTTGGGCTACCACGAGAGATCAACCTACCCAGCCAGCTAGTGGGAGCCTGGCGGCGGAATCATCATCGGAGCTAAGGACTTGGGCTACCACGAGAGATCAACCTACCCAGCCAGCTAGTGGGAGTCTGGCGGCGGAATCGTCATCGGAGCAAAGGGACCGAGCATCACAATCAAACCTTACCAAATCTTACATCCTCAAATGGGGAAAATAGATGGGTTACATGATCCCTCCGACTCAGTTGGTCGGGGGTTGGACTCATTACAAGATAAAATACATACTGGACTCTGTCGGGGCGAGGCTTCCTCAGGGGGTCTGGGCCCGGTGGTCCCCATCCGCTTCCTGCTCGCCTGACACTTCCATCCTGCTCAGGCTCTCCATGATCTTCTCCATCTCCTCTGCCTTGGCCAACCAAGAGATGGTGTTGACGGCCGTGACGTAGCACTGCCGTGCCATCCTGGAGTCTCCCTTGACTCTGACCTGGATCCGTCCTGAGCTGAACTTGAGGCATTGGTGGAATGAAGACGGCACACAACGGAAGGCGCTGATGAGGGGCCTTCCGAAGATGACGTTGTAGCTGCTTGGAGCGTCAACAATGACGAACCGGCAGTTCCTCGAGACTCCTCCCAATTTTACTTGGAGCCCCACTCCACCCTCGACCTCCTTCCTCTCTCCTGAGAATCCGAACAGGGGTCCATCCGAGGCCAACACCCTCCTTGGCTCTACCTTCATCTCGTCAAACGCCTTCTTGAAAATGACGTTGACGGAGCTTCCATTGTCAACCAAGACCCGGGAGACGGTGTAGCCTTCGATGGCCGTCTGGATGACCAGCGCATCGCAGAACGGATCCTCATGATCCGGCAGGTCTTTCACCGAGAAGGTGATCTTTTCCTCTGGGGGTGGGGTCTGGGAGGTTGAGGCAACGCTCCTTCGGTACATGACATGGAGGCTTGCCTTCCGAGTGGCCTCAACCCCCACTCCACCGTGGATCACTCCTATACCACCTCGGGTTCCCACGTCGACCCGGTCCTCGCATATATCATCACCTCCTTCTCCGGGTAGAACCTCTTCTACCCGCACCGGCGGCTGCGGCTGGGCAGGGCCTCTCGCCCCCCTCACTTCCAAGAACTCGGGGCAGGTGGCTGTGGCGTGTCCCTCCACCTGGTGGAAGTCGCAGTATGGTAGCGCTCCTCCCCTTTTTCGGCGGGCTGGACGCTCTCTCCTGTTACCTCTTCCCCTCCTATCGCCAAAGCTTGCTGTGGAGGGGGCAAGAGCTGCCTTGGGGCTTGCCTCTGGAAGTTATACCTCACTTGGCCCCATGGTAGTTCCCCCCTCCTTGGATGAGAGCTCTTCCTGGACCTTGGGCAGGTCCTCCCTGCTGCCTCCAGCCTGGTTCCGGACCCTCCTGTCCTTGGAACCCCTGAGCTCTCTGCTCCTCTCTCCTCCTTCCCTCCTGATGCCTCGAGCCACCCTGCTCCTTTGACTCCACCTCCGTCAACTTTTCCAACCTCTTGACAAATGCTGGGTTGGCTGCCTCCATGGCAATCTCTTCTGCCGCCCTTTCCATCAGCTCCTCGAAGGAAAGGGGGGCCTTCCGGGTCAAACTCATCTTGAAGAAGCCCTCCTTTAGCCCAACGGTGAAGGCCATCTGGAGTGCATACCCTGGCATCTCCTGGACCTCCAAGATCTCCTCTTGGAACCTGTCTACGTAGCGGGCCAGTGACTCCTCGGCCCCCTGCCTTATCAAGAAGATGGACTCAGGACTCCTCTTCCGCTTCTTGGAGGTGGAGAAGCGAAGCTGGAAGCTTCGGCTCAGGTCCTCGAACCCATAGATCGACCTTGGAGGGAGTTGATGGAACCAGTCCCTTGCCTTCTCTTTCAACGTGATCGCGAAGAGGCGACACTTGAAGGCGTCCGTCATTGGCCTGATGGAGACGGCATCCTCGAACCACTGCAGATGCTGAACAGGGTCATCCTTCCGGAATAGTAAGCCATGTCTGGCTCTCTGAACCCCTCGGGAACGGGAGCTGAGATGATCAGCTCGCTGAAGGGTGACCCCCTAAGGGGTGGTCTCGCCACCTCCTCTCGCGCGACCTGCTCGCCTTGAAGGTTGGCACTCGCCGGGCTGGAGAACAGCTCCCGGCCGGTGAGGTCTCGCTCGACCCCATCGCCCATCCTCTCCTTCCCTGGCCTTCTTCCTGGTGCACTTCCTTCTCCCCCCGCTGGGGTCATCTCGCCTAGACCCCTGGGAGTCGACTCATCGAGGGGGGGAGCTAGCTCCTGGGGGGTCGGGGTGGAGCTGCCACCCTGAGGAGCAATGCTTCGCAGCATCTCCATGATGCCCTGGATGGAGGCCATGAACTCTTGCCTCCCACAAAGGGTCCTGGGGTGGGGAGCTCGCCGAGATAATCACTACCTCCTTGACCTCCTGTCATGACACTCTCCCGAGATCTTCTGTGCTGGTCACTCTCCACGCTCACCGCCCCAAAATGTTGAAACCAGAAACCTGGTCTCTCGTGGAGTTCGGGGTCCCTGAAAGGGGTGACCTCACACCTACTACACTCGAGGGAACGTCACGGACCAAAGGACCAAGGAACTAGAAACAGACCCTCGGCTCTAGCGCGGAGGTCCCACCCCACACCCGGAAGGCTACCTGAGCACTTCCCCTCCCTAGCCAATGCTTGAGCTAGGGTGCCTTGAGGAGCTCTCTCTCTACTCTACCAAGAATGAGCTAAGGGAGGAGGAGGCTAAGGAAAGTATATCCTCCAAAGGCACCCAAGGGGGTCTATTTATAGTTTTTCCAGGGGTCCTGGGCCAGAAATGACCAAAATACCCCTACGGCCAAAAGGCCTCGGGCCAATAGGAAGCCGCCACGCCGGGGGGTAAAGGGGTAACTCCCCCTGAGGGCAAGAAGGCTGGACGAGCTGGGCGGCCTGCGAGCTGGGCGGCCTGCGAGCTGGGACAAGGCGAGCTGCGGCCTGACGAGCTGGGACAAGGCGAGCTGCGGCCTGACGAGCTGGGGCAGCCTGCGAGCTGGGGCGGCCTGCGAGCTGGGGCGGCCTGCGAGCTGGGCGGCCTGCGAGCTGGGGCGGCCTGCGAGCTGGGGCGGCCTGCGAGTTGGCCTGCTTGGCGAGACGGGGCAAGGCGAGCTGCGGCCTGACGAGCTGGGCGGCCTGCGAGCTGGGACAAGGCGAGCTGCGGCCTGACGAGCTGGGACAAGGCGAGCTGCGGCCTGACGAGCTGGGGCAGCCTGCGAGATGGGGCGGCCTGCGAGCTGGCCTGCTTGGCGAGACGGGGCAAGGCGAGCTGCGGCCTGACGAGCAGGGACAAGGAGAGCTGCGGCCTGACGAGCTGGGGCAGCCTGCGAGCTGGGGCGGCCTGCGAGCTGGGGCGGCCTGCGAGCTGGGCGGCCTGCGAGCTGGGGCGGCCTGCGAGCTGGGGCGGCCTGCGAGCTGGCCTGCTTGGCGAGACGGGGCAAGGCGAGCTGCGGCCTGACGAGCTGGGGCGGCCTGCGAGCTGGGGCGGCCTGCGAGCTGGGGCGGCCTGCGAGCTGGCCTGCTTGGCGAGACGGGGCAAGGCGAGCTGCGGCCTGACGAGCTGGGCGGCCTGCGAGCTGGGACAAGGCGAGCTGCGGCCTGACGAGCTGGGGCAGCCTGCGAGCTGGGGCGGCCTGCGAGCTGGGGCGGCCTGCGAGCTGGGCGGCCTGCGAGCTGGGGCGGCCTGCGAGCTGGGGCGGCCTGCGAGCTGGGGCGGCCTGCGAGCTGGGGCGGCCTGCGAGCTGCGGCCTGACGAGCCGGCTTGCGGCCTGGCGGCCTGAGGCGGCTCGCGGCCTGGCGGCCTGGGCGGCTCGCGGCCTGGCGGCCTGGGCGGCTCGCGGCCTGGGCGGCTCGCCAAAAGCGCCTTGGGGGGGAGAAATATTTCCTCCCCCTACTAGTATGTTCTACATGTTAACCCAAAATTGGCCCATATGAGTGCAAAACTCCCAAAAAGCTTAAAAACTTGCTCACCTTGTTTTGGAGCCCACTCTTCGCGAATACGGGGTTGTACAACTCCCACTCTAATTTCTCTCTCTCCACCCCTGCCTGCCCTTTCCTCTTCTTCCCATTGATATCAGAACTTAAGCTGGTGCAGATGAGAGTAAGGGAGAAGGATAGAGGGCACATGAGAGAGCGAGGGCACTGAAGTGTGGAGAGAGAGAAAGAGGGTAGAGCAGAGGAGAGAGAGACGAAAGAATCTTTGTATCAACAACAATCGGCGGAAGAAAATAGAGTATGGAAAGAGTTGCAGTTTGAATCAATTCTTCCTACCTCTCGTCATGTTGAACTCGGATTGAATAAATCCTCTCAATCCTCCAATGACGTCGGACCCTTCTTTTCTTGAGGCCCTTGCATGGCTTAAACGCTACGACACGACTCAATATAACACGATTCGATACAACACGATTCAACATATAAATAATAATAATGCAAGATAGCTGATGGCGGATCCAATGCAAGATAACTGATGGCGGATTCGTAACACTTCATCCGTCCTTCAAAACGAGCTTGCCCTTAAGCTTGTGTACCAAGCGGGTGGCCGGATCATCTGGTACCTTGACCTCCTGCCAGAACAAGGCCCGGGTGCTCGTAGCAGCGACGACAGTGTTGGCGAGTAGCAGCGGCGCCGTCAGAAAGACGGGCGACAGAAGCAATGACTTCCGCAAGGTCGGTGGAGCGATGGTGAGTAGCAGCCACAAGGATTGCGGAGACGCGATGACCGACAACAGGAACGGGTCCGCGTCAGCGGAACACGGGGCAGCAGAAAGGGCGGCGATGCGGTCCGTGGAAGCGGCAAGGCAGGGGCTGTCAAAGCAAGAGCTGAGAGAGGAGGCGGTGAGATGGCCGGAGAGGGCGACACGACCGGGGCCGACGGAGTAAGAGCCGGTAAAGGCGGCGACGAGTTTACCGAAGTCGACAGAGCGGGTGACCGGAGAGGTTGCGGAAGCCGTGGAGGGATGACACCGCGGAGAGAGGTGGTACATCAGCGACCAGTGCACTTTTGCCGAGAGGATCGACTGTGGGGCGGAGGGGCAGGTTGGTGTCGTAGCGGATTTTTGGGGGAGGCATGGCTGGATAACTCTCGCATGGTGCAGGAGGCAGCCGTTGAGGAGGCGACCTTGGGCAGGGTGCCGCGTGGGAGGTTGCAATGGCCCGTCCGTCTTGAGCGAGAAGACGATCGACTTTGGCGCGGAGAGATGCGCATGTGGCCCAGATTTGTGCAGCGAGGGCAGAAAATTCCAGCCGATGGCTGGTGTCCAGCGGCGGCAAGAACAACGGCCCAGGAGCGGCCGATTGGGCGGCGACCATGATGCCAAGGATGTAGACTGGAGATGATGCCGACCGATTGATGTGTAGAAAGGGCATATATGGCGGGAAGCGGCCGGTAGGGGGGCTGATTTGATGAAGACGGCGGCGGAACCCAAGCTTCTGCGTCCGATTGGTGTGCAGAAAGGCGGAGTGCAAGTCGGCGGAGGCGAGCGTTGGAACGAATCAGACACTTGCGTCGGATGCTAGGGTTGCACGGATCTGGAATGGAGGAGATGGCGGATCAGAGACTGGGATGTGACTGGACTAGCGGATCCGGGTCGGAACTTGGCGAGGCCACAGATCTGGACAGGGAACCAGCGAAACAACCACCCAGGTTGTCTTTCAACAGATCGGGGCTCAAAACAGGGAAGACGGCGTTCGACGATGGCTGACAGCGAGGACGCAGGTGGCGGGGTAGTCGTTTGACGTCGGCGAGCGGCTGGAAGGGAGGATCTGGTGGGAGATCGGCGGGATAGGGGCTCTGGTGTCCAACCGGGCTGGAGAATAGCAGTTCGGGGAAGGCAAAGGCGTCGCGGCGTGAAGTTCCCGCGCGGGATTGGCGGAACTCGCGCCGCGCACAAGTCGGAACAGGCGGAGGGCTTGCATGAAATGATGGATCGGGCGTAGCGTGGCAGCGAAGGCGCGGGAGAGGTGTATAACAACGACCGACCCTGTAGCCTCGCGGAAATAGGAGAGGCACGAAATCGGCCCCGTATGGACGATCCGGCACTGTAGCCTCCCCTATGGAATTGGCTGAATCGGAAATCGCATAAATCGTACAGACGATTCCAGCACCGACGACAAGATGGCAGACGATGAGGCGGGTCAGAGCACTTGTTAAGATCACAGATAAATTTCTGGAGGAAGCCGGCAAGGGGAAAGGCCGGCGGAGGTGAGGGAGAGACGAAATCCTAGAAGAGAGGAAGGAAGAAGGAAAAAACTAGAGATAGAGAGGGGAAGTTAGAGAGAGATAGAAAACTTCACTAATATTTATTGCATAAGAATTACAAGACCCATCGACCCTATATATAGGCGCCGATGACATAATTGTAAATAACACAAACATACAACAAATATTAAAAACACTTAAATACTATAACACGAATTGATACGACACGACTCGATACAACACGACTTAATGGCGGATCCAATGCAAAATATTTGCTGGCGGATCCGTAACATGGTCCCATGTGGGATGAGCTATATGAGCGGATCAACGATTTCTAAACTAGAAAAAAATGATTAAGATCATACTTTTATCTTGTCATGCGGCTAGAATCTGATCTAAGCACTAAGATCAAATCTAATGGTTAGATTTGATCCCAAGGGCTCAGATCAAATTCAGAAACCAATTACACTATAAAACAAAACACGTAATATAAGGATATACGAAAGCAGTAAACACTATGTACTAAATTGTTTTCGAGCAAAGTTTTATATTTGAACCCTGAACTACTCCTCATCTTGATTCTTCTTCGGTTCACTCATCAAAGAATTTGCGTGGTGGGAGAGTGAGGACGGTTGTGAACACAGTGGACAATACAGGTTGCCTTTGGATAGGTGAGGTTATAAATGCTATTTTCCTAAATTTTCATAATTATATTGTTTACCTTGTGGGAGCCTTATGCCTATAAAGTCCTGATCTATATTGCTCTTATTGACTCTAAACGAGTCCTTTTTTTCACAGGAATCCAGTCAGTTTATTGGTGGGAAGGCAAGGTATGGGACCTTGAAAGTTCAACTGTGTTACTGACCATAGTAGGACTTAATTGCGAGCAGCTCATATAGCACTTTTGAGGACTAAATCACACCTTTTACCTCCTCTGTGCAGGTTCAGTCTGATTCCGAAGAGCTGCTCATCATCAAGACCAGAGAGTCTCTTCTGAATCCTTTGACAGAGCATGTCAAAGCCAATCATGAATACGAGTAAGCTCCTATAGATTTGATTTTTCGCTACTCCAAATGTAGTAACCATTAGGCTCTGTTGGGTACCGTTCGGGCTTTGTTGCGGCGCTCCTCATTTGAAATGACTTCACCCAAATAAGAAGTCGATCTCTGGTGGCATTCCGCCTCTGGTGGGAAGAGAGAAAACTCCGCTTCCGCTCACTTTTGCATCAAACAGAGTCTCAAAGCCTCCCAACTAAAACCAATTGGTCATACATACGCATACGATCTAAATATTAAATCCACAAGGCCAAGTACATGAGGTTTCTTCTATGGGGACTATTTCCTCGTATGCCCCCTCGCTTGTTGGGCTTTTGATCTCTAACATTATTTAAAACTGGGTGGCGTAGGCTGTGTCCACCCTAAAATCAACTAGTCATAGGAAGAGGGTCCTACAATCTATTTTAAGGGCACGTAGCTTTCCGACCCGGGGCTATATTCTCAATTTTTTTTTCGGCATCATTTTATGTCCACAGCGTCCCTGAGGTGATTGCGTTGCCGATTAATGGCGGAAATGACAAGTACCTGGAATGGATCAAGAACAGCACCAGAGATAGCTGAATGCTAGGTTTGCTTTAATATCCTTCAAGGCTTGGCCATGCAGCTTATGTGGAGTACTGTGACGTCGATATGGAACTGATGTGGTTTACTTTGGTTTTGTGGAATACTGCAGTAATAAATAAATAAAAATGGCAGTATCGTAAATAAATGTGTTGTATTTATGATAAAAAAATGTGATGTTATATGCAGATCATTTTCTGCTATGTGCAGTCCAAGGATAAGTAAAGGTCAAACTAAAAAATCATAAAAAGCTGTGAACTCATGTAGTTTTTGACCTGCACATAAAAGCCGATGTCGGCCTGCATGCATATAGTTATTACCCAAAAAATGATTGTACAGATAGCATGGTGTGTGGACCCAATAATTTCTCTAATTTTTGTCAATTTTTTGAAGAACATTTTGCTTCTAGGATGATTTTGGACGGTAGATTGAGAATGAGGGTACAAGTGTCATCTGCTCTCTCTCTCTCTCTCGCAATAGTTGGGGATTGGCGTGCTTTTGAAACACGCAATGCCATTGTCGGCACGGTTTATTTGTTTAGGTGAGTTTGGACGAAAATGTCATTATCATAGAATGTATCTATTATCATAGAAAGTATGTTTGACATGACAAGAAAGTAAAACTAATTTGGAACATAAAATTGGATGGAGTTGTTTAGGTGAGATGAGGTGTTTACGATGATGATGTTTCATTACCACCGTGTTTACGACCACCGAAGTCTTCCAACCGTCCGGCCGGCTTTAGTGCCGAGTATTGATTAACAAGTTGACTTTTAAATGATGTCTAATTCTTAGAAGTTTCTGAACTATAGGAATTATAGACTGCACAATAGGTCAAAATTATCATTTTAAGCCTACTCATTGCACAATTATGAACTGCACAGAAGTTGGTGAATCACTTGCATCTTATTGGTGTTGCAAATTAACTTTTGTTGAGATTATGGAAGTGCAATATTTGAACTCATTTATGTCTAGGAGCCTGTCTGGGTGTGTAGTTGCGACTCAAGATGGGAGGGGTTGGAGATGAAGATAAAATTAATTTGTTTTAGCGGTGGCGGGTCGTCGGGTGGAAACAGAGAGTTTGAAGGTGGCTGCTGAAACTTTTTGAGCTCAAGGCGGGCTGGAAACGGAGCAAACGCCGTATTTTGTTTACCCTCCTTGGTTGCCCAAAACGGATTAGATATAAAAAATAGTGTGTGCAAGGCATTTTGGGGGAGTTGAGGCTATTTAAAACAAGCAAAAAATAGTGTGTGCAAGGCGTTTTGACTGAATGCTTTGTTTGGAGGTGTTATATTGTGTTTGAGCAGTGTTAATACGAAATCATGCTAGGAAATAGAGCGGTGAGAACATGCGTACATTTGTGTAGGTGATGTTGTTTGAGAGGGGGTTGTTACAAAAAGCTTGTTCAACGCCTGACTTGAGAGATTAAGACTGCATTTGGCGTGACTTATCACGACTTATTTGCTCTGGTGTGGTTGAACAAAAATTTTATTGTCATATCAAAATCTTATGTCTCAAACTAGTTTCCTTTTTGTAATATTTGTGATATCAAACATACATTCTATGATCATGACATTTTTGTCCAGCCTCAACAGAATAAATAAGTTGCAATAAGCTGTGCCAAATGCACTCTAATTGTGATTATCATTGCTCAAACACAATGTAGAAAACATCATCTTAAGCTTTTCAAATATTAATTATTATATGAGGAAGTATCCATGGACTTTGCAGATTTAAAATACAAGAAAATATGTCAAAACAGACTTCAAGAATATTTTTAATACTTGAAGCGGGCTCCTTAAAAAGCTTTGAAATGAACATTAAAAAGTTGTGAAAATAGTTTCAATTAAAACATTTTTTTTCATGTTTTTTAAGGATGTCCATATCTATTTATGATTTAATGTATTATATTGGGAGATTTTATTTATAACATATCAATTATATAGGTTTAATTATTGGGACCTCCCCTGAGGGTTTGCATAATTATAGGTTGCATCCATCTATCTTTCGAAATTACAATTACCTCCCCCCTTCAAGTTTCTTCAATTTACAAAAAAGTTTTTTTCATTGGAAATATGAATATAAAATGATAAAATCAACTAAATTATTTCAAGACATTTCAATTTTATCTTTTGTACTGACTATAGTGAAAGATGTAACATTTTTCTTTATGAAAAATGATAAAATATGCAAAATAATTTTATGATATTTCAATTTTATTCTTTAAAAAACTAAGATTAAAATATCATAAAAGAATTTAGCCGGAGGGTGTTCATGTAATTAACACTAATTATACATGTTTTAATATACTATAGATATAAAGATTCAAAATAATAATTTCTTGGCATTCCTTCACTCCTAAGTCCTAAGCATAGAAACATGAAGCAAATTATAAAGGCAGGCCATGCTCACGCTTAGATGACATCCACTGTTGAAAATTAAAAGAATCCAGTCCCTCTTAGACTAGAGCAATATGAGCATTATTTATTTCCCATGCCAGTGTGGTAGTGTGTGTGCCCCCACACGTGCACTCTCACTCAAACATAGCCGCATGTGTGCCAAGACGGTGGGCCCCTTTCCCGCTGAGCGTGTGTTCTGCGCCTCCTTACCAAATGCACAAAGAAAAGCGAGCATGGGTCGGTAGTTTAGAGGATAGTATTATTATATTGTATTAATTTATTATATATCTAATTTATAAATATTCAGAGTCAACAATGTCTGACTCGTGTACGCGATAGCCAAAGTGGGTTTTGATAATTAGGCTTTATTTGAGACAGCTCTTCCGGATTGAAAAGTTGCTGTCCGGATAGAGTTGTTTTAAAATAGATTTCTGGGGAGCAGTTTTGAAAAGCTGCAGAGTGTTTGGGTGTTCTGTGTAGAAGTGCGCTTTGAAGAGAGATTTTCTATTTTTGCTGTTTGGAGAAACAACTTTTGGAATCTGTTTTTTTAAAAAATAAAATATAGAACTATATAAAAATAACTGATAACAAGAGTTTTTTACATAGTTCTAGAAAATAGAAAAAAAGGTCTTCCAACTTCCGGCGATTGTTTCCAATCATTCCAATCACCTGTTCGAAAATAAATTGATATGAATCAAACCTTTGATAATTTAAATCCTTTACATTTTTTGTGAAATATGGATCTGAAATCGGGAACTCTGGATGCGGCGGGATGCCTCCTCGCGACAACGGGAGAGACGGAGGAGTTGCAACGCGACACCTGAGAGGCGCGATCTTTTCCTCCTCCTAAACGCGGCTGGAGTGAGCGCGAAGCCGGGCCAATGGAAGAAGGAGTCGCCGATGCTAGGGCTGGAGAAGAAGGAGTCGCCGATGCGAGGGCTGGTCGTCGATGCTAGGGCTGGAGAAGGAGTCGCCGATGCTAGGGGTGGTCGTCGATCTCTGCTATCGCCGATGAAATCGCCGTTCGGGAGGAGATGGGATCGGGATCGCGGAGGCCAGCCGATGTCGCGATGTTTGCCGTTCGGGAGAAGGAGCGCTGCAGGATCGGGAGAAATAAAAAGTGATTCTAAGGGAGCTGAACGCAGGGGGGAGGAGCTTACCGAAAAGAGCTCTGGTAGCAGCTTTTTGAACCGCGATTTCATTAAAAATCTCTCCCAAACAGCGGAAATAACAGCTCTGGCGTCTGGGAAAGAGCTTCTCCAGCCGCCAAAGCTCTCCCAAACAGACCCCTAGTTTCCGCAGCTTATAGAAGCGTGGCTTATTGGTAATCACTAGTCACTTATGGAAGCGTGGTTATGAATTATGATATGTCAGTTCGTAACAACCTGATCTTAAGTAAGTAATTAGTTTTGTTGCGGGTCATTCAACACTCTCACGGATTAGTCAAGGCGGATCGACTGTGGCAGGTCGTCTTGACTTGAGCGTGAGATGAACATGCAACCAGCTAAACTTTGCATACTACCTGTAACATGCGTACCATATAATCAATCCCAGTCATTCATGCCCCACGTGATTCGCCTCCGTTATTAATAAAAAATGACGTTAGATGCCTCTGTCGTCGGTGAAGCCACCGACGGCCTGCCCGGCCCCCACCAGCAGGTTCGTCGGTCGCCAGTGAACCCGTCGGGGGTTGTCCGGCGGCGAGCAGATAGGGCCACTAAAGGCGGTGGCCCTGCCCGTGAGATCCAGATTCAGGCCTCATGGGCCCTGCCCGCTCGCCGCCTGACAACCCCCGACGAACCCACTGGCGGGGGCTGGGCAGGCCGCCGTCGGTTTTGTCAGTGGTGGCGAACCCTTCACGTGCAGGCCGAGAGGAAGAGGCAGGAGAGGATGCAAGCAGTTAATTAAAATAAAAAAACATATGATGTTAGTGTACAACACGTATTCGTCGAGTATGAGTCCTATCACAGCCAGGTCAGCAGAATTCAAGGTCAACAAATCAAGACAGGAGTCAAAGTCAACATACAAGATCGCGGAAGGCCTGTGCGAGTATGGCGAGCCCCCCTCGCATACTCTCCAGATAGGCGACTATGCGAGATACTCGCCCAGCCCGTGCGAGTTCCCCCTGGAAGTCACCTAGTCGTCAGGGAGGTGGGGTATAAATATGACCCCCCGCCTCCTTGGATTTGCCTATAAATAGTGTTGATTTCCTTATTGGTTCGGATCCGGATCCAACCCGGATCCGGATCCAACCCGGATCCGGATCCAACCCGGATCCGGATCCAACCCGGATCCGGATCCAACCCGGATCCGGATCCAACCCGGATCCGGATCCAACCCGGATCCGGATCCAACCCGGATCCGGATCCAACCCGGATCCGGATCCAACCCGGATCCAGATCCAACCCGGATCCAGACCCGTTTAACACTTTAGGTTTTTAATGTTATAAAACCTAGGTTTGTTAATTCTCCTGTGCAACAACCGTGAGAATAGGAGTCGCAAGTTGCTTTTGTGGAGGAGCAGCCCGCCTGTAGCCCTTGTGGAGGAGCAGCCCGCCTGTAAGAGTCCTCCGCCTCTCTCTCTCTCTCTCTCTCTCTCTTTCTCTCGCTCGTGCACTCGGAGAGGCCGTCGGCCTTGGGTGTTGTCGCCGGTCTTGGAGGAGGTAGCCGCCGGTGTTGAGAGAGGGAGTTGCTGCCGGGCTTGTTAGAGGTTGTCGCCGGCGTTGCAGTGGACGTTTTTGGAGTGGAGCGCCGCGCGGTGTCGACGACATGCGCGTGTGTAGTTAGCTTCGACAGAGGTTTTCTCTCCGGTGGCGGCGTTCTTCGGTGGCGGCGTTGTTCTCCGGTGGTGGTGCGGCTGAACGTCGGACTTCGACGTTGAAGGTTCGGTGAACCTTGTGCGTGTGCAAGACGGATTGCAGTCCAGATCTTAGATTCTCGCCGCGGATCGTGCGTGTTCGGTGTACCCTCGGCATATTCATCAGACGATCATTTTTCTCATGTTTTTTCTTGTATTTGAATTTATATTCTCATTATATAATTTGTGTGGCTATTTTTGTGTTCTTGTTAACATGCAATATTTTATAGCTGTGACTGCGTTTTGTACCGGATTTTACAACAAGTGGTATCAGTGTCAGATTTCGTGTAAGTGACTGATTGGACGTTCCAGTTTTGGGTTTGGGTCAACGGTAGGTGACGACATCGGTCCGCTCCCTATCTTCCCAGATCTGATCCGTGAATTAATCAGATCATCTAGAGGTACTGCAGTCAGCTATGACAGCGAAGAACATCGTATTGGCCAGGTATTCGGTGGAGAAATTTGACGGTAGCGGGAACTTTCGCCTCTGGTAGATTCGGGTCAAGGATATGCTGGTTGAGCAGGGGTTGATCCAAGTGCTGCGGGGGCGTGATACTTTGCCCGCTCCGGTGAAGGATTCTGAGTGGACGGAGATGGATGAGCGCGCCACTAGCGCTATTAGGATGTGCGTCGACGACAAAGTGTTGTTCAACGTAGGTATTGAAGAGTCCGCCAGCACGCTATGAGAGAAGCTGGAGGGACTTTACATGAGCAAGTCGTTGACCACGAGGTTGTTACTGAAGCAGAGATTGTACGGACTGAAGATGCAGGAAGGTGGTAACCTGCAGAAACACTTCAACGTGTTCAATGGACTTCTGAGCCAACTGCATGTGGTTGGTGTGAAGGTGAAGGAAGAAGACAAGGCCTTATTGCTTCTTACCTCGCTCCCGGTGTCGTATAAGCACATGCAGACCACCCTGGTGTATGAGAAGGATACAGTAGATGTGGAGCAGATCACGTCTGCGTTACTGTCCTGTCAGACCTCGCTCCTGAGGGTGTGCATGCTTTGGAAGTAGGACGATGATGAGGGAGGCAGTTCGAGAAGGGATCTAAAGTGTACAGGCCAGATCCGCATCGAGAAAGGCAGTGATGTGCTACCATTGCAGGCAGAGTGACCATATCAAGAGAAATTGTCCGCAGCGTGCGCAGATTTCTGGGGACGTCCAGGGTGCGGGCAAGGCGGCTGTAGCTACGACAGATGATAGTGA
Source organism: Platanthera guangdongensis (assembly GCA_039583875.1). NCBI lineage: Eukaryota > Viridiplantae > Streptophyta > Magnoliopsida > Asparagales > Orchidaceae > Platanthera > Platanthera guangdongensis. The sequence continues at coordinate 27,218,010 of CM077151.1, forward strand.
TGTGTCTCTCCTCATCACTGAGAGTCCATGTGACTCTGATAGCTGGGTATTGGATTCTGGTGCTTCGCAGCACATTTGCTCGGATGCAGGGATGTTCAGTTCACTAGAGGTGACGACTGAGTCGGTCTTTCTGGGTGACGACTCAGCATGTGAGGTCACGGGGACATGGACGGTAGACATCAGGTTGCATGATGGAGCATTGCGTAGGCTTGAGCGGTACACCTGGTACCTAAGCTGCGCATGAATTTGATATTGCTGGGCAAACTAGACTCCAGAGGATGCAATTTTGCTGCGAGAGGTGGAGTTCTGACGGTGACACGAGGACGCACCGCGCTCATACGAGCTATGCAGTGCGGTAGTCTTTACCGGCTGATGGGGAGTACAATGCGAGGTGGTGTGCCCATGATTTCTGCGGCTGGCAGAGTTGATGGTCGAGGTGGTGCAGGAGATCGCCCTTCTGGTAGTCTGACTAGGCGAGTCAGATTCAGCGATCCAGTTGCGTCGACATTCAGAAGTTGAGCCCGAGCAGGGATGAGTCGACTGGAGCAGGTCGGCTGATGCCTCGGGTTCTTGAGGTGGTGCTTGTGCAGACTGGTGCTTCGTACAGATCGTGCTACGTGCAATGTTGCTTCACGCAGTTGATGCCTGGTGTAGATGGTGTTGTGCAGGGAGTGCTTCGTGCATGGAATGCTTCATGCAGGTGGTGGCTCCGAATCCCGAACCAAGGTGGTGGATTGTTGGTTTCCTTATTGGTTCGGATCCGGATCCAACCCGGATCCGGACCCGTTTAGCACTTTAGGTTTTTAATGTTATAAAACCTAGATTTATTAATTCTTCTGTGCAACAACCGTGAGAATAGGAGTCGCCAGTTGCTTTTGTGGAGGAGCAGCCCGTCTGTAGCCCTTGTGGAGGAGCAGCCCGCCTGCAAGAGTCCTCCGCCTCTCTCTCTTGCTCTCTCTCGCTCGTGCACTCGGAGAGGCCGCTAGCCTTGGGTGTTGTCGCCGGTCTTGGAGGAGGTAGCCACCGACGTTGAGAGAGGGAGTTGCCGCCGGGCTTGTTAGAGGTTGTCACTGGCGTTGCAGTGGACGTTTTTGGAGTGGAGAGGCGTGGTGTCGACGGCGTGCGCGTGTGCAGTTAGCCTCGACAGAGATTTTCTCTCCGGTGGTGGCGTTCTCCGGTGGCGGCATTGTTCTCCGGTGGCGGTGCGGCTGAACGTCGGACTTCGACGTTGAAGGTTCGGTGAATCTTGTGCCTCCGCAAGGCAGATTGCAGTCCAGATCTCTGATTCTCGCCGCGGACCATGCGTGTTCGGTGCACCCTCGATGTATTCACCAGACAGTCATTTTTCTCCTGTTTTTCCTTGTATTTGAATTAATAATTTCATTATATAATTTGTTTGACTATTTTTGTGTACTTGTTAACCTGCAATATTTTATAGTTGTGACTGCATTTTGTACCAGATTTTACAACAAATAGGACCCCAGGGGTACGAGGCGAGGCACTTGAAATCCTCTGCAGAATACTCGCGAGCTTCATTTTCGAGATACTAGCCGAGTCTTTGTATTCAATTTCCTTAGAGATCAAGTCGCGACTTTGCGACTTCGTCATCAGCTAATCTCCCTCGTACCCTGTTCGGCCATCTTTGGTTGAGAAGAGGCTGCTCCTTTCGAGCATCCGAGTACGTGGTGAGACCTTCCTGCCGCAACGTCTGGGGTCTTGTTTGACTTAGTTCTTCATCCTAGTCATCCTAGCCGTCTGATCTAACCTCTGAGCCGGTAATCTTATGAGTCTTTGGTCCGAATTCGAGGTTGAGAATTTTCCTGGCTTCAACAGTTAGGTAAATTTAATATAACTTTAAAATTTATTAAAATAAATTTAAATACTTTAAAAAATGATATATAAAAAATAATTTTAAAAAGTTAAGAAAATTATAATTAAATATCTGAATAATTTTAAATTTAGAAAATTAAATAATTTTAAAAATAATTTTAAATAATTATTTTAAATTATTTTTTAAAATAATTTAAAATAATTATTTAAATTATTTTAAATAATTAAAATAATTATTTTAAAATAATTATTCCAGTGACGACGATCTTCCCGGGAGGAGGACCAACGTGGACCCTCTTTTTTCAACCTCGCCGGCGCACAGATCGTCTTCTCCGTCAGGGATAAGACGATCTCCCGGGAGGAGGACCAACGCCTGCCATCCCTCGCCCTTGACCGCAGATCTGCACATTCCACCGACAAGGGAGAAAGTGGTGTTGAAAAAAAGTTCTCAGCAGTTTTGAGATAGCAGCTTTGACATCAGAATTTTTTTACCTTCATTCCCGACGCAGCGCCGAAACAAACTTGACAAAAAAAAAACTCTGTTGCGGTCGGACAACAATGGAGCAACAACGTGGAAACAAACAGACCCGAAATGTGGAGGAAAAGGAGGAGAAAGCCCAAATCCGGGTGTCGTCGGTTGTAAGGGCGGAACTCATCGTTTGTCGGGAGAAACCGATTTCAAGCCCTAGATGAAGGGCATTGTCGTTGTCAGGTATGAGGAAGTCGAAGGACCCAAACCCGAGTGTCGTCAGCTGGAACCCTAATACCAATTCTTGTGTCAAAAAAACCCTATTACCGACTAACAAGAAAATTAGAATTCAGTCCAATGCGAATTCGTATATATTGATATTGAGCTGAAAGCCAATTCCAAAAATTTAATAGCTCCAATCAAATTGACTCTTAGCCTTCTTTTGGTTGGGCGGCAGCGGCTAGAAACAACAACTGGGTCCGGAGGGGGAGGGATGCAGTTGGAAACTGGCGTATTTCGGCGTACCTACAGAGAGAGGGCAGGAGCAAACATGGTCGCACGCCTGGAACTCGTGTTTGTTTCCTGCCTTGCGACGGCGGCTGCTCCAGCACCGACGGCCCGCCGCCTACCCACACGAAGCCTTAGACTATATTTGGTTCGGAGGTGGCGGGTGCCTCCGGTGGGTCGAAACACCACTTTGGAACCAAAGGAGGAGAGGCGGGGCCAAAAACGGAGCGGATCGGAGGGGTCGGTGTCATTTCCTCCTTGCTGCGGGTGCAAACGAATTAAACGTCGTGTGGGCGGCCGTATATGTTTAACCGCCGTCCGGCACGGCGGCGTTTGTTTCAAACGAAGACGGCGAATGCCGAATGAAACGAAGTCTTAATATTAAATATTATAAATTGATAATATTTGATACTAAGCCGTTAGAAGTTTATTTATCAAAAGCCCAAGCCCATTAAAAGTTAAGTTTGAACAAAACCGAAGCATCTCCGCCGCCTGTTGACCCCAGATATTTTACATTGCTCGCAAGGAACGGAGCCAACGTATCGAAGGTATCTAGCGGTATACTATCCAGTATTAGTTCAAGAATCCGAAGCGCTCGAACTCTTTGGCCGCTGCGAGATCGTCGGAAATGGAAGCCCCCACGGATCACTCCGATCAGAAGAGCGCCGTCGCGTCAGCCTCCGACGGCGTCCACACCGCCGATAAAGGCCAATCAATGGAGTACGCCCCGTACCCCAAGATCGATCCCGCCGATATCGATCCCCCTCCTCCTTACCCCTCCAATTCAACGCCCAATAAGTCTTTCAGCCGGGACAGCGATTCGACTCAGAAACCCCTGCCTCCATCCTTGGGGAGCGGCACTGATCCTGCGGCCACCTCCATGCCAGCTGATAGCAATCCCTACGTCACGTCCGCGCCAGTTCCTTCGTCTTCCAAGAGTGAGTTTTAAAATTCGAATTCTCTCCCATTATCTTCGATTTAAACATGGAGTTTTGATTTGGGGATTGCGTTTGTAGGCCCTATGGAATCGGTGAAGGATGTGCTGGGGAAGTGGGGGAAGAAGCTGGGGGAGACGGCGAAGAAGTCGGAGGATCTTGCTGGGAACGTTTGGCAGCATCGTGAGTATTCTGATTCGGATGTCTTGTTCTTCACACTGCTACTTATCCGTTATTCGGATGTCCTCTTCTTCACTTTTTATGCTTATCGTTGAACTGCTCTTCACACTGCTGTCGACCCTGACCTATAAAATACTCTCCTCATTCCTAAGCGCTTCATTGCCTACAAGCTTATGTTGGTATGGCGAAAAGTTGAGGAGCTCTTTGTAACACCTCCCATCCGTCACGAATAATATAACAGAAGGTCCGGCCGGGCCCCATGTCATATGAAACGGACAGACGGAAGAGTTACTAAATGAAACCATAAACCCTTAACATTTTGAAAACGCATTCTAATACAAAGTTACATTTTAGCGGAAGAATAAAAAAATTATACAAAAATCACGTCCAAAGGCGAATGCCCACTAACCATGACATTAGGAATGAAATAACAACATCCACATAATTTGGCCTTAAGGCCTTACATCAATAGTGTTTAACCAAATAAAATGGTTTTCATACATCGACACGCAGACCGACAATGCATGAAAAATAACTAAACAAACAATTGGGCCTTCAAAAGCCAGCTCAGCAAGAAGGGCTTCAGTCTGCCATTTCCAGCTCGGCTCCGCAACACATGCAAGTAAACATTCCATCAAGCGGTGACAAACAAACTTCAATAGTCAGCAAGAGCTGACCAAATTTAAACGACCATCATCCTTTTCTCGGCGTGGCGGCCTACGACACGGAACGCAAAAATAGAGCCGTACCGTACCGGGTACGTTTCCGGTACGGAACGCGTACCGATCGGCGCGATACGCTCCCGTCTCCCGCGTCGCACCCGTCTCCCGCGTCGCACCCGTCTCCCGTCGCAGGCCCGACTCCCGTCTCCCGTCTGACCAGGCCCGGCTCCCGTCTCCCGTCGCAGGCCCGGCTCCCGTCTCCCGTCGCAGGCCCGTCTCCGTCTCCCGTCGCAGGCCGTCTCCCGTCTCCCGTCGCAGTCCGGCTCCCGTCGCAGTCCCGGCTCCCGTCTCCCGTCGCAGTCCCGGCTCCCGTCTCCCGTAGGGACCTTGTTTTTTAAAATTTGCCGTACCGCCGTACCGGATACGTTTACCCGGTACCCTACCCGTACCGGTGCTTCCTAGGTGGCGGCGCTTCTTCCCTGCAAGTGGATTAACATAATCACATAAAACTAGAATGTGTCATTCAAGCACCAAACACCACAAACGTTGGCGCAACCGACTCAACGTCTCGTGCACTCAGGGCACCTAATCGGTGTACCGGACTTCCCCGGGTCCCACCACCATCCTCAGTTCTAGACTTGATGACAATACATTGAGCATTTGCTAGCCGTGACTCAAGGTCCTCGCTCTCTCTTATGCCTGTAGCAACCCACCAGTTTCCTTAGGTAGTCGAACTATACCATATAGTGCATGTACAGTTCAGTCAAGCCCGTTGCTCAAATCGTCGTACCCAACACGCACGACGCGGGTCAACCTCTTCCTTGCCTCTTATCGCCTACATAACCGATTGTTATGTAACAAGGTGACACTCGCGACCACCTGAGTTGGACACTCAAGGCGCACAACTCCACACACTAGCCTTACGGTCTCCGAGAGACGGGCTTCGCACAAACACGACAAAACTCCCCGAAAGTTAATGCCGACGATCCAACGACTTCGTGCAAACATTAGGGTGTTTCCTAGAGCACACCTCCAGTACTAACTGCCACCCCAGGCAGACCCCCATTCCGAAATATTCAACTTCCACGGAGTCTTCTCCGGGAACCCCAGAACATCATCAATCAGACCAACATGTCCAAATGGGCTTCACACAACTTGTCTAAACCGTACTCGCGCTTCCGGGGTGCTAATACAATTAATAGCGGGAATGTAAACATCCACCAGTCGGAGAGCACCCTTCCCCCCCCCGTCACTATGGTCGTGATCCTCCATGTGAGTACCATCGTGAGGGTAGTGTCCCCGTGAATGGGTGGCATAGTCACTACGGGATCAACATCAGGCTCTAGACTCTCAGTCATAATGTGACTCCGGGTAATGACAATGGGAGAGCGACACAGACCTACACTCAAGAATAGATCTGTGGGTGCGGTGTCAGGAAATGAGTCTGTGGTTGAGGTGCTAACTAACTTGGTGTATGACAGAGGAGGAGGTGTGGGTGAGGGACACGATACTACAGACTCAGCAGGTCACTCAGGCTCGCTCTCAGTCGGGGTCACAAGAGACAGATCAGGAATAAGAGATAGGTCACTCAATGGGCTAAGCACCTCACTGGAGTTAGAGTAATCCACATCAGGTATTACTTCTGTCGTGGCTGGACAGGACAGTGGTAGGCATCGTGATGACCTCAGTTTGGGAGGGACTCATACTGCAGAGGTCAATGTGAGAATCCCATCGATCAGCCCTTGCGGATCTCAATGACAGTTCATAACGAAGGGTGAGCTGATAAGTCTGCTCGAGGGACTCCGAGCTATGATAAACTATCTTAGTACAAATGTCAGATTGAAGCCTAGACCGAAATCTGGTAGTGGCCATGGCTGGGTCCTCTCGGATATCGCTCATCACAACTAAATCATCAAAGCGATCCATGTACTCAGCAACAGACATGGATTCTTACTGAAGAGAAAATAATTGGTCGAGCAAGAGACTCCGATACGACAAAAATGGATATCTTTGACATAATGCACGTTGTATGTCCACCCAACTAGTGATGCGACGAAGATGGTCTCGCTCGCGGGTCCTCTCAACGCTAGACCAATATGTCATCGTCTGATCTAGAAGTTAAGTTTTGCAAACTTGACGCGACGCTCACCGAATAACTCAAAAATGATTGAGATAATATTCCATATTTATGAGTCAATAACTGAAAGACTCGGGACTCGATGAGCCGTCAAAAGAAGGGGAAGCAGTACGAAATTGACTCTCAAGATCTCTCTCGGAACGACTATCCTCATAATAATCATCTCTAAGGTAACCGAGTCGTGTTGAAGGATCAACACGATCTGCTCGCGTGTACGGATAAGAACGACGACAATCATCATACCGATCGTCTCTGGCATAGTGGGGTCGTGTCGGTGGGTAAACACGATCTCTAATAGTGGTGTGCTGCGATCGAGGATAACTGTCGTAGTAATGTGAGGGTCTCCCTGAAAGGGCTCTGTGAGAGCGGGTGCAAGTGGACTCGGGACCTCCAAAGTGAGGAGAAGAATAATTGTGACACCTAGACGTAACGAAAAACATATAGACTCTATGACTGCGTATCGAAAAGTGCGATCAACCTCCCTCTGATACCTCTTGACGTAAGAGGAATTTATATGCGGTGGTAAATCGGCGACCTAACCCTACATGCTATGCAACAGTCCGATGATTAGATCACAATTAGATAATAAATAAAACATCTCACGCAAAATAAATTCACGACAAGACAAAATATTTTATTAGGGCAAAAACAAGCTTAGGCTTTCCTCCGCGTGGGGCCAAAGCGAGAGCGCGCGGCGAGTGAACACTGCAAATCACAATATTTATCTAACAAACTACTACCATACGAGATACCCAAACAAATATGATATCCAATCCGATAAATAAATGCTAAAAAATAATAATCCAATACAACAATACTTACTAAATAGTGGGCTGACTAAGACAATGAAAATTCCGGAGCCGGATGCGTGGATCGGCGATCGAGAGTGGAACCGACAACGTGGAAAACGGTGTAGGCGGCTGTCCTCGGCGGTGGAGGGTGGAATCGAACCGGAAATGGATAGATACGACTATGTGGAGGCGGATCCGGGCGAGGGAGGGATGGATCCAATTTTTGGTAGCGGATCCGGGCCATGGGAGGAAGTTGACGGGTGGTGGAAATAGCGGATCGGGGGCTGAAATTTCCAGATCTTGAGTGATCTGGAAATTAGGGCTGTTTGGAGGTGGATCTGCAAAGGGGAGGAGTGGTTGGCGGTGGGGTGGTTAGGGCTGGATGGGGGCCGGTTGTAAAGGGTGGGGGGAATGGGTGGTCGGCGACTGAGAGAGGGGCGGTGGAGGGAGGCACGAGTTGGAGGAAATGGGGGAAGGGGGCGGCGGTGACAGGGCCGGCTAAGGGGGGCGGCGACTTCAGGTAAGGGGGAAAGAAACTATAGGGGATGAACAATAAATTTCATTAATGAACAGTAACCGTGAACAGTAGCCGTTTTTTCCTTGCCAGCAATAGTGAGTTGGAATTTGGGGGTTGTAGGGGTTGCGGATGAGGGTTTCGGAGGGGAAGAAGAAGACTATGAATGGTAGTACCTTGGGGAGGAATTTTAGCGCCTAGGAGTCGTCACCTAGGGTTCTACGACGTCAGCACCGTGGGGTGATCACGGAGTTCCGGAATTTTCTTTCTCCAAGACCTACATTGTCTCTTTTCAGCTCATACATGATCTATTTATAGTATAGAGGAGGCTAGGACATCCCACCATCGACGGCTATGATTGGCCGGTGGTGGGGCCACCCAAATACATCAAAATAAATGCAAATATAATAAACTAATATATGAAATTGATTCGCAGCGCGAATCCGGACGCATCCGCGGAGTCCGATCGTCGATCCGGCACGCATATATGGAAATTCGCTAATTGACCCCAAACGGGCCCAAAACTCGTCATCCATTGCAAGTGCTCGTATATGCTCCACATCAATTTATCTCATCTCAGGACACCTATCCTTGTCATCTTCATCTCTCTCATGATTCTCAGTGTTTTTCTAACATTCATTGTCATATTGAGAGGATTTGAGAAAAGACCATTACTTTGGTGTCGTGATCATGAGACTGTATCTGATAACTAGTGCTTCATCTGCTCCATGTTGTCATCTGCTTTGATAGATTGGCTATTTTACTGGTCAAAGTCATGTATTTCAGAACAATCACCAATCACCATGAGATCTTCAATCTCCTATATAATTTCTATTTGTTTTCTTTCTTGGCTTCGAAATATAATACAAATAAAGAAATGATTTTCTGATTTCTAGTAGCTCCTCTTTACTTTTTCCACGCACCAAGAATCAATTTTCAAATAATTTCTTGATCGGTTTCTGCTTGACTAAGAATCGGACAATATCGGACCAGATAATATACAATGGGAGTTCAAGATTTTACGAAAGACTGGGTCTAATATTAAGGAAAAAATACACAAGTTACCGTTTTCACAATTTGTAGATAACTTACGGATTTCTGTAGATGCCATCAACAACCTCTGTTGGAAAAAGCTCCCATGTATTACTTACTGCAGTCTCTTTGTTTAAACCACCGATGGAGGAGCATTCCTATCTCCTTTACCTGCTGAAGGTTCGATATGAAGTATCTAACAAATGACCATGTAGCACTGTATAGAATCTTTTAATCCATACTGATATGATATAAATAAAATCTTTTAATCCATACTGAAGGTTCATTATAATGATATGATGTGATATGTAGCATTGAATAGAATTTTTTAATCCATACTGATGCAAATTTGTAGGATAAAATTTTATGTTTGTGTCATTTAAATAAATGAAATTTGAAATGCTAGAAAAAGTGTTAGTGAGATTACATACATATTTTAGAAGAATTAAGGGAGCTACATACAAATTCAGCTATCATCATTTTTTTTCTACTACTTCTCTAGACGAACCATATGAACTTGTGCATGACATTAATGAAATTTCGCAACCACAGTGAAAACTGGACCTAGTTTAGCTGATGCTGCTATGGGGAGGATAGCTCAAGGAACCAAGGTCATCGCTGAAGGTGGTTATGAAAAGGTTTTTAGGCAAACTTTTGAGACATTTCCGGATGAACAGCTTAAAAAGTCATACGCTTGTTACTTGTCAACGTCCGCTGGCCCTGTTAGTGGAACTCTCTATCTTTCTACCCCGCCAAGATTGCCTTCTGTAGCGATAATCCTCTTTCTTATACTGTTGGCGACAAAACCGAATGGAGCTACTACAAGGTAAGGATTTTTCTTTCCTCACAATAAAGATTTTTTTTTCTTGTGAACTTACCAAGCGCTGTTTCCTTGAAACGGTCGGATGCAATGTCGCATTATATATGCATAAGCATGCTTGTTTTTTACTTCTCTGATATTATTAATTGACCACTTTTGTTCCAAAACAGCGAGAAAGAAAACACAAACTACTGATAAATTACATTTAGTCATAGTTTAGAATGCCTCGCACATTTAAACAATAATATTGAAAATCATTTTATTTGTCGTATAAGACTGACCTCTACCAAAGCGATATCTCAGTAACATTGACATCTAAACATCATTGACCAACTATGATTGGTATGAGAAGCTTGAACGCCAAGTTTTTTTCTATTTATCGCTGCATTGGAAGAGAAGAGGAGGTTCACTTTGTGAAGCAAGTAGTTTTAACTTCGGTTAAGATTGTTGTGGTTGTTGAGAGGAGAAAATTACTTGATTATTATTCTTCCACAAGAGGCTATATAAAGGATTACAACATGACATATAGTGACGGATAGATGATGTGAAATTAAAAACAAAAAAGAATACAACGAAAACTCAACACCCACCCTCAAGTTGGGCGGGGGATGTCAGTCATGCCTAACTTACCAACAAGTTCTGTAAAAGCACTCATACACAGTCCCTTTGTGAGGATGTTTGCCAATTGTTGTTCAGATGAAATAAACAGAGTTAACCACAATGCCTCTGTCTATATTTCTTTAATGAAGTGTCTGTCGATCTCGATGTGTTTTCTACGGTGTTGTTGCACTGGGTTGTGAGCAATGTTGATGGCAGCCTTGTTTTCACAATATTGTCTGATAGACTCGCTTCTCTTAAGACCAAGATCTTTCAGGATGGTTTAAGATCCATAGCTTCACAAATCCCATGAGCCATAATCTGAATTCTGTCTCAGCACTGGATCTAGCAACCACATGTTTTTTGCTCCTCCAGGTAACTAAATTTCCACCCACCATAGTGCAATATCCTGTTGTGGATTGTCGATCAGAAGGCAATTCAGCCCCAGTCAGCATCAGTGTAAATCTCAATAGTCAACTCATTATTTGGTGAAAACAGGATGCCTTTCCAGCAGAGGAGTTGTGGTATCTGAGAACACGATGAGGGCATCAACATGACAAGCCCTTTGAGAGTGCATAAATTGGCTAAGCACTCACTACATAAGAGATATTTGGCGAGTATGCGACGACGAGTCGATAAGTTTTCCTAAAGTCTCTGAAAGCTGGGAATGTCTTCAATCGTTTCACCATCGTCTCTTCCAAGTTTGTGGTTAGCTTTAATTGGAGTGTCAGCGGTTACACTCATTCATCCCTGAGGCTTAAAGAGATCAAATATTATATTTTCTTTGTGATATGAAAATACCATATTTTGACCTCGCAACCTCAATACCTAAAAAATATTTGAGGTCCCCGAATCTTTCACTTCAAAATTTCTTCGTCAATCTCTCTTTCAGTGCCTGTATCTCATCATGATCATCTCCTGTTATTATTATGTCATCCACATAAACCATTAGAGCTATTAACTTCCTTTATTATTTTGATGAAAATGGTATGATTCGCATTACTTTGAAGATACCTGAAGTCTGTCATGGCCTTGTGGAATTTTCCAAACTAAGGTCTGGGAGATTATTTCAGGCCATATAACACATTCTTTAGCTTGCACGCTATCCCTTCTTATCCACTAGGGGAGAGGGCAGGTGGTAGAGCCATGTATACCTTTTCTTTCAGGTCATCACGAAGGAACGCATTCTTCACATCCAGTTGGCTAAGACCTCATCCCTTGCAGGCATCACATGACATGAGAACCCTTATAGAATTCATCTTAGTGACCCGGGCGAAGGTCTCCTGGTAATTAATTCCCGCCGTCTTGCAACCAACCTTGCCTTGTATTTCTCCACGACACCCAAGGTGTCTGCTTGATAGAAAACACCCATTTGCATCCTACAACCTTCTTCCTTTTATGCAGTTGTATCAGGTCCCATGTGCGATTTTTGATAAGGACATGCATTTATTCAAGCATAGTCGATTTCCACTTGTCGTCAGAAAGTGCATCTTGACACGATGTTGGGATAGAAGTACAGACAAAGAAGAGACAAAGACTTTATGAGAAGCTGTTAGAGACGGGTAAGAGACAAACTGAGATTAGGGATGTTGTGTAGATGTACCTTCCCATGGAGTAATGGACCCTGACGAAGGGTCAGATGGTTGCTCTGGAATCTTGATAGGGGCCCGTGTGTTTGTTCCCTTAGGACGTCATGAGTAAACTTGTAGTGGTTTAACAACAGGCGCCGCAGCAGTTGGCACAAGGGCACTAGGAGACGGAGGAGAAGGAGAGTGATATATCAGAGAGATGGGTGACAGAGTGGTAGACAGAGAGTCAATGTGAGGTTGGGAACTCACTTCCGACATAAAAAAGTCTCCCCCCCCCCCCCCCCCCCCCCCCCCCCTGAAGTGAGGACCTATAATAACTCTCAGATTCATGGAAGGTGCGTTCATGGTTACAAAGGCCTTCTTGCGAATTGGGTCAAAACATTTATAATCTTTTTAGGTAGGACTGTAGGAGAATAACCAATAAACGCACACTTGTGTGCACGATCATCAAGTTTTGTGTTTTGATGAATATGGACGAAACAGACACAACCAAAGACACGAGGTTGCAAATTGGTAGGCGACACCCGAAGAGTGTGAAGGGGAGTGTTATACCCGAGGACACGGGAGGGCATACAGTTGATAAGGTAGGTGGCAGCGAGAAAAACATTCCCCTAATAGTATTTAGGAAGGTGAATTTGGAGGAGATACCGGGAAACTTCCAAGAGGTGTCGATTTTTCCGTTCGGCCACCCCATTTGAGAAGGGGAGTAAACACACGGGGTTTGATGTATAATACTATAATTACCTAGATAGTGTCCTAATTGAAAATCGATAAACTCGCAACCATTATCAGTGCGAAGAACCTTAATAGGGGTTTCAAACTGCGTAGAAATCATATTGTGAAACGATGAAACCTGAAAAAACATTCATTTTTGCTTTCATGAGTTAAACCAGTAGTGCGGGGGAAACAATCAATGAAAGTGACAAACCAAAAACAACCAGAAATAGAGGCAACGGGGCAGACCCCCAAACATCAATGTGTATAATATGTAATGGTGCAAAAATGGGAGTTGAAACATGATTAAAAGAAGTACGATGATGTTACCGAGTTCGCAAACATCACAACGAAAATTATTAAGTAATACAAATGATAAAGTAGGAAATAAACGTTTCATAGACAGGATAGAAAGATGTCCCAACTAACAATGTCAGGACTCCAAAGTGGCCTCCTGATCCGCATAAAGAGCCTGGGAGAAGATACAAGAGTGGAAGAATCAAAACGTAGTGCCCATCCACCAGACTACCAGAGCTAATCACCGTTCCGTCTTCAGGTCCCAAAAAACACAATATAAAGGGAAGAAAGTCGCAAAATAATTTATGGAGTTCATCAAATGACTAATAGAAAAAAGATTGCAAGTAAACTTGGGTTGAAGAACAAAAGAAAGAGTAAGAGAGAAGCAGGGGATGGAGCCCTTCCCAGCAATCAGAGAGAGGGAATCATCTGCAATGCTCACCTTGTCCCGACCAGATAAAGGAAGGTAAGCCACGAATCATGTAGCAGAGCCGGTCATATGATCCGTTGTTCTAGAGTCAATAATCCAGTGAGTAGAAAGGCGAGATGACGCAACATAAGCACCTGATGGTCTCTGATGAGCATACAAAGACGAAGATGTTGAAGGCTCGGAGACTCTCCTGCATCAGTTGGCGGAAAGCAAGGATCTCATCGGCAGACAGCTAAAGAAGGAACAGTTTGAATAGGTATAGGTCACGTCTTTTCAGAGACATCAGACAGATGGTCAGAGCGAGGTTGTGTAGGGAGACCCTGAGAGCAGCTGACACCACGACCTCCACGCGATGAAGAACCACCATAGGGTGTGGGAAATCCATGAAGCCGAAAACAAGTTTCCCGAGTATGATGGGCCTTCCTGCAATAGTCACAGAGCAAATGATCCTTGCTACTGGACTTGGGCCTGGAATCACGAGAAGCCCGACTCCCAAACTGAACAGCCATGACAGAACTCTCCGGAGGAGGGTCAGATGTCACGTCTGCCGCTGATCGAATTCTTGATGAACGAGACTGAAACCTCTTGAAGGGAGGGAAAAGGAGAGCGCTTAAGGATCTGCACACTGATTTGATCGAAGTCCCGATGCAAACCATGAATGAACTAAAGACTCTGTCCCTATCTTCCCAAGCACGAACAAGGATTTCATCCTCAGGAGACACAAGAGTGAGGGAGTCAAAATGATCATACTCTTGATAAAGCTGATTGAACTCGAGGTAGTCGGCAGACGGAGGGCGATCACCCTGACGAAGGAGAAAGATCTTCTGTCGCAGCTGGAAAATCTGGGCCGCATTGCCCGGACGGGAGTAAGTGGTCTCGACCCTCTTCCAAATATCTTTTGCAGTATCCAAAACAGAAATTTTGGGCAATAGAGTCAATCATGGAATTAGTCAGCCAAGACATGATGAGAGAATTCTCCGACTCCCACTGCGGCCAGGCAGGAGAATCCTGAGCAGGAGTCGGAGTAGTACCCCTAACATAGCCAAACAACCACCTGCTCATCATGTCAAAAGTAATAGCCCGATACCACAAAAGGTAATTGGAACCATCCAGACGTATTGTTGTGATTTGAGGGGTATTGTGGTCATGATCAGGTCGAGTAGCGCCACTGGACATCACAACAGCGGAGGGAACTCCAGTAGCGGAAGTCACGGTAGGAGAGTCAACAGTCCCCAACATGGTGATCCCATGGGTATGTAGGAGGCTCGAAGAAAGATGGTGAAAGATATGGTACCTAAACACCTAGAGGGGGGGTGAATAGGTGACCTAATCCTTTTCTAACTTTACTAGCAGCAAACAGTTTATTATCACAGATTTTTTCACTTTTGCACAGCAATCACAAAGTATTCACAGCATACACAGCACAATCACAGCACAACACAGTGGTTTATAGTGGTTTCCCAAGATATGGGTACATCCACTTTCCCCCTTCGCCTATCTAGCAGTGTACTAGATTTGGCCAAACTCCTCCACGTCTCAGAACCCAAATTGGTTCTACACCTCAGGCCCAAAGCCTTACAACTCAGCTTTATCCCAAAGCCTACACTCAACCAATCAAGGCCTACACTCAGCCAACCAAGGCCTACACTCAGCCAACAAGGCCTACACTCAGAGATCTCAATCTCCTACACTCAGGCTCACAAGCCCTACCATCAGCCTTTATAAATATAGGCTTACAATTCACTCAGATCCAAAGGATCCTACAAGTTAAATGTATTACAAATAATAACTCTACAACTCAGAATTAAAGGAGGGGAGTTGAGAGATTTTGATGAGTTCTTGGAAGAACTCAGCTGGATTCACCCTGACTTAGCTTTCTTCAAAGCTTCCTGAGTAGAACTGAATAAGACTGAATCCTCTGCAGTTGTTCCTTGACCTCTGCCACTTAAGATCCAGAATTGAATCTGAATCCTTCTTCTCAGCCTAGTTCCAGAGGCTGATTTTGGATGGAGCCCTCTCTCTCCAACTTCTTAGATCTGCACTTGGACTGCAAGATCTTTTGTGTTGATACTCTTGGTACCACTTCAATAATTTGTTTTTCAACAAACTAAACTTTTGAACAACAATCTGATCTAGTTGATCTTCAACCCTGCTTTCTGTAAACTGTAGATGCCTATTTATAGGCCTTCTTCATGGTAACCGGCTGATCCGGTTCATAACTGACTTCTGACATCTCTGACAGTTGCTGTAGACGGCTGGAACGGCAGCTGTCAAGTCATCCAGTCACTTCTTGAAAATCTCTAACTGTCTGTAAGTGTCGAGACTTTCTGTCTTTAAGTGTCGACACTTATAGTCCAAGTGTCGACACATGTTGTGTAAGTGTCGACACAAGTCTACAAGGTGTCGACACAACTCCTTGTATGTCTCGACACAGATTCTTCTGCATGTGTCGACACTGAAATTGAGTGTCGACACAAGTACTTGTTCTTCTAGCTTTTGCTGAATTCTTCTAAGTGTCGACACATCTCCTTTGTGTCGACACAACTTCTTGTGTTGTATCTGTTAAGTGTCGACACTGCTTCTTGGTGTCGACACATAGTCTTCTATGTTGATTCTTGCTGAGTGTCGACACAGCTCCTTGTGTCGACACTTGATTCTTCTGTTGAGACTTCAGCTGAGTGTCGACACATTCCTTTAGTGTCGACACTTGTACTTAGAATATTTTGGAAATAATTCTGTTCTTTGCTAAGTGTCGACACAGCTCCTTGTGTCGACACTTTCTTCAAGTGTTGAGTCTTCAGCTGTGTCGACACATTGTTCTGGGTGTCGACACATACTTCATATGCTGACTCTTCTGTTGAGTGTCGACACATTGTGCTGGGTGTCGACACATGTACTTAGTCTCTGCAGACTTTTGCTGAGTGTCGACACAGCTCTAAGTGTCGACACTTTCTGGTGTAGACACAGCTTCACTGGGTGTCGACACAGCTCCTTGTGTCGACACTTTCTGTCTGCACTTTTCTTCACTGAGTGTCGACACAGCTCCAAGTGTCGACACTTTCTGTCTGGTGTCGACTCTGCATCCCAGGTGTCGACACAATGACTCCAAGTGTCGACACTGCTTGTCTGGGTGTCGACACAAGCTTTCTTGAGTGTCGACACTTTCCCTCTGGGTGTCGACACATGGACTTAAAAACTTTTTGCTTCAGTCCAGTGATTACTTAACCTGCACAAGTAAACTCAACATTCATCAAATACATTATGATGTATATCATTGAGTTGGGTGAGGCTTCTTCAAATCAGGTACATTTGACCAATGTATCAAACAATCTCCCCCTATTTGGAGAAGTCATAACCCTTAGTCAATGATATACACCATTCATAATTAAAAATTACAGAATGATGTAAAGCAGATTATTTACAGCAGGGTAAACATAAACATGTAATAATTCACACATATATACACATTCATCATTGCAGAACAAACAAGAAATAGACACATTCTCAGAACAATCATGAAATTATTTATCATATATTGTTCTAACATTTTTCTAATACATTTCAATGGTTTACAAAAATGTTTTTCATTTAAAAGATTACAACAATCTTCAAGTCAATTACTAATCTATTTCTGATCTGGTTCTTTGATAACTATGCCTTTGCCAGATTGGACTTGAGCTTTGACAGTGGCTTCAGCAGTTTCAGCAACAGCAGGCTTCTTGCCTTTTAAGTCCTTCTTCTTCAGCTCTTCTGCTTTGATTTTCTGCCTCTCAAAATAGTGGTATGGCTTAGGAAAGTACTTGCTAGGCTCCACTGCAGTAGGAGGTAGCTTTCCCATCTTTGCCTTCCTTCTATACTGAACTATGACTTCTTGTCTGATCTCATGTTTCCTCCATTCAGCTTCAGAAAACCATTTGTTCCTGTCATGAGTATTGTCCTTGGTAGCTTTCCAGACAGTTAAAATGATATTCCTAGAGGTAGGACTCCATTGTTCAAAATCTGGCTTTTGTTCTGCTTGTTCCCTAAACCTCTTTTTAGACAGCCTTGTCTCTTCTTCTTTGTTCATAGCCTCTTGCAAAGCTTCAGAAATATGTTGAATAACCTTTTCAATGTGGACATTGTTCTTGCCCTCAAGTTGGGCTATACATTGTGCTCACATCTGCTTGAATCATTTCAAAGTCTGGAGGTGGATAAATGACCTGAGCTACCTCTGGTTGCTCACCTCCAAAATAGGCAGGGTTAATGCCTGATTCAGCAACTTCTTGGTCATCACACAGAGGAGGGTATCCAAGTGTAGCCCTGATTGAATTTGATATCCATTTGACATGCTTAGAACTTGCCTTGACTAAACTCTCTCCCCTTTATGACTTCTCTAGCCATGTGATCTCTGACATCATTCTTTTGAAATCTGATCTGACTGTCCAAGTACCTGATCCCATCTTTAAAGTAAGGTTTTAGCTTTTGAAGTTGTTCAGATATGACCTTCTGGGAGGCTTGGATAGCAGTCTGTACAGCAGAAATTTCTTGTTGAAAGACTTTATCAAAGTTAGCTTTAGCAGCATCAGTAGATGTAGAGGGTTCAGCAGCCTTATTCTTTAATTCAGTGACAATAGCATTGTGGGATTCAGTCAAATTGTCATTCATTCTTAATTGATTCTCAAGAAATATCCTTGTTTCAATGCTATATCATCCACCTGTGTCTTGATCTTTTCTTGGTGTGTTGCCAAATACACCACTGCATTTCCACCTTTGTGGAAGCAGTCTGTCATCTCCTTCTTGTTGAGATTCATCTCAAACCTTATAGATTTTATATCTTGGGCAGATCAAATTGAAGTGATTTCTGCCTTTATCTACATACTTCTCTATTGCCTGCCTTTGCTCATCCAATTTTATCTGTATGTGCAACCATTAATGCACTATAATCAGCAGTTGGAGCTTGCTGAACTATAGGCAGTGGGCAATGGATTGCAAAGCCTTCTTATAACTCTGGCTTCTCCTCTTGAAGACATAGAGTTTCTTCTTCTTGCCCTAGCACTCTCCTCATCTTCAGAGACAGAAGTGCTGGCAATATCAACCTGTCCTTAGGGCTTTGAGGCTTCTCAGTTTGCAAATCAGGTGCTTGCTCAGTTTCCAGCCTAATAGGCTCTTCCAGATCTTGTACTTGCTCCCCTCAGAGCAGCAGCAATATCTCTTTCAGCAGCTTCTTTGTCCATGTCAAAATCAACTTGATCTAGATTGAGAAATAGATCTTCCATGGTGAATTCAGGGGTGAAGAAGCTGGAGAAGTTCTTGGTTCTTCAACCTCTTGATCAGGAACCACTTCTAGTACAACAGAGGTGTCTTGGATTACAACATCTGGTTCTTGGCTAGGCTGCTGAGTTTGCTGAGGAACATCAGACAAATCCAACATTTTCTATAAGATATTCTAAAGTTTTTAGGTCAGTGAGTATCTCTTGGATGATGATGGTGGCTTGCTCACTGTCCAGTGTAGATGACTTTTCTACAACTGGAGGCTCCCCCTGGCTTTGATCCCTGTGGATGGGGCTAGCCTGTGGTAGCTCCCCCTGGATCTCAGCAATATCTTCAGCAGCAGGGGTCTTCTCTGCAGCCACTTCCTCTGGTCATCAGGAGTGAAAACAACTTGTTCTTCACTCCTTGAACTGCTGGAGGACTCCTGTGCCACAGCAGCTGTCTTCCTTTTCTTCCTTGGAGGAGAATCTTTCTTAGTAACTGTCTTCTCTGGGGTAGGCATTTCCTTGGACAACACCCTGTCCCATCTGGAAAATATCTTTTGATCCATCTTCCTCATGTGGTTGATCTTACTTCCTGCAGCTGGTTCATTACCTCTGGTATGGTACCAGCTAGGTAGAGACTAAGTATTCTGCCCAGGTTGGGCTTCTTCAGACTCTCTTGATCTTGTCAAACACTATCATTGACCAATCATTTTAATAGTGAAGATAATTCTTGTCATGATTTCAAAACATGTAGGCAGACACTCTGTCATGCCTCCAGTCTTGCTGAGTAAGACTTTTCCTACTATCTCAGACATGAACTTCCCTTGGTTATTCATGCCTTTTCTGTTGAATACAGATCCTATCTTCATCTTAGGATCAAGACCACACCAGGTTAAAGCTTCCCTGGTCTTTGAAGCAGTACCTCTTCTTCATCTTGAATTTTGGTAGCTGGAGCACCTTCCTCAGATTCTTTTGGTGAAACCTTGCTTAGTCCCATGAACTCTGGATTTGATTCTGAATCCAGATTCATCGACTGCAGCTCCATTAAGGAATTCAAGCACTTCCTTCTTCCAAATCTTGTAGGTTCAGACAAAAGATATTTAGTCCAGAATCGGTGACTAGGGTTACTACAGCCTGAATTTTGATCTGCTTCGTCGAACGCGCCGCGCACTAGCTCATAGCCTCGTTAACGTCTCCTCAAGCTTAGGAGCCATTAGGGTTTGAAGAATTGTCTTAGAAAAGTGAGGGTGTCGATACTGTAGTTTTGGAAGCGTGTCGACAAACAAAGACAGAACCCTATTTATACCTGTCGATTTTGAAGATGAACAGGGCGACAGCTATCTTAAGATGTGTCGACACTGGCAATAAGTGTCGACACAGACTTATAATGTCTCGAACACATGTGTCGACACAAGTTTAGTCAACAGATTTTATGTGTCGACACTTGTTTATGTGTCGACACAACATAACTCGACACATTGTCGAGACTTTACTTAGTAATTACTGAGTAAAACATAAGTGCCGACACACATTGGATGTGTCGACACCTACTTGACATGTGTCGACACTAACATTCTGAAGTGTCGACACCAACATCCTAGATGTGTCGACACCTTTTTCCTGAAGTGTCGACACCACTATTCTGTGTCGACATAGACTTGTCTATGTGTCGACACTTTTTACTTAGTCATTTTCAAATCTGTAAACTTACTCTAAGTTTATCATTCCTAGTTCAATTTTGAATCTATTGAACTTAGCTTCTTCTAGTGGCTTAGTAAACATATCAGCTATTTGTTCATCTGTTTTAACATATTCTAATTAAAATATTTCTCTTTCTACATGCTCCCTAAGAAAATAATATTTAATCTCAATATGTTTTGTCCTATTATGGGATACAGGGTTATTAGCTATTGAAATAGCACTTGTAGAATCACAGAAAAGTGAGTTCTACTTACCTGAAATCCTAGTCCTCTAGCTGATGTTGAATCCACAGAAGTTGAGCACAGCAACTTCCTGCAGCCACATACTCTGACTCAGCTGTGGAGATAGCCACACTGGTTTGCTTCTTGCTACTCCATGAAATTAGTCTCCCACCTAGGAATTGACAGGTTCCAGTAGTGCTCTTTCTATCCTCTTTGCATCCTGCAAAGTCTGCATCTGATAACCTGTTAGATCAAATCTCCATTCCTAGGGTACCAGAGGCCTAGATAGGGAGTGCCCTTTAGATATCTCATATTCTTTTTGATGCAGTCAAATGAGACTCTTTAGGGCAGGTTGATACCTTGCACAAACACATGTAGCATACTTGATGTTGGTCTACTAGCAGTCAAGTATAATAGGAAGCCAACTATCCCTCTATACAAGGTTTCATCTACAGGTTTCCCTGCATCATCCTTGATAAGAGACATACTTGACCCCATAGGAGTCTTCATGGTACTGGATGAATCCATACCATACTTCCTTATGAGTTCTAGGGTGAACTTTGACTGACAAATGGATAAACCATCTCAGTCTGTTTAACTTGGAGACCAAGAAAAACTTCAGCTCTCCCATACTACTCATCTCAAACTGACATTGCATAAGTTTTGCAAACTTTTTGAAAGGCTGCTTTCAGTAGACCCAAATATAATGTCATCTACATATATTTGGACTAGTATGATTTTGCCTCTAGATTCCTAAGGAATAGAGTCTTATCTATTTTCCCCTTGAGAACTTGTTCTCAATGAGGAAACTAGATAGGGTTTCATACCAAGCCCTAGGGGTTGCTTTAACCCATATAAAATTTTCTAAGTCTATAGACATAATGAGGTAGAGTTGGATCAACAAAACCTGAAGGCTGCTCCACATAGACTTCTTCTTTCAAATTACCATTTAGGAATGCTGACTTGACATCCATTTGGTACCTTGAATCCTTGATAGGTTGCTTAGGCCAAGAACATTTTATGGCTTCCAGTCTGGCTACTGGAGCAAAGGTTTGATCAAAGTCAATACTTCTTCTTGCCTATATCCTTTAGCAACCAGTCTAGCTTTATTCTTAATGATGACCCTTGTTTCCATCTTATTCTGTAGATCCACTTAACTCCTATTACATTGTGGTCTTTAGGTTTAGGAACAAGTTCCAAACCTTGCACCTCTTTGAACTGATTAAGCTTTCTTGCATTGCTTCAGTCCATTGTGGATCTTGTATTGCTTCTTCAAACTTCTTAGGTTCAACTTGTGACAGAAGGCTGAAATAATTGCAGCATTCATGTTTCTACTCCTGGTTTGTACTCCTTGTCTTGGATCTCCAATAATCAGCTCTACTGGATGATCTCTAAGATGCCTGTGAGCTGGAGGCATCCTAACCTCTGGTTGAACCACTTCAGCATCTGTTCATGCTGTACTCCTTGTATTTCTTCAGCAACTGGCACATGTAGTTCTCCCCCTGGACAACAGCTACTCTCTTCCTTGCTGTCTTGCAGCAGGCACTTCTTCTATAGTAAGCTTGTCCATTTTCTTTGTAAAACTGTGGGGCTGCATACACTGCTAGACAACTCATTATTAATAAGTTTAGTCTCATCAAAAACTACATGCACAGATTCTTCTACAACTTGTGTAGTCAAGTTGTAGACTCTATAAGCCTTACTATTATTGCTGTACCCAACAAAAATTCCTCTTGGGACTTGTCAGCAAACTTAGTTAAGTAAGACTTCCCATTGTTAAGTATGAAGCATTTGCAACCAAAGATCTGAAGTAGGATAAGTTTGGTTTCCTGCCTTTCACAACTTCATAGGGGTCTTGTTTAGCCCTTTAGTGATGGTAGCCCTATTTATAAACTTGGCATGCATGTGTTAACTGCTTCAGCCCAGAAATACTCTGGCAGTGATGTATCACTTAATAGGGTCCTACCAGCCTCTATCAAGGTCTATTTTCTCTCAGCAATGCCATTTTGCTGAGGTGTTCTAGGTGAAGAGAATTCTTGAAATATCCCAAAGTCTTCACATAGTTTTGTCATGCTTTCAGACTGAAAACTCAGTACCATGGTCACTTCTAATCTTGACCACAGTACTATTTAGTTCATTCTGAATTTGCTTGACAAAGCTGTAGAAGACACTAGGTGTTTCAGATTTCTGTCTTAAGAAGAACACCAGGAAAACCTTGAGTAGTCATCTACAACTACAAAGGTATAGACCTTCCTACCTAAGCGTGAACTGGCATTGGACCAAAGAGATCCAATTGCAAGAGGTACAAACACCTCACAGCATCTTTGTTTTCTATGCTTTTAAAGGTGGATTTAGTCTGCTTGCCTTTTGACAAGCTGAGCAAATACATCTTTAACACACTTAACTTGAGGACCATTCCTCACCAACTCTTTGCTAAAGAGTTTGCTAATAGTCTTGTAGTTAAGATGGACAAGCCTCTTGTGCCATTTGACACAATGAGAGACTGTCTCATCTGCTACAAGACAAACTGGAGAACCATTGTTTCAAACCATAATGTCTAGGCAGTAGACATTCCTCTTCCTATAACCGTCAAAATGATCTCTTGATCACTTGACCTCTTGATATGACACCATTTTAACAAATGAGATGTCTACCCTACATCACTTAATTGACTTATACTTTTAGGTTGTGTTTCAACCCTTAACATAAGCCACTTGAGTAATGGTAACTAAGTTTGAAGAAATGTTACCAAACCCTTTGATGATTCCTTTTTCAGAACCACCAAAGGTCACTTTAGGACCATTTTGATTGGAATGTAGTCCTTCAGTAGTCCCCTTGTTCCAGTCATATGTCTGAACATCCACTATCCAAGTACCATGTTGGGGTATGGCCACTTGGACTGACCTGCAAAACAAATTAATGAACCTTAGAACCCAAGTATTCTTGGGTCCTTGGTGATTGTTAGTTTGCAATTTGACAAACCTACCTACTGGCTTTCCAACAGGTAGTTGGAACTCACTTTGGCACTCACATTGTGCCAACAGTCCACTGCAAATGGCCAACTTTGCCACAGCACCAGCATTCAAACTTATTGTACCTTTGCTTAGGTACTGCCTTGGCTGTCTTGACTACAGCAGGCTTGTTGAATGTTGGGGCTTTGCCCTTGGACTTAGACTTGGGACTGCTCAGTCCCTGCAGGTCTAACAAAAACCCAGTCAGCCTTGCCTTTATGATGAACAAATTCATCAATTAAAGGTAACACTGATTTAGGTTTTGAAAACCTAGCAACAAGCTCTCTCTCTTTCTGAAGATTGATCTTCAGTCTCTTAATTTGATCATTCTTATGGTGATAGTTCCCATCTGAATCACAGTAATGTGTTTCAGCCTGGCTACCTCATTCAGTTTTTGATCAAATTGCTTCTCAAATCTGTTGCAGCAGCTTTAAGATCAAATATTTCCTTTGCCTGACTTTTGGATAGGGTCTTGCTTTTCTTGTAAGCTTGCAACAGTACCTTATATTCATCTATAAGCTGATGAATATCTTCCTCAGACTCAGATATATTTCTACTTGATGAAGAAGAATCTGATTCTGAACTAGAACAAGAACTGAATTTAAACTTGAACTTAGTACCTGACTGGGGCTGGCTGCTCCAGGATTTTGGCACTCTCTGTCAAAGTCATTAGCCCTTGGCAATGACTGTCTTCTTGTTCATAAATTGACTCCAAGATCTGCATGAATTCTTCCTCTTCTTCTTCAGCAAACAGCCCTATGTAGGCTTCGCCTCAGACTCAGTTTCTGAAGAAGAGATATCTGATAGAGTCTTCTCTTTCTTGGCAACAAAAGACTTCTCTTTCTTTTCTTTGAAGTGAGTCTTTTTCCTGTCACAGATTCCTTCTCTTCTCTGGACAATCTGCAATAACATGGCCCGTGTCTTTTGCAGCAATATACAAACAATCTTTGAACCAGTTGCTTGCTTGATTTTGTCCTTTTCTTGTCATTCTTTGAAGACCCTTTTTCTGATAAGAGTCTTCCTTTCCTTGTGATGTAGAAGGGCCTTGAACTCCACTGTTTCTTTTTCAAAAACTTCTGAAAGTGTCTAGTGAAAGCAGCAAAGTCTTCATCACTTTCACTGCTCTTAGACTTTGTGCTGACAGACTCATCAGACTCTGATTCAACTACCTCTGGAGGTGGAGTTGAAGACTTGTTCCTGCCACTTTCTGGGAACTTCTGTTTTGAAAGCAACAGTTCTTTCCTTTGGCTCAGTCCTTGTTGATTTCTCCTCCTCTTTTCTTACTGTCAACTGCATCTCATATGACAATAACTTGCAAACAGTGTAGGGGATGAATTTCCCCCAACTTAGCCATTTCTCTTATGGCACAGATCTTGGTGTCCCAATCTTTGGTTAGAGATAAGAACTTGTCATTTAGTTCATAGTTACTGAACTCTCTTCCATAAGACATGAGTTCATTAACTATTCTGTAAAATTTCTTATAGCACTCAGTGATGCTATCACCCTTTCCTTGCCTAAAGCTTTCATACTCCTGATTTAGCAAGGACTTTCTATCTTGCCTAACTTCTTCAGATCCTTCCATATACACTATAAGAGTGTCCCACATCTCTTTGGCTGTCTTGCAGTGTATAAGGTTCTGAAAAGTTGCATCATCAATGACACTCACTATTATGTTTTGTGCCCTCTTGTCCATGATGGCAGGACAATTTCATCTTAGTCATCTCAGAGAAATCCTTTGGAGTTCTCTGATTTGCATCAGAACTGAATCTTCATGGGCACATAAGGACCCTTCCTTTACTGTGATGTAGATTCTAGGGTCTGAGGCCTCCATAAATAGCCTTACCCTTTCCTTCCAGATCTCAAAGATCTCTTTCTGCATATGGGTATTTCATGGAACCCAATTACTTGTGATTCTCAGAAGAACCCATGTTTTTGATTTCTTGGAATTTATTGAATCTGTGTTTTGCCTTACACTGAATCTGCCAAACAGGATCTCCTCAGACTGTTAGTCCTTGTTTTGAGGAACCTCCCTCTGATACCACTTGAAAGATATGGTACCTAAACACCTAGCGGGGGGGGGTGGGTGAATAGGTGACCTAATCTTTTTTAACTTTAATAGCAGCAAACAGTTTATTATCACAGTTTTTCACTTTTGCACAGCAATCACAAAGTTTATTCAAAGCATACACAGCACAATCACAGCACAACACAGTGGTTTATAGTGGTCCCCAAGATATGGGTACATCCAACTTTCCCCTTCGCCTATCTAGCAGTGTACTAGATTTGGACCAAACTCTTCCACTGTCTCAGAAACCAAATTGGTTCCTACACCTCAGGCCCAAAGCCTTACAACTCAGCTTTATCCCAAAGCCTACACTCAGCCAATCAAGGCCTACACTCAGCCAACCAAGGCCTACACTCAGCCAACAAGGCCTACACTCAGAGATCTCAATCTCCTACACTCAGGCTCACAAGCCCTACCCTCAGCCTTTATAATTATAGGCTTACAATTCACTCAGATCCAAAGGATCCTACAAGTTAAAATGTATTACAAATATAACTCTACAACTCAGAATTAAAGGAGGGGAGTTGAGAGATTCTTGATGAGTTCTTGGAAGAACTCAGCTGGATTCATCTGACTTAGCTTTCTTCAAAGCTTCTTGAGTAGAACTGAATAAGACTGAATCCTCTGCAGTTGTTCCTTGACCTCTGCCACTTAAGATCCAGAATTGAATCTGAATCCTTCTTCTCAGCCTAGTTCCAGAGGCTGATTTCTTGGATGGAGCCCTCTCTCTCCAACTTCTTAGATCTGCACTTGGACTGCAAGATCTTCTTGTGTTGATACTCTTGGTACCACTTCAATAATTTGTTTTTCAACAAACTAAACTTTTGAACAACAATCTGATCAAGTTGATCTTCAACCCTGCTTTCTGTAAACTGTAGATGCCTATTTATAGGCCTTCTTCATGGTAACCGGCTGGTCCGGTTTCATAACTGACTTCTGACATCTCTGACAGTTGCTGTAGACCGGCTGGAACGGCAGCTGTCAAGTCATCCAGTCATTCTTGAAAATCTCTAACTGTCTGTAAGTGTCGAGACTTTCTGTCTTTAAGTGTCGACACTTATAGTCCAAGTGTCGACACATGTTGTGTAAGTGTCGACACAAGTCTACAAGGTGTCGACACAACTCCTTGTATGTCTCGACACAGATTCTTCTGCATGCATGTCGACACTGAAATTGAGTGTCGACACAAGTACTTGTTCTTCTAGCTTTTGCTGAATTCTTCTAAGTGTCGACACATCTCCTTTGTGTCGACACACTTCTTGTGTTGAATCTGTTAAGTGTCGACACTGCTCTGGTGTCGACACATAGTCTTCTATGTTGATTCTTGCTGAGTGTCGACACAGCTCCTTGTGTCGACACTTGATTCTTCTGTTGAGACTTCAGCTGAGTGTCGACACATTCCTTTAGTGTCGACACTTGTACTTAGAATATTTTGAAATAATTCTGTTCTTTGCTAAGTGTCGACACAGCTCCTTGTGTCGACACTTTCTTCAAGTGTTGAGTCTTCAGCTGTGTGTCGACACATTGTTCTGGGTGTCGACACATACTTCATATGCTGACTCTTCTGTTGAGTGTCGACACATTGTGCTGGTGTCGACACTTGTAACTAGTCTCTGCAGACTTTTGCTGAGTGTCGACACAGCTCTAAGTGTCGACACTTTCTGGTGTAGACACAGCTTCACTGGGTGTCGACACAGCTCCTTGTGTCGACACTTTCTGTCTGCACTTTTCTTCACTGAGTGTCGACACAGCTCCAAGTGTCGACACTTTCTGTCTGGTGTCGACTCTGCATCCCAGGTGTCGACACAATGACTCCAAGTGTCGACACTGCTTGTCTGGGTGTCGACACAAGCTTTCTTGAGTGTCGACACTTTCCCTCTGGGTGTCGACACATGGACTTAGAAACTTTTTGCTTCAGTCCAGTGATTACTTAACCTGCACAAGTAAACTCAAATTCATCAAATACATTATGATGTATATCATTGAGTTGGGTGAGGCTTCTTCAAATCAGGTACATTTGACCAATGTACCAACAGATGGACACTGTAAATGGCATAAATCTAGCACCGCATTTCCAATGTCAAGAAAAAGAATCACAGAACGATTGCGTCTGGCCTGGAGGAAACCTGAAAAATAAAAAACTGAGAACTGCGATTAGGGGTAGAAGCCCAAAGGCTGCGGAAGTCCTGGAGGACGCGACTGTGAGGAACCATCGACCAGAAAGAATCAAAGAGAACTCTGTCGACTGGCGGAGGAGGGCGGACTTGAGAGGGCGCAGCGACTGCGACTGGAGGAAGACGCGACAAACTAATCCATCGACATGCGGCATTGGATGCGGTGATGAGACGGGGCGAGAAGCTCGAAGCCTCGGCGATGAACAAGGCGAAAAAGCCTAAGTCACGGTGACAGGGGCGAGAGTGGCGACGATTGTTTGCGGAAGCAGAAAAAAAACCGGGATCGGGAAGCAACAAGGCTCTGATACCATGTTGAGATGAGAAAATTACTTGATTATTAATTCTTCCACAAGGGGCTATATAAAAGATTACAAAATTACATGTAGTGGCAGAAAATCGATGATGTGAGACTAAAAACAAAAAAGAATACACGGAAACAACAACATAACTCACAAGTGGTCATCCTTTTT
>CM077151.1:27246889-27291889 GCA_039583875.1 Platanthera guangdongensis
CTATCCTCCATCCTGAACTTCTTCAAGATCTCCTTTGCATACTATTCTGGGATATGAAGATCTCATCTTCTCCCTGCTTCACTTCCACTCCCAGGAAGTAGCTCAACTTCTCCCAAGTCTGTCATCTCAAATTTCCTTCTTCATCATGCCCCGGAACTCCTCATACATAGCAGTATTGTTCCCTGTGAAAATCATGTCGTCCACGTAGAGGGCACACAATCATCAATGCCTCCTCCTGGTCCACCTTGGTGTAGAGGGCGTGCTCATGCGGGCTCTTCTGATAGCCATGCTTTTGCAAGTAAGCATCTATCCTTCCTTTCCACCTCTCTTGCCCCCTGCTTCAGCCCGTAGAGTGCTTTGTCTAACTTGCAGACTTTCCTCTCCTGCCCCTCACAACGTACCCTGGGGACTGCTCGATGTACACGTCTTCTTCCAGGTAGCCGTTCAAATAAGCCGAGACCACGTCCATCTGCATGATTCTCCACCATGGTGAGCCGCTAGCGCTATGATCAACCGATGGTGTCAACTCGCGTCACGGGGGCAAACACCTCATCATAGTTCACCGCCTTGGACTTGACGATAACCCTTCACCACTAGCCTGGCCTTGTGCTTCTCCACTCCGCCATCCTTGTTCTTTCTTTACTTTGTACACCCACTTCACCCCGAGGGTTTGTGGCCAGCAGAGGGTCGACCAATTTCCAGGTCTCGTTCTTCTTTATGGAAGCGATCTCCGCATCCATCGCCTTCCTCCAACTCTTCTCCTTGACAGCTTCATCATAGGAGCACGGCTCGACATCTGCTAATAGACAATACAAAGAAAATTGTTAAGTGTCGGTGCCGTCTCTCCTCATATATCTCATCCAGCCTCCGCATCCTGGGCTGGGACGGTAGTCCTTGCTCCCACTGGTGCTTGCTCCTCCAGGGCCGCTTCCACTCGTGCTTGCACCACTAGAGTAAGGGGTGAGAGCTCCCCCTGAACTTCCGCTTGGTGGTGATGGTGGCTCCGCTCCACCCATCTCCGCTTCGGCCTCTCCTCCACTTCTTCTTCATCATCCTCGAAAAACATTCCCTTGATGTTCTTCACCGCCTCATCCCAGCTCCAGCAGCTTCCTTCTTCAAATACCACATCTCGTGAGATGATGGCTTTCTCTGTCTCAGGATTGTATAACTTGTAAGCCTTGCTCGCAGGAGCGTAGCCCACAAAAATACACTTTTCACTTCGATCGTCCAGCTTCTTTCTCCTTTGGTCTGGGACGTGGGCATATGCCACGCACCCGAAGACCCTCAGGTGCTTCACACTTGGCTTCCAACCACTCCAAGCCTCAAACGGTGTCTTGAACTTCACACTCTTGTAGGGCACCGATTCAGCACGTACACAGCCACCTGTACTGCTTCCGCTCAGAACTTCTTTGGTAGTCCCTTACCCTTTTACCATACTCCGTGTCATGTTCATGATTGTGAGATTCTTCCTTTCTGCCACGCCATTCTGCTGAGGCGAGTAGGCCGCCGTCAGCTGATGAGAGATTCCCCATTGCCTACAGTACTCGTCGAACAGCCTAGAGGTGTACTCCCCACCTCTATCCGTTCTAAGTACTTTCAGAGGTTGACTACTCTCCTTCTCAGCCATCGCCCGAAACTCCTTGAACTTCTCCAGCGCCTCAGCCTTCTCCTTCAGAAATACACCCAACACTTTTCTGCTGAAGTCGTCGGTGAATGTGATGTAGTACTTGCTTCCACCGATTGAAGTTGTTTCAAATGGACCAGCAATGTCCGAGTGAACCAACTCCAATGGCCTTGTCGCCCTTCGGGACTTGCCACCCTCAAATGTCTTCTTCTCTGCTTCCCCTTGGTGCATGCCTCACAGACCCTATGAGGAGGTGTGATCATCGGCAGCTCTTCCACCATCTTGATCCAGACAACAACTTCAGGCCTGTGAAACCCCAGATGCCCCCATCCGGTGGTGCCACAACCAAGCTTCTCTTCTTCTTCATTCCTCGCGAGACATGTCGTCTCCTTTACATCCATGCTCAAAGTGAAGAGACGGTTCGCCGTCATCTTTACCCTCACTACTTCTTTCCCATGACCGTCCTTCATGGCCAGGGTGTCATCCAGCAACAAGACCGGTAGCCCTTCTCCACTAGCTGCCCAGGCTTAGGATGTTACTCCTCAAACACGGCACTATAAAGACGTCGTTGATGAGAACCTCCTTCCCACTCAACACGACCGCCACAACTCCTCTTCTTCTACTGCAATCTTTGAGGCGTCGCCGAAGCTCACCTCACCACCATTTGGCTCAAGGCTCGTAAACAGCTCCTTCTCTCTCCGCACATGTGGTTGTTGGCCCCGGTGGTCTAAGTACCACACTCCATTCCTTCCGCCTCCAGCACCTTGGACCGTAAGGAACATCATCGGGTCGCTCCCGTGTTGCTCGTCTCCGCATAGTGTTTGGCCTCTCCTCCTTCCGAGGAGCCCAACAATCATAGCTCATGTGCCCGAACTTGCCACAGTTGTAGCATTGAGTCTGGGACATGTCTCCTCTACCTCCTCTACCTTGGCCTCTGCCTTGGTCTCTTCCTCCTCTACCTTGGCCTCTGCCTTGGCCTCTTCCTCTACTTCTGGCGTTCCAACCTTGGTTCTGCTCGAACTCCTTCTGGTGTGGTTGACTTCTCCCTTGATCTCTACCACCTCTTCCTACTCTACCTCTTCCTTGGTAGCCACGGCCACGCTGGACACCACCTATTCCTGAGCTCTCTCCGAAGTTCAGCTGAGTCTGGAGTGCTTTTCCCAAGCACTCACTTCTTCATCATCTTGCGTCATTCTGTACTCATGGGCTTGTAGCGAGCCGATCAATTCATCCGCCGTCATCACCGTGAGGTCCTTCGACTCTTCGATGGCCACCACCACGTGTCGGAACTTCTTCGACATAGAACGCAGGAGCTTCTCCATGAAGCTAACCTCGTCTATGGTCTCCTCATTTCTCTTCATTTCATTTGTGAGCGTCCGTAGACGGGTCACGTAGTCGCCAACCTTCTTCGACCCTTGCATCCTCATCATCTCATACTGGCCTCGGAGGGATTGCAACTTAACTTTCTTGGCCTTGTCTACTCCCTGCATGAGCGCTGCAAGATCTCCCATGCCTCCTTTGAAGTCTCGGCGTCCGAGATCTTTTCAAATGTAGCTTCATCTACACCTTGATACAAAATGAACAACGCCTTCTTGTCCCTCTTCTTAGCTTCTCTCAGTGCTGTCCTTTGTGCGTTCGTCAACGCGGCTTCTGCTTCGGCAGTCAGCACCTCCACAACATCCTCTACTACCTCCCACAACTCCTTGGAGGCTAGTAGTACCCTCATCTGGATGTTCCAGTTCCCATAGTTGGTCTTCGTCAACTTGGGGACTTGCCCCGGCACGGCACCTCCAAACTCCATCTCTCCTCTACTTCAAACTTTCTGAGGGTCTGAACCTGCCTCTGATACCACTTGTTGGAAGCGTGTATGGGCTCCCGCTCTCAATCCCAACTTCGCGAACAATTTCTCTTGGCACCACAACTCAACACCAAAATCTAGACCGCTGCCTCAGACCGCGCGACCTCCCACTATAGACGAGTACCACCCCGCGCGAGCGGGCTCCTGCCTCCACGCGCGACCACAACCCAGCGAGGTCGCCTTCACCACCTCTCGCCTAAACAACCAGGCGAGACCGCACCCCACTCGCTGCTTGACGGCCAACTCGCGTGGCGAGATCGGTCTATTCGCGACCTGCTCCTGCGCGAGCTACACCTGCGAGAGCTACACCAACGCGAGCTCCTCCTGCCGAGATCACCAAAGCGCGGGTCGCTGTACAACCCTGTGTCCGGCGAGCGGGTCCCACCAGGGAGGTCGAAACAGGCCTGCCCCGCGACTCGCACCCAAGCGGCAGGACGGGCTGAACGACTAAAAGGCTGGCCCGCTCCTGCCCATCTCAGGCGAGCGAGCTGGCGACCCGCCGCAAGCGAGTCGGACCCGCGACTGGCGACCCGCAGCAAGCAGGCCGGACCCGAGCTGGCGACCGCAGCCGCGAGCCGGGCGGGCTGGCAACCCGCGGCGAGCGAGCTGGACCCTAGAATGGCGACCCGCCGGCTGACCCCCCGCATGCGACCTTTCCACCGGTCCGCCCGGCAAAAGGCCGGCAGCTCGCCCATATCGGCTCGCACTCGCCCAGTGATGGTAGGCGAGCCCAGAGCCGGGTCGCGCCCGCCTCCCACGGATGGAATCGGAGGCGAGCTGACTCCCCATGGGTGCGAATAGCTACTCAGGGCAGCGGAGCCTCGCTGTTGGCAGACCAGGTAGGACTGCGCATAGCTATTCAGAACAGCGGAGGTTGGCTGTTGGCAGACCCAACCAGGGGCTTTTTGGTATTTCCAGGTCAGTTCTTTTGGTTATTGGCAGTTCGGATTCTGAAAATCTATAAATAAGACCCAAGGGGTACCTCAGAGGACACGCTTTCAGTGCCTCCTTACTCTCATTCTCAAGTGTTCTCTGAGAGTACCTTAGCTCGGCTCTTGGCTAAGGAGGGGAAGCGCTCAGAGATCTTCCGGGTTTGTGGTGGGACCTCCCAGCCGAGCCCTTGGGTCTGTCTTTCCTTGCCTCTCTCGTTGTTTTTCTTGCAGGTGCGAAGTAGGCGCGAGACCACCCCTTCCCCAAGGGTCGAACTCCACAAGAGGCCGGATTCCGGTTTCAACAGTCGCGCAAGCCGCGAGTTATCTCTCGCTGCGAGCTCTCTAAGTCGCCCGGCTTCAACTCCTAACCGCCCGGACAGAAAACCACACTAGCGCTACGGCGCTTCCCTCTCTCTCTCTAAAACGGAACAAAAGGTTGGGAGTTTATCACTCTATTCATCAAGTTTCAAACATGTACAAGGGAGCCTTTATATAGGCAAAAGAAAACTAAACAACTCTCTCTCATCATAAATGTGCACCATCTCTCATAATAAATGCAAACATAAAATAATACCAAAACTACCTTTTGACTTGTTGACCCGGTCAACAAGTCAATCACCAACAGAGCTGACACCTGTGGCCTGAGATCTGCCTGGTCTTCAAATACTTTGGGTTGATCAGCGCGCAGGTCAACCCCGATGTGATCAGCACCCTGGTCGTAATTATCTGCTATATACTTGAGAAGAAGGATGAATTCAATCTAGTCGTCATTCATAAAATCATGATAGTAAAGTCAACGAGTGATGGCATCGTCTTCTTTTCAAGTGCCTACGTGAAGGTCTCAGAGATCCTTAATAAAGTACATCACTAGACTGACTAATTCATTTTCATGTGAGGAGAGTTCAGGGACCTCCCATTCGCTCCAATCTAGAAAACCAAAAGTGTATACAAGTCACCTTGTATGGAGGCGGATACTCTGACTCTCTACAACTTCTTGAGGGAACAAGAATTCGACGTTGTCTCCCTGCGAAGACACATGGATCAACTCGCCTTTATTTGCCCTTGGACAGATTAGCCTAGACGAGAACCCGTCAATCAATTCTCTTATCTGCTCTTATTTTTTAGTGAGTTAATGTTGTTTTCAGATGCAAGCGCTCGCTGTCAGTGCAGCCTCTCTTTGAGAACTCAAGATTGCTGAATCACAAGGTTCCCTCTTCCCATTCCGCAGAGACCATCATATTGGATGAGGGTGAGTCGTCCCCTTCTTAGCGAAGAGCAGTATAAAAATCCATCGTCGAGAGAGCCGAAGAAGAAAAAGAAAAAGTCTGGGAGGATGAGTTCCACTGGCATAGAGGAGCCACATGAGGATCCCACCATGCATTTCAATTTTGGGCTCGAGATGTGGGGCGATTGTTG
The DNA here is from genome assembly GCA_039583875.1 of Platanthera guangdongensis. Classification (NCBI taxonomy): domain Eukaryota; kingdom Viridiplantae; phylum Streptophyta; class Magnoliopsida; order Asparagales; family Orchidaceae; genus Platanthera; species Platanthera guangdongensis. The sequence goes on from CM077151.1 coordinate 27,252,720, forward strand.
AACCCAAAATTTGACATCTACCCTCAAGCGAACGATCTAGCCATCTAGGCACAAGACTAGGAACACAAGGGATAGATCCAAGGTCTCAGCGTGGAGGTCTCACTGCATACCCGGAAGACTAACAAACTCTTCCCCTCCCAAGCCAAAGACTGAGCTAAGACACCTTCGGAGGGCACTCTTGGCCGACCGGAACATCAAGGAGGATCTCAAGACCAACTCTCTCCCATCCATATGTGTCTCCTTGGGTCTATGCAAAATGCTACTCACCCGCCCTACCAATGGTGCAATCTTGTCGAGCAACTCCTCTTTACGTAGCCTCAATTAGGCCGTCAACAACGTAATATAGGCCTTCTAGGCCTACACAAGGCATCACGAGCATTTTAATTTACAAGAATATAAATTTCATACTTCGGCATGCAGGCCGGCAACATAAGCAAAATAGGCCTTCAAGGGCCGGCACAAACTTGGGCTTAAGCCTGCTATTCCCCGCTTGGTACTGCAGCACCTGTACGCCAACGTCTCGACAAGTGACGACAAACTAAACATCAGTCGGCTAAAAGCAAACCAGTTATATTACAATCAACCCTATTTCGGGGATATGACATTTGATCCCCCCGAAAAAAAGATAATATACAACTTCCACGGAGTCTTCTCCGGGAACCACAGAACATCACCAATTCGGGTCGCACGTCCGGATGGGCTTCACACAATATGCCTAAATCCATACTCAAGCTTCCGGATACTAAATTCAATTAACTGCGAAGATGTACACATCGACCCTTCGGAGAACTCCCTTCTCCCACCCATTAGTGGAGAGGGGCTTCCATGCAAATATATTAATTGAGAGCTTCACCTGTCCAAGAAGAAACTTCGTTACCCTTGACACGTGTTTGGCTGCGGTGTCGGGGGAGGAGCTCCTCGCTGATCTACATCTGGGCGGTGACGGGAGAATAAATACCGGTCGGCCTTGCTTCAGGCGGTTGCGACGGTGAAGGAGAGCTAGGGCTCGACCAGCCTTGCTCGAGGCGGCTGCGGCGGTGGAGGAAGGCTAGGACTCGGCCACCCCCGCGGATCTTGCTCTAGGCGGCGCCGGGAGAGAAGCTGCCGACCGATCTCCTCCAGCCGGTGGGAAGTCATCCCGATCTAGCCGGTGCCGGAAGAGGAGATCCCGGCCGACCTCACTCTAGGCGGCGGGAAGACGTCCAGATTCAGGCGGCGACGGGAGAGGAGCTCCCGGCCGACCTCTCCTGGACCTGATTCCCTCTCCTGCTCTATTTCTCTTTTCCCACGTTTTTCCTCTCCCCGAGCCCCCTCTCCTTCCCTTGTTCTTCCCACAAGATGAGCGCGGTTCTGAATCCCCGCACTCCTGGGACGGAGGTCCCTTTCCATTGAGATAATCTTTATGTGGCTTCATAACCTGGTTCGCTTGATTACACACTTGAGATTTTATCACAATATGGTACTCTGAGACTTCCTTCAACCGTCTAACATACATGGTTGCAGGTTACAGAGAACTTAGGACTTGTCTTTCTACTGAATAGACGAAGGCGCGTATTATCAGAGAAGAGTAACCAAAAGTCACCGAGCACTTCCGATGCACCAAAACAGAGAGAAGCTCGTCTTGTTCATCCTCCTCCCTCCGCTGGCACAGCTATCGGCTTTAAAAGACCATTCTCCGTTCTCCCCTCTCTCTCTCTTTTTCCCTGTGATGTACCCGAGCCCCATCCCCCTTCTCTCTGTTCTTTTCTGCTTTTTGTCGTGCTGTACCCGAGCCCTCTCCCACTTTATGCTTCATTTTCTCTCTCTCTCTCTCTCTATATATATATATATATAATAAATTATATATATTATAATGTTAAATCCTAATCCACTTAAAGCCTTCACATGTAAAAACTCCACGCGTATGTGCGAGCACTTATCGCTCAGAGCACGTCCCGAGCTCGCTACCTTGGGAGGGTTCCACTTGCCCGGATACGGGATTGTATAACGAGGACATTACTGGAGGCCTCCTCCTGTAGTTGGATGACTCGCAAAATCAAATTATTTTGAGCTCGCTCGTCCCCTTTTAGATGGAGGATGAAGCACTAGACGATAATGCCTTCAACGTCCTCTGCGGCCATGATGATGCAGAGGTGTTTACTAACTCCCTCTTCAAATAACTCCACTACATTTTGTTCATTTATGTATTTTTGATGTAATTAGCGTACTCGCCTCATGTATTTTTGATGTATCACACAAAATGCACTAATTAGAAATCGTGCTCCTAATTCTGATATCCCTTCTTATGAAAATTGGCCCTCCAAAAAACCCGCTCACTTTACGCAATTCCACTTGTTTCAAGGAAATCGCAACCCCTCATTCTCGTCGATGGCTACTTTGTTCTGGCATCCAACTAGCTAAATATATTCTTGATCTCTATTATTAAATTTTTTTTTAAGAGAAGAGCTTATTGACCAGCTCAGATCTTGTGTACTCTTAAGGTATAATAAATGAGTCACTATTAAAATAACCGAAATTACAAGAGTGGAGTAAAGAAGATGTTGCGCTATATTGTGTCGAAGATGGTTGTAGTATTTTTCTTTCAAGGATTCCGAAGAAGGTATGAGTAAAGAAGAAGGTGACCTTGACAATGTCAAAATTGATTGCACCTATTTAACCTAGATTTACATATTCTATTTTCACAAAAATTAATTAAACTAGTTAACATCCATGTTATCATTCTCTTCTTCCAACCCCCCAAAAATTTAAACGTTTTCATCTTTCCACTCTTTTTTCTCTTATCCGGACAACGTTTTTGATGCATAAGTAATCAAAATTCATTGACTCGATGAGAGCAATACAAATTCATCATCTATTTTATAAAAATTTTGGGGGTGCCCAAGCCCCGCACCCCCCCCCCCCTAGATCTACTCTCTCGGTGAACCTTGTGAGTCCACGAGGCAAATTGCAGACCAAATCAAATATTTCCGCTGTGGATCGTGCATGTTCGGAGCATTTGCGTTGCACTCCTCGGACGGTCATTTCTTCACTTGATTTTGTATTTGTTCGCATTTATATTGTTGATCATATATTTGTGTTGCTATTGCGCTTTTGTTATCTGCATATATTATAGTCGTATTTGCATTTGTGTACCAGATTTTATAATAGTTTTGGACATAAGAATTATTGCGGTCTAACTCGACGTCCCGGTCAGATCGGAATAACCTGGACCGTCTTAGCTCTCGCAACGGTTGAACGCACACACAGTCAATAAAGTAGGTCGATTGTACACACACAGTTTTAACGTGGAAAAACCCCTCAACTGGGTAAAAAAACCACGTAACCGGATCTGTACCGCTCAAAGTCCACTATTTCCTGGTTGTTACAGCTTGTTTGTGAAACCAAGGGTGACAGACCATCTCTCGTTACAGTTTTGGGGTGAGAGAACACTTGTCGCGCGGCGGACGACAAACCGTCGCACCGAGAGCTGTTACAAATTGCATTTTGCGTTGGTGGGCTTTGCTTAGCGCCTTGCTGATCCTGAACGTGGGAGCGGAGCGCCTGAACTTGCGGTCACGGGGGCCATTTGGAATTTGAGAGAATGGTCTTCGTCGGGAGGCTTTAACTTGGCTCGTTCGTGGCTCGCGTGCGGCTTTAACTGGGCTCGTTCGTGGCTCGGGTGCGGCTCGGGTGCAGCACGGGTGCTGCTCGTAGCAGGAATTCGACAGAGCTTCGACCTGAGTAGGAAGAAGACTCGGAAGAAAAAGATGAGAAATGAGAAGACCTGGGGCTCCTTTTACAGGCTCCAGGAGGTGGTTACGGTGGTCTTGCGGCTATCTGCACACCTTAACCACCCAATATTAATATTTTTCCATAGTTTAGGGGTGCGTAGTTCTGCCTTTGCTGGGTTGGCCGAGGAGTATACGGTTGTTTGCACTCAAAAATAAATAATTAAATTTACTAATTAAATTCCCCCACTAACCTGGTGGTTAGTTGGTGGTTACATACTAATCAGACGGTCGGGAACATCCGCAACCGATCGGTCGACGGGAGCGGAACTCCACGGGCGGCCGGCGAACTCGCCGCCGAGTTCGCCGGCGAGGGGAGGATCGGCGGCACGGCCGCCCCCTGGGGCCGTGCGCCGGCGACCAAGGGAGGGGTGGCCCGGGCGGCCGCTCCCTCGGTCGCGGCCGGCGGCCGGGGAAGGAAGCGGCCCGAGCGGCCGCTTCCTCGGCCGCGGCCAGGGCCAGCGCAGCGAGAGAGTGCGGGCGACCGGCGGCCGGGGAGGAGGCCGGCCGGTCGCCGTCGGCAAGGTGGGGCTCGCGGTGGTTTGTCCACTATGTGTGATGGGATCGGCGCGCGGGGGATCGCTCGTTGTGATCACGCGTGCGGTCAACCCCAACAAGAATGAATGGAGTTTTCTCAATAAGGTCGGACGTTCATGAAGTACGGTTCATAATCATCATGTTCACGACTACCACCATCACGTAAAACGGAGGTTAAGTTGAGAAATCAAACTGTAAAATGCTGTCCACGTATTAAACAAAACGAGATTTAAAACAGTCACATAATTGTTTCTTTACAAGCTAAACATATATGATTGTAAGTTGAGTTGAGCCCGCTCCTAAGCTCAATGGACTTCAAAAAAAAACTTGACTCGAACTCGTGTCTGTCGAGCACAAGCTCCTGCCCGACAAATTCGAGCTCGACTGCAAGTCGAGCTTGACCTCACATGCTCTTGCTCATCAACTCACAAGTCGGCTCGCATGCTTTCTCTTTAAATTTGTTTGAAAAAATTATTAAAATAAAGAAAATTCAACTCATGGGCCGAAAAGCTAAATATATCAGTCTCTAGCTCGAAAACAAATCAAGCAAAATGAGCTGGTCGAGCTCAAAAAGGCTAGCTCGAATTCGAGCTTGTTAATTTTGCAAAATTAGGTTCCAACTCGGCTCATTTGCAATGCACGACTCACTGATTCTGATTAGGAGAAAATTAGCAGACTGTAATAAGTAGTAATTACGAGTCAACTTTGCTGTTATTGCTAGCCGCCAGTACATTATAAATTTCTTGCAGCCAATAAGAAGAGCTGGCCTTTCAAATAGTCAATTTATTTATTTAATAATATTTACTTTTGGGAGTGCGTTATGACGTTATGTAGCATTTAGGTAAGGTTGCATGTGCATCACACCAAACGCTAAACTTTAATAAATGCAGGCGAATTTCAATGTTTCCATGATATCAATAATAATAATAATAATAATACAATAATAATTATAAGATGCTGTTATGTGTACATTATTTTTGGCTATGTGCACACTTTTGATATGTGCATACCATAAATTTTATCTGCAGACCAAAATTTCAAGTAAATATCATAAACTTTATTTGCATGCCAAATTGTTAAATAAAGACAAAACTAAATTTTGAGCTTTTTTTACTTCAAATACAAAAAAATTATTATTTTTTTACCTTTCAAAGCAATAAAAAACAAACAAAATAAAAAACAAAAATTTCAAATCATTTCCACCGATATAACTAAAAATTTGCACGGTCCATTTTTAAGTTCATGTAGAAATGCACGAACATAAAGATATGAATATTAGTTATCTTAAATAAATAAAATATTTACAAGTTACTTAAAATTAAATATTAATACTTGCACGTCATTTTGCTTGTTCAACCTTTCTTTTGGTAGCCCTTTTAAGCGACCCGGAACCAAATGTTTTACAGTTTGACTTGTTATAGATCCAATAGCTTCTGTAGTTCTTTTCAATTCATTTTTTTTGAATAACTGGTGATGTATTGTATTTTTGAAGTATCACATCCAACTCTACTTGTATGTCATGTGAAACAATGTTGAAGCTGTGGTGAGGGTAGGGTTTCGACTTTTCGGAGAAAATAGGAGCGGGGTGTGCACTTAGATTTAATATGGATGAGATTGGAAAAAAGTAATGATATTGTTTATTTTAAGAGTTTGATGTGCACGTAGCCAAAAGTGATGTGCACATAACATCTCCCTTTATTTTAAAATTTTGATGTGCACATAGTCAAAAGTGATGTGCACATGACAGCCCCCAATATAACCTAATAGCTCTATGTTTGCAAGTCCCTGCATATTAAACAGGAAATTGGCATTTGGCACGTGCGATTTCAATAAAATAATATTCTTTGAAAATTTCCCAACACATAAGTGGCCAATTTATCGTTCCTCTGTATCTCCTAGAATTCGTACGGAGAACTCCCGGGTAAAGTTCGATCCAACGCACGAGAACGATTCATCTCGTCAATTCCGTGATGAGATGAATCGAAAAGCTAAAAGGTAAAAAAATAAAAATATTGAAAAAAAACAGAAATTCTCAGACGTCGAATTTCAATCTAACGCACGACATGAATGTTCTCTCGGGATCCAAATCCAGGAAACACTAGTTGCCAGTTGCCACTATCTTTATTGACACCACCGACTCTTCTAGTCTTCCCCGCTAATAATATCTCGAAGCTGCTCAACTTTAATCGATCTCAATTGTATAGCCGTGTCATCAAGCACGTCATCAACCTGCTCAATTCAATATTATTCATTATCAATTATTTTAAAATTAATTGAATCATTTATTATCAATTTTGTTCTCTCTTTACACCTAATTTAAAACGGTGATTGTTATTATCATTATAGTTTAGACTAATCATACAATATTTTTTCTTAATTTTTCGTGATTTTCAGAAATATGTCTTGTACATGCATTTTTAAGAAAAATGTTCAACACGAAAGTTATAGATCTCGACTTTAGTCTTGAACACTTTTCCTAAAAATGCATGTACAAGACTTATTTCTAAAATACGCGAAATGTGAGCGTATTTTCAAAGTACGTCTTGTACATACATTTTTAGGAAAAGTGTTCAACAAGAAAGTTGTAGATCTCGTCACACGAAAGTTGTAGATCTCGACGAGATCTACAACTTTCGTGTTGAACACTTTTCCTAAAAATGCATGTATAAGACATATTTTCAAAAGACACGAAAAATTAGAATAAGACGATGTATGACTATTCAAAACTATAATGCTAATAACAATCACCTTTAATACTTTTCATACATACAATTTACAGCACACAATTTTTTTTATTTTATTTTATAAATATTTAATACTTTTCAAGCAGTATTAAATATTATTAAGTTTAGCCCTACAGATTAACAAGTAATACCAATAATCATGAATGATTAAGCCATAAAAAAAAATTTACCGCATCGAGTAAAGAATCCGCATATTCTGCACGCTTGTCAACATACGCAGCAATTTCCTCCAATTTAATGGCCGCCTCCTTCAGCCCTCCGCCGGGCAGCGCCTCAACTACTTCCTCCAAGACCTTCTCCGCCGCCTCCGCGAGCTTCTCCGCCGCCTCCACCACTTTATCCGCCGCCTCCACCAATTCATCCGCCGCCTTCACCGCCGCCTCCGCCGTCTTCTTCATTGCTGCCATCAAATTCCAATTTTGTTCTTTTTATTCATGTTTAGATACTGCAGAGTAGTGAAAACAAACAAAAAAAGTTGAATTTGAGTGCCTTGAGCTTTTAGGACTCTTCTGAATAAAGGAAAGGCCAAGAGAACTGCGGATCCCAACACCAACTTCGCCCTAAAGGAGACAAATTTAGAAGATAAAAAGTCCATATATAACAGGAGCTTGATATATATAGAGAGAATTTATGAGCGTGTAATTAATTACCATGGGGGGATGTAATTTAGGGAGGAGAAGTGAAATTTGAGAGCTTTTTGATCCGCTGATCTGTATTCAGAGATAAGATTATGAATTAGTTTATGCTAATTTGATGCTGAGGTGTGAAGTGGTATGTATTGCTTACTTTGTGACGCCCTGTTCAGTTGTTGAGGTTGAGGGAGAAGAATCGCCGCTCGCCGGCGGCATGGGATAATTTCGAGCTTCTGTGGGATTTAGGAACAGGGGAGAGGGAGCTGTTTTAATGGCGGTTTTCAAATTGGATTTTGATGAAGTAAATATACGAAGGAATAGAAGGCGTTGAAATTTCAAACTGGTTTTTTTAAGGAAATAGACGGGGAGGAGGAGGAGGAGGGGGAGGGTCCTGTAAGAACGGAACTGGAAGTACAGAACCGGGAAACGGATAAAAGGGAACTGGAAAACGGAAGTGGAGACTTCGCAATCCCAAAATATGCGCCAGGGGCATCAATATTCGCGATTACTGTGTCCGCACTAGGGCTGTAATGGTTTGACGTGGTTTGGTTTGTACTCAAAACCACAAAATGAATCATTTTTACGTGGTTCTAAAAATTTGAAACTAAATCGAATCGACGGTTTGAGTCGGTTCGATTTTGGTGGTTTAAATAATTTGATAAAGTATAAAGATTTATACATAGAGATCAGTGACGGTGCAATGAAATGAGGCTCAACCACCAAACATGAAAGTGTTGTCTGAACATAATTCTTATCATATAATTATTTCAGGACTTCAAAATCAAATGAATGAAAAATGAAATATTCGTCAGCATTATTTGTTTGGAGAAAAATCTAGATTAGAGAAATATGTACACTAGAGATCAACGACAACTTACATGTTTAATCAAAACAAAAAACAGAAAACTTAAACTATATATAAAAATACCTGTTGTATGATTAACAGTATGATTTAATTAAATTTAATTAATAAATTAAATATTTTTATACAACAGTTCGATTTGATTCAACTCGCTTCGGTTTGCCACACAAAACCATAAACCGAACCGAATCGAAGCGTATGATTTTTCTAAAATCAAAACAGTAACCGAACCAAACCGGGTGGGAGGGTTCGGTTCAGTTTTGGGGTTCGCTTGATTTTGGATTACTGGCCTAGTCCAGACTGCAGTTTGGAGGGGCATACGGTTTGATTCAGTTTTACGGTTTGACTGGTTTTGAATTATAGGCCTAGTCCTCACTGCAGTTTGGAGGGGCGAGATCTGCCGGAGGCACAAATGAAAAAATATATATTATATAAATATATAATATATAATTCGGCCAGGGCTGCTTCTTCTTGCTGGCAGCACAGCACGGGTTTAGATTTGGAGAAATATTGCCGTGGGCAAATCTGCCTTTTACCGGCAGCAGGCACGTGCTTTTAATACTATTTTTGCACGAGCCATTTATTTTGGTTTTTTTTTCGTCCATTTTTTAGGGTTTGATATTTTAGCTTGCTTTTAATACTATTATTTTTCATAATAGTTGAAGGATTTGAATTAGTGATGTTGAGATAATATTTTTTGATTATTTATGTATCAAAAATGATTAGACGAGAGAGAAATAATTCTGATGTATTAAAAATATTTAAATTATTTTTTGTTAGAGAAAGTTAATGTCTAACCACCTTTATTAAAATTGACAAAAATAGTATATCAGTCCCATAACTTCTAACCTTCTTTGACATTAGTCCCTTTACTTTTTTTATAAGGATTTCAGTCCCTAAACTCTAGTAAATAAATGAAATCAATCTCTCCTAACACTTCTGTTAACGGCGTTTTTTTGTTGAATGCTCTTAAGAGATGGTCGCTAGAGGAAGATCCCTGGGTCTCGCCCTTCTGAGTTTTGGCGGTTTTTGGCCAGCATGAAATGTTTATGGTGTTGTCTAGCTTGTTAGTGTTGTTGTTGGTGTCTCGGAGGCTGACGAGGGAGCGGTCGCCATTGTTGTAGCACCAGTGTACGAAACCGGAGGGGACGGCGATAATGTCGCCCCGATGAAAGTCGAAGATTTTTTGATGCTGGTCGGTGGATGGCGGCTTTCTTTGGCTCTGACCATGACCGCGGCCCTGCTCTTCGAAGAATTGGAATGATTCCGGGCAGTTGGGGACCAGCAGGCCGGCTATTCCGCTGCCTGAAATCAAATTTTGAAAGTAAATTTTTAGCTAGTTTCAATTAGGAAACAGAGAAAATTGGGGAAAAAGGGGTAATTAATTTAGAGGAAGTAGCTGTTGGCCTTCGATGAGGTAGACGAGGCCCGGAGTGTTAGAGAAGATGAGGGAGGAAGAGGGTGCCTGATTTGACGGTGCGGTGGATGACAGTGGCGCTTATGCATTGTAGCTGCTGCTCGTTGCCGTCAAATTACTCGTTGATGCCGGCTTCGGACTCGAGGCAGTGGCGAGGCTGGAGACCGGTGATGCTCAAGGGAAGGAGGAGAAGAATCAAAAACGCCATTAACGAAAGTTTTAGGAGGACTGATTTCATTTATTTACGGGAGTTTAGGGAGTGAAATCCTTTAAAAAAAAGTAAAGGGACTGATTTCAAAAAAAGTTTAAAGTTAAGGGACTGATATACTATTTTTGCCATTAAAATTTCTGGAACACATTACTATGTTACTATTTCATTTTTTTAAAAAAATTATGCATCCCAATTATCAATTTCTTTGATCCGTCAATGTTTAATACCCCAAAAATATCCTCCCCAATTTTTCAATTGTGTCTGTGGCTTCTTTTTACCTCCATTTTGCTGGCAATTGCCACCGATTTCGTCGGGCATCGCCCTCTTCCACCATTTCTGATCCCATTTCACCAAATATTTTCTACGCTCTTATGCCCGTGACGTCGAGCACACCTATATTCGCCGCCTATTTCACTAGACATCGCTAGCTTCCACCACCAGGAAGCAGATAGTGGTTGTGCCGGCAAGCAGATGCCCGTGAATTATTAGATAACGACACCCACGAGTGACGGTGGATCCCCCCCCCCCCCCCCGAGTCCCACGCGATAGTATCCGGCCCATGGCGGGCTTCGCCCGCCAACCCTCCCACCCGGTCTGACTTCACCCCCTCCCCCCTCCCGGCGGACCGTCCGCCCCAGGCAATTATTTATTATGTTTTATATAAAAATATAAATATATTAATTATTATATATTTTTTATTAAAAATACCGACGTCGTGAATGCCGGCGGCGGGGCGAGAAATTATAAAAAAAACACAGCCGCTGGCACCTGCCCCCCCAGCCCGTAACGACACAGGTTTAGAGCTCAGAGGCCCATGGCGTAACCATGCGGCTTGTCTCGCCCCTAAGCCCCGCTACAGAACTGCAGTCCGTGCCACCCAAACTCATTTCCGGCATGTTTCTCAGCACGACGGTTTTTTGAGCATGCAAGGTTTCAAACCCAACACCTCCTTGATAAGACACCTTCCACAGTCCTCATCACCAACTGAGCTGCAGTTGGTGATGAGGACTGTGGAAGGTGCCTTATCAAGGAGGTGTTGAGTTTGAAACCTAGCATGCTCAAAAACTGTCGTGCTGAGAAACAGGCCGGAAATGAGTTTGGGTGGCACGGACTACAGTCCTGTAGCGCAGCTCAGGGGCGAGACAAGCTGCACGGTTACATCGTGGGCCTCTGAGCTCTAAACCTGGGCCGTTACATAAAATTGCACTTTTATGTAACGGCCCAGATTTAGAGCTCAGAGGCCCACAGCGTAACCGTTCAGCTTGTCTCGCCCCTGACCCCCGCTACAGGACTGCAGTCCGTGTCACCCAAACCCATTTCCGGCCTGTTTCTCAGCACGACGGCTTTTGAGCATGCTAGATTTCGAACCCAACACCTCTTTGATAAGGCACCTTCCAAAGTTCTCATATAGGATAACAAATGAAATAAACTTAGTATTTTTCGTTACGTAAACTTATATATTTTCTCACTTATGAACTAGTGATCCATCGGACCGAGGGACACGGTCAGTAAACTCAAGAACATAAATATATTTTTAACTTTAAATATAAGGCTCTTCCATTAGAGTAAATGTGAGGACATGATTATCTGAACGTCCGCAATTATCCCCTGCACGGCGTGACATCACGGCGCGTATTTTTTCTTATTGTGACGTATTATTTAATACAGAGAAAATGCGGGTTGTGAAACCCCCCACCCCCTGGCGGGTTCGCCGGGAGTGTTCTGGCGACTGGCGGCGAGCAGGCGGGGCCACCGCCATGCCCGTGATACCCATAACTGAGGCTCACGAGCAGGGCCGGCAGTGGCCCTTTCCTGTCGGTGGCAGGCAGGCCGCCGGCAGTGACAGTGCAAATTTTAAAAAAATACATTTCCTGCTCCTGGATCTCCAGAGGAGGCGGACTGTTTGGTTTTTTTATTGACAGGCCATGACATACCATGGTATGCTATTAAATGGACGGTTGAGATTGCAGGCAAGGTGAAATCAACGGTTAGATCTACCTCGAGTTACAAGATATATAAATATAATATATAGCAAACGTTAGAAAAAAAATACCTTGAAGCCCTGACACACGCCACAAATTACTATTCACATCATAAATTTTTTTATATAATACTAGATAATAGATTAATATTTTTAGAGCATTTCTTTATGCATCCATTTTTATTCTACCTCTTCCTGATTAGGAATAAGCATCCCTCTCCTGTCAAAAGAAAAGTTTCTTTCTCCTTCTAAACAAACCAGTTTAAACACAAAAGTGAATGACAGTTTAACTTCCATGTTCATGACCGCCACCACCATGCCAAACAGAGTGAAATATTTTGCTCAGAACCAACACAGAATAATTACCATTTTGCCCCGCTGCAATTTTATTTAACATTTTAATCTTCACTGATTAAATTAAGAAAGCATCCACAGCCGCTGATCGCTTCCGCATCAATATATATATAGCCAACACTGCTGGTACATTCAAATCCAGCCAGCAGATCCCAAACACCATGCAATATATATATATTATATATATATATATATATATATATATATATATATATATATATATATATATATATATATAAATACACAAAGACCTTCTAAATCTGAACAATGGGCGAGAGTAGAAAACCTGGAGTAGCCCCCAGAACCATTAGCAAGCATGCCAAAAGCCTGTATCAGATGCCATCCATTGATTCCAGGAAAAAGCCAAAGAATCGGTCGTGAATAAAAAACCGTTCACCGTCTCCGAACCGGTTTGTAGAGAATGACCGTGACGAACTTCGAGCGAAATCGGTGCGTGATCCCCAAAGCCACCACAGATCTGGGGGCTTCCCTGTTCTCGATGTACAAGTGGTTCAGGATCACGTTGTGGGGCGAGGGGAGACTGCCTGAGCCTTCCTGGCTAGCCGAATAGCTCAGCAATGTGTGCTGCAAGTGCGGGGGCGCGATCGGCGGGTCGCGGGCTTCGTCTTCATTCCTGGGGATCGGATTATTGTAGCTAGAGTCCGGGGAACTCGGGACTTCAAATCCCATCACGCAGGTCTCACCATCCTGCATCACAAGCGGGTGTTAAATTTTTTCTTTCTTTTTGTTGGGGAGGGAGATATGACGGCCTACTTGATCTTGTGTGTCTGGATCATCCATGACGAGATGAGCGAATTAGTACTGCTTGACAGCCAACCAATGAGACGCAAAAGAGAAAAAGTCTGCAGATACAGGAGAAAGGATCAGTTGGGAAATCAAATGCAAAAAACACAGGACAATTTTTTGGGGCGCCACTATACCCAGATATATAATTCATGGCTGAAGACCATGTTTGTCCAGATTATGGCATAGGGATAGGGAACAGGGTTTTGACAAATGACAAGTTTGGTAACTTAAGGTGTCTCCAGTAAAAGTTAGAGAATTTCTCATGAAACAGATGGTCACAAAAAATAGCGACTGAAAAATCGCATCAGCTCTAAAACGAAGAAAACTAAGTAATGATTCATGGTTGAAGACCGTGCTGCGCAAACTGTGACTTAAGCACAGAGAACAAAGTGTAAGAGTCAATCTCTGGAAAAATTCAGACTATTTTCTCAGGAACAAATTGTAATCACAAATAATAGTGATGGTATAGGGTTGACTTCAGATAGTTTGTCACCAGGTGAGGTACTGAACAAAACAATGTAATTAACTGTGTGGTAAGATGGAGCATAACTGTGTTGGGATGTGGAGTTCCTTTTGCCTCGTGATCTCAACACAGTTTGCGCAGACTGTGTGGTAGCAGCAGGAAAGAAGAGAAAATTGTAAACATAAAAGAATGAAAATTGAACGTCAAAGCAGCTCCGAAGGAGATTATGTGAGTGGTAAATTGCTGCAGAAATAATATTATATCACAAGATAGTATGCAATATTGAAGAAAAAAAGTCCAAAAAACACGTTCTGATAATAAAATACTGTAAACAAAAAACCGACCAAATAAATATGATGAATGAAAAGGATATTTTCATATAACATTGAAATAAGAAAATATTGAAAAAAAAGGATACAAGCATGGCTTGATTGGGAGAATCATTAAACAAATAGCTAGGCAGAATTTAAAAAATCATAGGGTGTCGGATTTGCTCTTATAAACGATTCCTGAAGTAATATAAACAGCATCTGCGGTGATAACCAGAGGATTTTTCAACAAAGCTCTCATAAAAATGAGGGGGCTTCTATGTAACGTGCATTAGAGACGGTCACAAACATACGAGGAGAAGCCTTGAGCCAGTTTGACATGGAAGTCATGTGTGAACTGTCTGACAACGGTCAGGTAAAATGGTCAAAGCACAAAATCGGCACTCACCGAAACACTGCCACTGAATTTACCGCACTAAATGAACCCTAAATATTAAGAATTTTTAAAACTTCACCTGAAGTGTTTTTTTGCAGCTAAGGAACTTGGACCATGATAAAAAAAAAAGATAGTTATACACAATTTTAAAACTCAGCAGTTTATGCTTTGATTTACCTATTATTATTTCAATAGGATTTTCTAATTCCAGCAAGACATTGACCAGAACTTTCCTTCAAAGAGTGAAGGATATGAAAGATTAATGAGAGAGCATACATGCATTGATGACTAGCAGCACAAGAGGAGTTGAGTCTGATAACTAGCAGGTAGATGAATTTTACTAGAAGTCACTAATATCCGCTAGGATCTTTAAAAAGAAGGATCAGGAGTATAAGCAGACAAATTGACCGCTTCAATTCCTAAAAAGTTGTGAAGGCCCAATATCTTTTGCCTAAAATGCCCGTAAAGGGTATTGTCTAATAGCAATAATTGCATCAACACACAAAAATGTCAAACCCTTTTGAACCTCTCTCCGTGAAGATCGAACCATCAACTTTGCATGGAGAGAAGCAAAATGAGCTAAACACCTTAGCAAACTTCTGAAATTATGTATGATGAATCATCTCGAGTCCAAAAAGGAACCTCCAAAGCTAACATACCAAATTTTCTTCTGCTCATATCTAAAAGTTGCTGTATAAAAATCACATCCCTTAAATTGTCACTTTGGAAAGCATTTTTGATATATGGCTGATGTAGAGACCAATAATTAGTAGAAGCTAAATCAAGGAGGCAGACAAATATCAATTTAGCCCAAGTTTTTAAAAACCGGACCGGACCGGCCAGTCGGACCGCCGACCGGGCACCTATCCGGTCCGGTCCATGTACAAGAACCGGATTATCCATGAACCGCCCGAAAACCGGGGAACCAGGCGGGTCGACCGGAAACCCGGGAACCATGGCCGGTTCCCTGAAACCGGGCGGGCAAAAATTCGGGTTAAAATGGGGCTGATAGAATTCGAACCAGATACCTAGGAGATATTTCCAAAGCCCCCTTCCACCAGACCAAGGTATCTATGTTAAAAACACAGGAACTATATTATATATATAATATATCTAATCATATTTATTAGTAAATAATATCAAATATTTTTATTTTCTAATATTGTTATATATATATATATATATATACGAGTGCCCAGCACGGGGCTCCGCCCCCACGGCCAAGCGCGACAGTACCCGGCCGGCGACGGCGGGCTCCGCCCGCCCTGGCTCAATGCTCTCGGGCGGCCTTCGGCCGCATCCAGCAAATGGATAGGGGCGAAACCCGACCTGCGACGACGGGTTTCGCCCGCCCCATCAAGGCGGGTTTCGCCCGCAACATATACATATGAATACTCAAAATGACCGTAAAAAATATACATAAATATTACAATTTATATTTTGTAAAACAATATAGGTTTTGACCTAAAAATATTAATTTTGAATTTAATAAAGTTGATTGATTTAATGTCATCACCTCGAAAATACCACTGATATGTCAAATGACAACCTTCCTTGAATAGACCGCCGACATCCCTAATGACAACCTACCATAGTAGGTGTAGGAGCTCTACTAAAAAACTTTTTGAATTTAAATGGATTTTCATCATTACTTCTAATTTTTTGATAGTGTAATTACTTGAATGGATATTGTATTTTAATTTTTTTGAAATAGATTATAATATATGTCAAGTCATTAAAATATAAAAATAAAGGCATAAGTGGTATTTTTGAATGTTTCACCAAAGACAAGTTTTCCCTTATAATAGTGAAAGATATATATATATATATATAACAGACAAACTGTTCGACCCCGGTCCGACCGGTCGGACCTTGAACCTTTGAACTCGCCGGTTCGATCTCCGGCCCGGTTTTCAAAACCTTGATTTAGCCACAGCTGAAAATGTATCAGCATAATCGACTTTGTACTCACGAGTAAACCCTTTGACAACAAAATGAGCCTTAAGATCAATTTAGCCACAGTTGAAAATGTATCAGCTTAATCAATTTTGTACTCACAGGTAAACCCTTTGACAACAAAATGAGCCTTAAGATACTTGTTCAACCAATTTGGAAATTGATTTACACTTTACAGTAAAAAAAACCACCTATTTCTGACTGATTTACAACCAAGTGGTAAATGGTTAATTTTTTAGGTATTATTCTATAGAATAGCCTGTATGTCTTCATTCATAGCATGTCAAAGCAAGATCACGTGGAGCTTCCTGAAAGTTAAAAGAGATAAAAATGGAGTTAAAGGGAGGAGTAAAAGCCTGACATTGGGAGGTGAGATGTGTAGTGAAGATAAATTGAGAAACAAGATGTGCGAGTACATTGGAATTTTCTATATTTAAACTTGCTACAATCCTATGCTTATGGGATTGTGTAGTCTTTTTATGAGTAAGATAGGAGATCTAAAAATTAAAATGAAGAGGAGAGTTAAAGCTTAGAAAGTTCAATTCCTTATACCCTAAGGCCAAGAAAAATGTTATATCTATAAGACGGTATTACAAGGGTCATTAAGTAATTGAAGTTCCTAATGAGTAAAAAAAGTATTCCATTAGATTCACCAGGTTGATGGTTTATATGGGACTATGCTTGACATGCAAGTACTTGTCAAGTAAATAGATATGAGTATCAGCGAGTAAGTACGTTTTTCTCATTGATGTATTCGGTAGTGAATACTCGGTGGGTCATCTCAACAACTGGGTTAGGAGGGGACACAGAAGGAGTGGATAGTGACAAGGAGTTGAAGGCAGAGAGATCACATCATCTTCCACCACTTTCAGAACAACCTTGTCCCCAAGTTTTAGTTCAGCAACATGGTCCAAACAATAATGTTAGGTGAAAGAGACGTGAAAATCCGATGGATGGAAATTGAGCGGCTATCGAGTAGTTGCATGTTGTAAACGAAAGGGCAAATTCAATAATTAACTTGGAGGGGGCATAGAAACAAAGAGTTAATTTGGTGAATGCGCACTGAGCAACCAACTTTGGGAGAAATGGATGAAAGAGGGTGAAGACCCATGTGTCGAGTGACAACTCACGATCTTTGTGGTGGAGGCCACAAATGACTTCATGCAATGATGAAGTTGAGGTTGACGAGTAAGTTGGCAAGTAGGACGTCGCGGTCATTGAGTTGGCTCATGCTCAATTGTTTTACTGAGAGGTCTCACAAAGGCCATTCCAAGACATCCATGCTTTGACGATGCCGAGACCTCTTAGGATGTTGTGTGAGATACTTCGCAGGGTTGAGCTAGAGTCGCTAGATTACTTGATGGTGGACCATCTGGTGTGACTCGGCGCAAGGCGGACCCCACCTTTGTTTATTCACGCAGGCGGACTTGATAGAATCAGCGATCCTCCACCGCGGATTCGTCCAGCTCGTTGATCCGATGTTTTTTTAATATATAGCTTTATATTTTTTCGGACATTATTTCATGTATTTTTGGTCTTGAAACCATCGACAAATCATAGTCATTGATTCCGGGTGCCCTAGTTTCAGTTCCTTATAAATAGGATGTTAGGGCTGCACTTTAATTTTCATTGCTTAAATTTGGAAAATTTTTCCTTATTTCCGATGATCCCCCCCCCCCCCCCCCCCCCGCGGTGCCGCCTCCGTGGAACCCCTTGGTGATGACTCCTCGGGTAAGCTTTGTTTCTTTTTGAATTTCCCTCCACCCTTTCCCCTAGCAGTTCAGCCGCCGACCTCCCTCAAAAATTCCTCCCGCCACCTCTTCCCCACAAGCCTCCATCCTAATCCCTTACCCCGCCATTACTGCTCCAGGACGCCGCCCCTTAACTCTCTAATAACCAACCTCCTGCCCCCTTAAACTCTCCCTCTAGCGCCTCCACCAAGGCCGTCGGCCCTCCCTTCTTCCTGTTCGCATACCCGCACCCCTAAAACAATCTGTCGGGCTGCCCAGATCCGGGCACTCCAGTCAGATCCAGCCCCCCCCCCCCACTCCTTCCCTTAATTGTTGTTGCCACCCCACCCCGTGGATCCACCCCCAAACAGCCAACCCACCATCAGATCTGCCCAGATCTGGGCATTTCAGCCCAGATCCAGCCCCTTCATCCCCGATCCAGCCCTCCTAACCTCCAGCCAGCCTTCCCCTTACCCGATCCAGTCTCCCTATCACTAGAACCCCTCTTTTAGCCCTCCAAAATTCAAATTTACTTTATTTACAACAACTCTAATATTTGTGTTGTGTTTTGTATTGGTTGTAAAACATTGTTGTGGTTTGGTTATTATATGCTTGCTTGGAATTATAGTTTATTATGATATTTGCTCCTTAAAAATCTCTAACTACAGGAAGGATTGGGTTGGCACATGCTTGTTTCTGGCCCTCCGTGCGGAGGAAAGCCACCGCCCTAAATTTAAAAGAAAATACTTCTCTCATTTATGAATTGATGTTATGTTAGTTACGCTATTTAATTGCTTGTGTTAGTTGTTAGAGTTTAACTGCAAGTATTGCATGCATTGATTCATTAGGAAGTCGGGAGTCAATCCACACTCTCCACTAGCGTGCATTCTAGGAGTCCATTACACACCCTACCCTACCTCACTACCCAAGGATGCATGAGACCCTTGGGTGGGACCTCCCCATGCTTTAGTTTAGTCTTGATGTTCCACCTTCAGTTCTCGTGTACTCGCTAAAATTGGGATGTGAAAGATCTCCGCTTTTTTCGGGCCCTCACAAGATTCTAGGGAAAATATCTAGTACCCCCCATACACAGGCAACGCTAAGCCCGGTCTACAAAAAGATTCCACATCTTTCGATTTTGTGTTTAACTTGCTATTTTCTATTAGTTAATAACAATCTGTAAGATGTTGAGTCATGGAAGGAACAGAACAGCTCAACATTGGTACACAAGGCTCATTGGTGATTGCTCGCGATGCAATTGATTTTTCGATGTTAAAGAAGCAACACACAAAAAAGGCAATCTGATGCTGATGGAAAAGAGATTCATTGGGGAGATGAAGATGCATGGATGATACACATTATTAGCATCATTTTAGGATTTAATAAACATATATTATTGTAATTTTCACTTAATTAAGCAGACAGTCAGGGATAGGGTATTGGCCGTGACCATAGAGTGACATGAAGATGGATAAATCTTGTGATGAATTTGTACATATTATTGTTCAATTATTCGCAACAAAGGAAGTAACACCAAAGCCAGGATATGTCGAGGCAGAGATTGGCAAAGTATTTCTCCAAGTAACAATTGATGACTTCGGTTTGGCCTATTTGAAGGGTGGTACTATGTAGTGCGAACAAAATATGCCAAAACACTTTAGAAAGATGAATTAGCAGAGTATCTAACAATACAGTAAGCTCTATATTTAATGACTTCATAAATAGTTTCACAATAAAGGAAGCAATGAAGTTTGCAATTAGTGATACGATGCAAGCATATCTAGATAGGTGGTTCATGTCAGCAAAGATGGTGGCTTTGTCGTGACGGGAAGAGAGGAGGGTGATCCAAATTCATGACTATGTCCTCCCTAAGGAATTATGAAATTAGGAGTGGTTGCAGGAGTTAACCATTGACTAGCAGACTTAATCTCTTAAAAAACAAGGTGCGTACGTGGGTGAAAGCTCGGTGCCCTCAAGTGCATGAAATTTGATGAAAGAGTTCTTTGCAAAAAAAAGGAGTAAGAAGGTGAGGGGATGCGGTTACGGCTATATATAAGGCTATATATAAGACCATTTTTACAAAATACTGATTACTGGGTGAAGTCGGTCAAGCGACAAAGGATGTCGCCATATAGTTTTCAGTAGGCGAGGTCGTGACAGGGTGGACTTGGACATGGTCAAAGAATTTGAAGTGGGCACTGGAAATATTGGAGAATTTAGTAGAGGAAAACATCTAGGGAGCAGAAAAAGGAATCTGCAACATGGTTGTAACGGTATGGTTTGGAGTTGATGTGGTAGCTAGTAGGTGTATCCTAAGAGGTTGTGGAGCAAGTAGTGTTATGAGGTCTATATGGGTTGTTGTAAGAGGAGGGTCCTTGTTGTTGGGTAGATGTACTAATCAAGGAGATAGTGCACAATCTGTGGAAAAAAATAGTGGTAGCATAAATCTTGTGCATGTAGGTGGAGACAAGGTGCTTGAAATAGAGTTGTAGAGTAGGATATAATTTAAGAAAACGAGGACAAAATGACAAATAAATGGGTGAAGATTCATTCATGGCGGCTTCAAAAGTGGATCAGGCGTTCGTCATGTCAGACGACATGATGAGGAAATCGAGGTGGATGTAGTAGAAATTTGGGGAATGTGAATTGGTGGATGTGAATCTTGTGAAAATTCGGACAAGGGTCAAGCTAGAAGAAATAAGTGACACCTTAGGAATTCACCAAATAATTTATTGATGGTGGAGACAAGAAAGAAAACACAAATTGAATTATATTAAAGTCCCAGTAGTTGATGTAGAAGAGCCATCAGTAGCATTACTTGTTGATTAGTATGGTATTCAGGAGAAAGGGGCGACATTGGGCACAATGATGCCCTATTGCCCTCAACAAACATGTTGGCTACTTACTAATCGAGCTTCTGCTTTTGGAAGTGTGGGTAGCAATATGGGAAAGTATTAACATGAGAGTTAGGTTGAAGCCATGTAGAGTTAGGTGTACATAGTGAAGAATATGCAAGCAACTAAGAAGTTGGGTAAGTCACGGAGTTTGTCTAAGTGGAATTCAAGAGAGGTGTCATCCTTTGGGAATGATGAGGTATTTTAGGGTGGAGGAAGCCTATGGTAAATTGCAATTAGTGAAAGATGAAAGGTCTCAATTGTTGAAGCCATTACATTACCAAGGGCAAAATCAGCGTCATGGAGAGAAAATCAAAAAAACCAAAGTTAAATGATAGGAGGGAATGAGAGAAATCTGATATCAGAAGTCGGTGCAATGAAGTTGATCATCATTATCAACAATGACCGAGGAGTTGGTTTGGTCAAATGGGGAGTTGAAGGTATTTAGCGATTTGCTCTTGAATGAAGTTGCGGGTCTTGCCACTTAAAAGAGGACAAATATTTGAGTGGTGTATGGACTCGAGAATGCGGGTGAGACGAGGAAACCGACAGTTGATCAGAAGATTTCTGATAATGGAAGCATGTGGTCAGTGGCAGATTCATCGGGGAGATCACCCAAAGGTTTGAGTGAGCTGTTGTCTTCTTCTGAGTTATAGTTGAGGAGGAAATGGTTGCAAATCTTGCATTGATGGTCTCTATAGACCTTAACATCGCATTTGAAGTGAATATCCCGCGCTCTGAATGGGTTTAAATCTCAGTATGTGTAAGAAGTCGAATGGGAAGGGTGTTGGTGTTGGCATGGTGTTAGATGGGTGGAGTTGCTATGCTAGGTGAGTTGCCCGCTGGGGTTTGGGTTGTCAACAAAGTAGTACTGGAAAAGGGTTGCAAGTTGGAGGACAGTACCCTATGACGCAGATTATATGTTAGCAGTTAGTAGCAGATGATACAGCATCGTATGAAGTGGTAAAAGAAGCCAACACTGCAGCTGGCGAGTGATTCAAAAGAGCTTAGATAAGCGTGAAAAATGATTGATTAGGTGGGCTTGACGAGAACTCTCTGTCTCATTATGTAAAAAGTTGAGGTGTGTCTCGAGACACTTGGTGAAGGCATCCCAAGAAGACAGATGTTGGTTAGTGCACATTCCTGGAAGTAAGCAAGAACAAGACAATCCAGGTGGAAGAAATAGTAAGGCCTTGCTCATCCAAGATGTTTTAGTAGTAGAAAAATAAATTTCTTTGAAAATCGAAACTCCAAATTGGATGTCCCAAAGAGTACATTCGAAAAGGAATATTTCCTCTCCTCCATCAATTTGGGTTAAGATGTGAGAACCTTTCTCTCTTTCACGAAGTGAAGTGGGATAGAAGAGATGTTATAATTGAGTTTTTGAATAAGGCGGCCTTTACATAAATTCATAACATGAAAATGTGGGGAATTCAAGGCTGAGGTGGTGGCTTGTAGGGTTTGAGGTCAGTTCAGTAGAATGGTGATGAAGATAGGGTGTCAAACTAGGTCAAGGAGTAATTGAAGGGACGATTTTGAGGAGTAGAAGCAATGTTATGTGTGAAAGATGTCAGTTGTTGCTATCAGGGGTGGGTACGGTCAAGACCGACATGGAAAGAGCAATAGGACATTTTTTTCATGCTCGGACTGACTTGTTGGTTGAGCAATTATTAGTATTAATGTTGATGGCGAGAAGGGAAATGACAAAATATTAATGAACATAGTTTCAAGAGTTAAGATTTAAAAAAAAATCAAATCTTTTGTGCACCGGGGTAAAGGAAGATGTTCTATTAATAAGACAAAATACTACAATGGAATTTAAGCAATTACAATTTGCTAAAGAATATAAAAAATACTTTTTATTCCATTGGCACGTGAATGGTACATTCAGAATTGTGCTTGATAAGTCAGTACTAGTGAGAAAATACATGAGAGAGCATTCAGCATGCCGATATGAGGTTCTCATTTATTAATTCGATTGTAACTATTCAGTGGGTGCTATCAACAACGGGATTAAGGAAGACAACTAAGGAATGGGGAGTGGTGAGGACCTAGCATTGGTGGGATTGCATCAGCTTGACGTGGTAGGCTACGTATGACTGTAGTGTTGGGAGTGAACTCCAATTTACATTTTTCTCAGGGTAAGGGGAAGATCCTCCAAGTATTATTATCTAACGAAGAAAGTGATAGTGAAGGTGAAAAAAAAGAGATCTTAACACTGGTGAAGTCAAAAGCAAAACAATCATGCCTCTACCAGTATAAATAAGAATAGATTATCTTGTTATTAGTATATAATTGGATAGTTCCAAACTATCAGAAATGATATATTGAGCGACATACCTCGAGTGATATTAGATGTTAAAAAATTTATTGATTAAAGTCTCAAGGAGTATCATGGCGCAAAGGGGTTATAGAACCTAGGCACAAAGCGCGTCTGCATGTCTGACAAAAGAAAGACAAAACCGCATCCCATTTTAAATAATCATCATCAAACATCAATTCATTTTCTCAATTGAAATCTCCATCCATTCTACACATCAACCATTCATTACTATCATCTATATCTCTTAAGAAATGAGATTAATGTTGTCACTTGCATAATATTGAAGCCTCAACGCTCAATTATATTTCACAAACAATAACTCATTCAAATGTTGACAAGCTCTTACATTATTTCTTACTTTATTTTGAAAAAAGAACTTTACAACAGAAACCTTTTTCAAGCGTACCTTTTATGCTCTAAAGACACAATCTTATGTGAATAACCAAAAGACAATTGATTGTACATGGATCTAGTTTTTCATGGCCCAATAAAAAAGTTTGAATAAAGCAAGGACAGCGAAATACTAACATGAATAAAAAGGACTCAAAATCAAAAAAAAACTCCAAAGGGAAAGCAAGCTCCAATAACCATATTAGTAATGCGAGCGTCTATACCGTAAAATTGACTTTCGACAGAATGAAAAAGAGATATCTAGTAGAATCGTAACCATAGAATATGACCCAAATCAAAATGCATACATTTGTCTCATACATTATGGGGATGGTGAGAAGACATATTTTACATCCAGAGGGGCTATAATCGGAGATATCATTATTTCTGGTACATAAGTTCTATCAATGGGAAATGCCCTATCGTTGAGTGCGGTTTAAACGAGATAGCATGTAGTTAAAACATCAAAACCCCAAGTTCATTTCAAACAATCTCAATAAATATTTATTTTTTTCTTTCAACAACCTTATATCATTGTGGTGTATCAACACACTAAATTTGAGGAAATTTCACATTAAAAGAAGAAACTTTTAAACTCACACGTTCTTTTGCATTATCAAAATGAAATATTTTAAGAATTGTTTCAATTAAATTTGAAAAGACCAATAAGTGTTTTTGTTGGGCCCCTCATGTACACAGTGGATGCATGATCTAGTATCAATATCATGACTACAACCAAGGCATCCTCCACGACCACCACCCCAACCACCTCGTGAAGCAAGGGCAATGGGATTAGAAGAAGTATCAAAAGAGATCTGTAGGGCGAACAGAGAGATCTATGTGATGATTTCCCCCACCTTGGGTCAAGCGATGGTATACAGTAACTATATGTAAAGTAGATGGATTCACTAACATTTGAATCTAGGTGGTAAAGAAGAGTGGAGGTGCAAATGAGCACGTCAGAACCCCTTTCAAAGCCCGTCAAACACGGAGAGAAAATATG
Organism: Platanthera guangdongensis; assembly: GCA_039583875.1. Classification (NCBI taxonomy): domain Eukaryota; kingdom Viridiplantae; phylum Streptophyta; class Magnoliopsida; order Asparagales; family Orchidaceae; genus Platanthera; species Platanthera guangdongensis. The sequence continues at coordinate 27,277,496 of CM077151.1, forward strand.
GGAGCGATGATCGCGATCCCGTCGACAGAATAGGACAGATCGTCAAGGCCCGAAGGTCGTCAGAAGTAAGACTCATCAATCACAATCCTCGCCAACAGAAGAAGATAGATCAGAAGATGCAGGACACGTCAATCACGACCCTTGTCGACGAAAAAAAAACATATCCTTAATGATCACCCAAGGATGACATCGGATCGACGATGTCGTCTTCGAAACTAAGAGCGGTAGTTTCTCAGATACCACGTTACGACCTAAGTAGGAGAAAAATAATACTCACATTACACTCCTAGGGTAAGGATATATATATATATCTGTGTGTGTGTGTGTCTGTGTGTGAGTGCAAAATAAAATAAACACGTCTTTCAATAAATTTCAAATTGTGAAATGTAGTGCATTTGACGGTAGCAAAAATGATTTGAGATGATTTGAATGAACAATAAATCAATAAGATGATTTTAACATGTCTTGTTTAACATTTGTTGCAGTGCTTGGTGTTGTCTCCATAACTAGTACACTGAGAAGATGGTCTGCCACATTCAGAAATTTGATAGCTTGACTCGCCATCACCACTACAATGAAAAGATGAAATGGAAAGCATTATTGATATGATAGATGATGAGAGAAATGGATCGATGGCTACCTGGAGGTAGTACAAAGAGGTCAACAAATTGCTACACTTATCTACAAGCTTGCGTGCAATGACGGCTTGAGAAGGAGAGCACAAGAAGAGAACTTGTCCCCTTGTGATAAGAAAATAGCTCATGATGACATTAGAATAAGAGGAATTTGGATAGGATTCGAGCAAAGAAAGGGGATTTTAAAGAGAAGAGCTTGCGTGACTGGAAACAAAGAGTGTGAGCGATGATGATTGATGGAGTACAAGTCTATTAAAACTAGTTGCAAGTTCAATAGGAAAGGAGACAGTGGCCTTTGACCTTGTGTAGTTCAACAAAGGAAGAAAAGCATCAGAAGACCAAAGTGAAGGAACATACAAAGAATAAGAAGTTCCTGGAAGGTATCAAAGGTTCGGTGAAGAGGAGCTTGCACCAACATGAGGAGAATCTTGCGCTGACCAGCAAGAAACTCACATTGAGAGCGGGGAAGGAAGGCTAAACTTATTGACCATCTAGCAGATAGACGGAGAGAAGATGACGGGTAAGCAAAGGGACGATGGCCTCAAAACGAGAGAATGATGAACATGAGATTACAATTTCTGAAAGACAATATCAAGATAAGAGGGAATTCTAAAGATGATATACTTCATCATTTGGCACGGCGGTTGCGGTCATGAATATGGTGGTTATGAACTGTTGTTCGTGAACGTCTGGCCTCACATAAGGAACTACAACCACTTTTACGTTCAAAACTAGTCTTCTTTTCTTGGTGAGTCATAATCGTTGTCATACCAAATATACATTCTATGACTGGTCTTTTTTTCCAAACTCATCGGAGCTAAAATGTCATGCCAAACATAGCCTTAGGCTCTGTTTGGTTGGGCTGTTGCTGATGGTAAGCTGCTGATAAAAAAAATGCTGATTCCGGAAAATGGAGTTTTGTTAAAAAACTGTTTGGGTGAAATGGAGTTTTCAAAAAGTTGTTTGGAAACAAAACGGAGTTTTGAGTGTAATTTTTTTCCCTATTTTTTAATTACGAACAATTTAATTTTTGAAATAAACATATTTTTTTAATAAAATAACATCAGCACCCAAAAAAATGTTCGATACAGATATTTTATAGCACCAACACCTGTTTTTTTGTCCTATATTATAGCTTCATACAACTGCTCTGTTATGATATTACGTAGCGCGATCATCTCCTCTACACCACCTGCAGTGTCAGTGCATGTTTCTTGCCGCACTTGTGAGGTCATCCCATGATCACGACTCCTGTGCTCGCACTCACTAAAATCAATATCGACACATGAATGGTGCCGACGAATGAAATTATGTAAAGTCATTGTGGCGAGCACAATTTCTACTTGTTTGTCAAAGCGATAGCTTGGCATGTCCCGCAGTATAGTCCACTTCTTCTTCCAAACCCCGAATGATCGTTCACACTTCTAAGCGATGAGTGTGCATGATTGAACATCTCTTGACGTCCTTCTGCTCGACGCCCTCCACGAGCAAAGTCTAGAAGATGGCATCATGTATCTTGATACGGTTTCAAGTAGCCTCTTTGTAGCGGATAACCAGAATCCACCAACATAACAAACTCACTCAACACAACCCACCAACACAACACACACAGACCCCAACAGGGATTCCACACACACAAAAACACAACCCACACACTCAACACAACCCACCAACACAAGACACACATAAACATAACACACACACAAACACAACTCACACACACACAAACACAACTCACACACACACAACACACCCATACACACAACATATATAACACACATACACACACACACACACACACAACACACACATACATATATAACACACACACACACACACAACTCACACACATACATACAACTCACACACACAACACCAACACACACACACACCAACACACACACACCAACACACACACATACACCAACACAACACACACATACACCAACACACACACACACCAACACAACACACACATACACCAACATAACAAACTCACTCAACACAACCCACCAACACAACACACACAGACCCCAACAGGGATTCCACACACACAAAAACACAACCCACACACTCAACACAACCCACCAACACAACACACACATAAACATAACACACACACAAACACAACTCGCACACACACAACACACCCATACACACAACAAAAATATCACAAAAGCAAAAAAATACACAAACAATTTTGGCAATTAGGTGTAAATCAACAATAGGGTCCCTGAAAACTGAAGAAGAAGATTCGGTGTGCCCACAGTTTGCAATTAGGTATACCTGAAAAAACAAAAACATCGGGTAGGTTGCAGAAATTTCTTCAAAAAAGCCTTTAATTTCAACGAAGAAGAAGAAAAAACATCGGGTAAGTGCAAACAGGCGATGAGGGAGGAAGAAGAAAAATCATCGGGAGATGGATTCCAAACCGGGGTTGCAGAAAATTTTACCTGCGAAGACGGCGACGGGGAGAACATCGGGAGGAGGAAGGACATCGGGAGGTGGAAGGAGATGGGTAGATCGAAGATGGATGGGGAGATGGAATGAGATGTGTAGATCGAAGAAGGTCGGGAGATTGAAGAAGAGACGCGATCGGGACATACCGACTTGTCTGCTGCTTGCGTAGACGGGGACGATGGCTGCCGATATGGTCGCTGCTTGCGAAGACGGCGACGGGGACGATGGCCGCTGCTTGCGAAGAAGACGGCGACGGGGACGATGGGTTGTTCACCGGCTTGCGATGACGCCGACAGGGAAGATGGATGGCGATTCGTTCGCTGCTTGCGAAGAAGACGTGATCGGGAGCGATAGGGTTGTGGTCGGACGCAATATAAAACCACGGATGGAGGGTTAGGTAATTTAGCGGAAATTTAAAAACGGAGGATACTTAAAACAGCAGCGCCAAACAACGCTTATGCTCATAATAGCGGTGCGTTTCAACCGCACCGTGGGTAAAAAACCCAACCAAACGCTACCTTAATCTCATCTTTCAATGATGGAAATATTATTGTTCATGGTAGTAAATCACGATGCACCTCCACATATAGAATTTTCCAAAATCAATTTATATGAGCTGTGTTATGGGCACACCGTATTTAGCTATGGACACCATTCTACAAAAATAAAACACATACAAATCATAGTTTCATTACCAAAAGCTGCCGCTAGGTACAACCCACCCCGAGCGCACGCTTTAGGGTTTCACTCCCTCCGTCTTCCACATTCCTGGTCGTCAAGCGTCGCCTCCCCCGGAACCCTCCACCGGCGGATTTCCCCACATTTCTTCTCCTCCAGTAGTCGTTTCTTCCCTGCATCTCCAGGCCCGCCGGAAAACAGCAGCTTCCCGATAGCAGAGATTTCACACAGTGTTGGCGCCGGAAAATAGCAGCTTTCTCAAAGCTTGGCCAGCTCTCATCGTCATTTCTCTTCGCCATTACCTGTTTCTATTCCCCATTTTGGTTCTTGGTTGAATGGAGGATGAAGAAGCAAGTTTGTTGGTGGTGGTCTTCACTTCTCTTCCTCTCATGGAGCCTGGTTTTGGAACCGGCGATGGTTCAAGCAAAGATGCCACTCTCACCTTAGATGGAAAATCATAAAATCAGTACATTTGAGGCATATAAACATTTGTTTTAGAAGCTTTCCAACCCCTCTTTGCTCAGTTCGGACATTCGCTTCCCCGACATCGCTCTGTGTAGTGTGGGAGGAGTCAGCGAAGGCGGGATCTTCGTTCAAATGCTCACTTTGATTGATGGATTTGATTTGATGACATCTACCGCCGAATCTAAGTTGCTGATCCAAACAACATTTCCAATTTCGCTGAAAGCAAAAACATATTTACATAATTTTTTTAATGCAAGAATATTGGGTTGTACATAGCGATATTGAGTTGTACATAGCAATATTGGGTTGTACATAGTCATTGGTTGTCCATAGCTAAATATGGTGTGTCCATAACACAGCTCATTTATATTGAGAGGTGCTAACAAGTTAATTCAGCAATATTCTATGATAGTAAACTCTAAAGTGCATTCTTAGTCCACCTTATACTCTTTCTCCTTAACTCACATTGTAGTATCTGGTTTTGGACGGGGTATCATCTCCATTTAAGCCTCTATATTAGTTCCCTAAGATCAAGTGGTTTTGACTCTCAATGTGAAATAAAAAAGACCGCACTCACATTGATTTTGAACCAAAAAAGTATGTAATCATCATTCATGTGATGCATTTTATTTGTCATTGTTCTTGTGCTCTTTCCATCATAGCTTCCATTTTCTCCTACTTTCCTTGATCTTCTTTCCCATCCTTTGATTGTTCAATTTTTTCATAACCATACTTGAGAAAAATCTTTGCTTTGATGGCTGTCACCTTAGCATTTACTTCATCAATTGTTTTTGACCATGAAAATGAAGGTTGTTATGCAAACTTGAAATTTTTTAATTAAGAGCAAGATTTTTTCAACATCATTCATAGAAATTACTTTCTTTTGAAATTTGGAGGTGTACTCCGATAAAAACTGCCAAAATATTGCCCACGTCTATGCCATTGATAATTTTGATGGACATAACTTCTTCAAAATGGATTTGAACAGGCTCCAAGTCATCATTTATCGAATCATAGCTCAAAAGCCTACAGTTCATCATATAAGTGCATGACTAGATAACTTCCCCGGTGAAATCTATCTTCTAAAAATGATAATACCTACAAAAGGAGAAGTGGATATTCAGATGTTCAGTCCATTTGCCAAACTCCTTACATGTCATAAGTCAAGAGCTACAAATTTGATTTTGAATTTTAATGATAGTCGATTCTCAAATGAAAATTTCAATTGCTGAACTTTTTTATCTAATGTCTAATCAGTATCCTCTAGCTGATGGTGGTAGCTAATGCCACAACTGAACTAGAGAATGGATGGTGTTGTCACGCCTTGATACCACCGAGATAATGAATATAAGAACCAGCTCTCCAACATCTCAAGCATGCTTTCAAGTGAACATGATTCGGAAATTGGCTGGCCGAACGAAATAGTTATATGATCCACTTCTTGATAAAGAACAAGATTGTGTGTCTGCTTCCACGAAAAGAATACTTATGGTACTTACTAATTTCCCCCTATGAATTAAATCAACACTGTAATATTAAACTTGATCCAAGAATCACAACCTATAACCGAGAAATGGTTCTTGGATCTAGATTTCAAGAATTTTGGGCATGGAAAGAAAGGAACTATGAAAAATGAGAACTTAATCTTCCCTTAGAGTATAGCTATGAAAAATGGGAACTTCATCTTACCTTAGAGTATAATGAATTGTAGAACATGCGCTACCCTAGACCCTGCCTCCAGATAATCTCTTTGAACTTTAAATCTAAAATTGCATTCCACCAAGTTGATATCATTGTTGTCTAGGGGAAAGGAAGAGAAAGATAGTTAAGGTGGGAAAGCAAAAGTGAGGGATAAATCAAAGTAATAAGATCAGTCCCGAGTAGAAAAAAATCTAATATATGGTTGTACTTACATTGAACTCATCATAGTCGGAGATTCATAGGCAGTGGCTTGCCTAAGGATATCCACTGTAACTGAAGTGAAAGCAAGTCTTCATAGGGCGACTGTTTTATGGACTCCAAACTTGGGTGATTTATCCATGATAGGGATGAAGCTTGGGTGAAACTAAGTAAAGGTCTGAACCAATTAATGTTGAAGAATCAGTGGATGAATTGAGTTTACGATGCAATGCTACTAGAACCCAGCAATGCTGTCAAAAACGCGTTTTTGCACGTAAGATCGTACGATCTTACGATTTTTATCAGGGGATAAGATCTTCGGGGAAGCCTAGATCGCGTGAACCATAAAAACGGTAGGATCGCCGTTTAGGATCGTAGGATCGTACGATCCTACGATCCTAAACGATCCTACCGTTCAATGAAAACATTATATTAAGTTAGCGCGATGTTATTAACGCGAACCCGTCGCACGCCTGGAGAAGAAAATCGCCTCTTCCCCTAGGGTTCGGCCTGACACTCCCCTCCCGCGAGCTCTGTGAATCAGTCGCTGCCCGCTGCCGCCCCATTCCGCCTGCGCGCGACATTGAGACGCCGTTGCCGCCATATTCCGTCGCCGCCGCTGGTGTTTGCTCGCCCGAGAAAGGTTCTGTCGAGCTTTTCTGGTACGAGAAAGGTCCTTCCTGCTGATCTGGTGCAGTGGTGCGAGTTCTTCTTCTCCTTCCTGTTGTTCTGTCGAGCTTTTCTGGTGCGAGAAAGGTGCTTCCTGCTGATCTGGTGCAGTGGTGCCGGGTGCGAGCTCTTCTTCTTCTCCGATCTGGTACGATTTTTTTCTTGCCTTATTTTGGTTCCATTCCTAATCTCTTGTTCACTCTTCCTTGCTGTTGTTTAGTATTTCCTATTGATTCTCTGCAAGAGTTGTTCTTCATTTGTTCATCGTGTGCTGTGTTCGCCATTAAATGTTGATTTGTTGGACTTCTGTCTCGTTGCTGGAAGGTTGGCCGGCTTGAGGTCCTGGTGGACTAATGGCTCCAGTTTAGCCTGGTGGAGCGAGGAAGTGCAGAGGGGTTGCTATCTCCGCGGCAATACTGAACCAAACTGGCGAGGGATTAATCCTAGATTCTACTTCATTTTTGGATTGCTATTGAAAAGTCTCGAGCTGTTGTCTGAATTTTGGTTAGGAATTGAGATTTTCTTTCCGGTTGATATTAGTGAATTTTAACCATCACAATTCTCTACAATGGTGTTTTCAATTCTGCGTGTAAAATTAGTGTGTTAAAAAAAAGGGCGTTTTTATTGACAGCTCAACTTTGGATATTGGCAGCCCTAGTGATATTTTCTTGCCCTAGTGATATTTTCTTGTCTTTTTTCTTGCCTGATTTTTTTTCTTGCTTATGGTTTGATTTATTTTGTGAGTAGGTAGTTAAAAATGGCTTCAAGTGGTGCTTCAGGTAGTGCAGTTGGGAGTAGCAATGCTCTTGTCACCGCTAGCAAAGGGTCTAAAATGGGCAAAATTTCTCCTGAAAGTAAGAGTGATATTGGATGGAATTACGACATCCCAATTGAAGAAGATGCGAGAAAAATAAAGTGCAAATTTTGTGAGAAAACAGTGACCGGGGGAATTTATAGATTGAAACATCATTTGGCAGGTACTTAAAAAGATGTTGGAGCATGTAGAGCTGTTCCTGCGAAAGTGAAGAAAGAGATATGGGAGATTGTTGTTGGGTTGCAAGAGAAGTTAGTGAAGAAAAAAATCTCCCATGTGGAAGAAGAGGAGGATGTTGGTGACTTGAAGAGGAAAAGGGAAGATAGAAGCTCAACTGGATTTTTTAAGAGAAGTGGAGCAAGTACAACTCAAAGTACCATCAATTCAATTTTCAAGAAGGGATTGCATGAAAAAGCATGCAATGATATAGCATCATTCATCTACAACAACGCTTTACCATTCAATGTGGTAAAAAGTGAAGAATTTCATAAGATGTGTGAATCTATATCAATGCATGCTTGGGTTTTAAGCCTCCATCATATCATGATATCAAAGTGAAATATCTGAAACAATAATATCAACTGACTATGGAGAATATTTCAGAACATAGAGCTCATTGGAAGAAAATGGGATGCACTATAATGGCAGATGGATGGACTGATAAAAGGAGAACATTGATCAATTTCTTAGTGAATAGTTCAATGGGAACTATATTTCTAAAGTCCATTGATGCATCTCATAGATCCAAAACAATAGAAAATGTCTTCAAGATGATTGATGATATTGTTGATGAGGTGGGTGAAGAGAATGTTGTCCAGGTGGTGACGGACAACGCTGCAAATTACAAAGCCGCTGGAGAAATGTTAATGTTAAAGAAGAAAAGATTATATTGAACCAAACTGGCGAGGGATTAATCCTAGATTCTACTTCATTTTTGGATTGCTATTGAAAAGTCTCGAGCTGTTGTCTGAATTTTGGTTAGGAATTGGGATTTTCTTTCCGGTTAATATTAGTGAATTTTGATCATCACAATTCTCTACAATGGTGTTTTCAATTCTGCGTGTAAAATTAGTGTGTTAAAAAAGGGCGTTTTTATTGACAGCTCAACTTTGGATATTGGCAGCCCTAGTGATATTTTCTTGCCCTAGTGATATTTTCTTGTCTTTTTTCTTGCCTGATTTTTTTTCTTGCTTATGGTTTGATTTATTTTGTGAGTAGGTAGTTAAAAATGACTTCAAGTGGTGCTTCAGGTAGTGCAGTTGGGAGTGGCAATGCTCTTGCCACTGCTAGCAAAGGGTCTAAAATGGGCAAAAATGCTCCTGGAAGTAAGAGTGATATTGGATGGAAGTATGACATCCCAATTGAAGAAGATGCGAGAAAAATAAAGTGCAAATTTTGTGAGAAAACAGTGACCGGGGGAATTTATAGATTGAAACATCATTTGGCAGGTACTCAAAAAGATGTTGGAGCATGTAGAGCTGTTCCTGCGGAAGTGAAGAAAGAGATATGGGAGATTGTTGACTCAACTGGACTTTTTAAGAGAAGTGGAGCAAGTACAACTCAAAGTACCATCAATTCAATTTTCAAGAAGGGATTGCATGAAGAAGCATGCAATGATATAGCATCATTCATCTACAACAACGCTTTACCATTCAATGTGGTAAAAAGTGAAGAATTTCATAAGATGTGTGAATCTATATCAAAGCATGGCTTGGGTTTTAAGCCTCCATCATATCATGATATCAAAGTGAAATATCTGAAACAATAATATCAACTGACTATGGAGAATATTTCAGAACATAAAGCTCATTGGAAGAAAATAGGATGCACTATAATGACAGATGGATGGACTGATAAAAGAAGGAGAACATTGATCAATTTCTTAGTGAATAGTTCAATGAGAACTATATTTCTAAAGTCCATTGATGCATCTCATATATCCAAAACAATAGAAAATGTCTTCAAGATGATTGATGATATTGTTGATGAGGTGGGTGAAGAGAATGATGTCCAGGTGGTGACGGACAACGCTGCAAATTACAAAGCCGCTGGAGAAATGTTAATGTTAAAGAGGAAAAGATTATATTGGACTTCATGCGCTGCTCACTGTATTGATTTGATGTTAGAGGATTTTGAGAAGAAGATACAAGTCCATCATGATACAATTCCTAAAGCAAAGAGAATCACGACATAAATTTATTCCAGAACATCCTTCATATCTTTATTGAAAACCTTCACTAAAGACAGGGAATTAGTGAGACCGGCAATGACACGTTTCGCCAGTTCATACTTAACTTTGGGTTGCCTTAATAAGAACAAACTTACTTTGATAAGAATGTTCAATTCAGATGAATGGAAAGCTAGCCGAGCTGCATGTTCAAGTGAAGGAAAGCTAATTGAGGAGGTGATGATGGATAAAGATTTTTGGAAGAATATTGTCATTTGCTTGAAAGGTATTTATCCCTTAATGAATGTGCTTCGTTTGGTTGATTCTGATGAGAAGCCTGCTATGGGATATATATATATGAGGAAATGGATCAAGCAAAAGAACACATTGTCATGCCTTTAATGGTGTGCAAAAATTGTAAGTCAATTAGTTTCCTTTTTTTAAGTATTATAGTCTTATAGATGAGATTTTTTTCTTATATACTAATTTTATTATTTGTGATGATTAGTTATCAACCAGTTTGGGATGTGATTGATGCTCGATGGGACAAACAATTGCACAGACCATTACATGCTGCAGGCTATTATCTAAACCCTCAATTTCACTATAGTACGTCATTTAAAACTGATTATGAGGTGAAGCGAAGACTATATGACTGCATAGAAAGAATGACCGGGGGAGATATTGATGAAATTTCAAAGATTGATGGCCAATTGGAGGATTTTAAGAATCGGAAAAAAATTCTTTGGCTCTATCGTAGCCAAAAATGGTATTAATATCAAAACTCCGGCAACATGGTGGGATTCTTATGGAGAAGAACATCCGGAGCTACAAAATTTTGCAAAACGTGTATTGAGCTTGACATGTAGTTCTTCTGGATGTGAGCGAAATTGGAGTGCATTTGAAAGGGTATAGTTACAATTTATTAAATATTTTTAATCACCAATATTATTGTATACTAATTAAATTTTTTTTTCTAGGTACACACAAAAAGAAGAAATCGTTTGAAGCAAAAGACAATGAATGATGTTGTCTTTGTGATGGCGAATTCTCGTTTGACAAATAGCAAGTTAAAAAAAAACTCGGAAAAATAATTTTGATGATATTCCATCCGATAACGAGTGGATTGTTGTCGATAAAGATGATGAAGAAGATCTTGAGATAGAGCCTCCGGATGTTGAAGAGGTAGCTGCTCGCATAGAAGGAGGAGAACAAGATCTTGGGATAGATGAAGGCGACGAAGATGCTTCATTAGGCAATTTGGACTTTAGCTTAGATGACTTATTTTGAACGAGGTAAATGTAGTAATGCACTATTATTATTTACTATCATACTATGCAGTTGAACTTTTCTTTTATATATATTATTTTTTGATTAATGATCTACTACATATATTTATATATAAATTAGATTTATTTAATTTTGTATACTAAGTAAGATCTTACCGTTTCGTGTCGATCCCACGTTTTACGATCTTACCACTGCCGACCGATCTTAGGTAAGATCTCGATCTTGACAACATTGGAACCCAGAGCTAGTTGGTTCGCCCAAAAATGTGTTGAGGCACACTAGCTTACTGAATATCTAGAACAAAACATTGGTCTGATGAGGACAACATAGTGATATCAATTTAAGGGAAACTCCGAGTACTAGATATGATCCGGGGACAAGATCAGATAGTGAGAAGATGAGGGATAACTGGATAAGTTGCATCCTTAAGAGTGAAACAACCTAGATCACCGGCTAATACGCCTAAATGACTGCTCGGTGATAAAGAAGGTAGGGTTGAACTCTGATGAGATTGCCATGCAGTTTTCCTAAAAGCAGCCACCCTCGAAAGAGTGGGTAATAGCTTAATGATTAAGCACTCTTGCGTCAAAGATGAGCAAGGCTAAGGAATCTGTCGAAGTTTTGGGATGCAAAATTGCATCGATAAAAGAGCATTTGGCTTGTCTACAATGAAATTATATTGGATAAGCAGATATAACATTTATTTAATAATTGTGGAAAGAACAAAAGATACTTGTCTCCAAATTCACGAGAGGTATTGAGTGCTCCATAATTGAATTGGAATGGTTCAATGGATATTCTTTTTTTCAGATCTATTTTATTTTCAACTCCCCCAAAGCATTTTGTTGCTTAACGCCATTTCCTCGTCTTTGGGTGAAACAGAAGCCTTTCCCCATTTGAACCTCGTCAATCAAACGAAGGCTATAACATCCTAACGTGCTGCTGATCAACGAATATTATCAACTGTCCATGAATGATAAATCATAGATTGAACTACACGATCATATTAATTAATGTCATTTCCTCGTATTTGGGTGCAACATAAGCCTTTCCACATTTGAACCTCATCATTCACACAAAAGCTATGACATCCTAACGTGTTGCTAATCGATGGATATTATCAGTGTCCGTGAATGACAAATCATAGATCAAACTACGTAATCAAATTAATTATGGAATTGGATTTCCAATTATAATTTATATATATATAACAAATAATTAAGAAAAAGATAGAATTTCAATAATCATGAAATTAAAGAAAAATGAAAAAGAATCGATAGATAAAAACTAAGGCTTCATTTGGTAGAGCAGCGATAGATAAAAACTAAGGCTTCATTTGGTAGAGCGACTGCGCTTGTAAAAGGAGTTGTTGTAAATGCAGGTTCGTAAATGGGGTTGTTGGAAGCTTGTTGTTGGAAATGGAGATGTGTTTGGATAGTCTGTGTTTACAGAGTTGTTCAAAACAAATAACCGTTTGGCAAAATAACGGTGACATTTTATAAATATTTTTTTTTATAAAATATTTTCTATAATTTTTTTAATTATTTTTTCTTTTCTATTTTTTCTTTTCTATTTTTCTAATAGACTATTAAAACTATATTAATGTTAGAACTATATTAATATAATTATTTATATATTATATTTTATTGATTATATATATATAATAAAATAATTTTTAATAATTTTTTATTAAAATCCGTAATGTTGTAAGTTTTTATTTCCTGACGGCGGAGGATGAGGAGGCGGAGCCAAGCAAAGCTCCAACACCTCCTCCGGTGGCGGTGACCTCCAGATGGAGGATTATAGTTTGGCGGAGGCAGGGGAGGGGGAGGCGGAGCCAAGCCAAGCTCCAGCACCTCCTCCGGCGGCGGTGACCTCCAGATGGAGAAGTAGAGCTTGACGGAGGCGGAGGAAGAGGCGGAGCCGGTCTCAATTCCACCTCGGGCAAACGGATCTCGGGCGACGGGCGAGAGAGGACGAAAACTTGATTCGCGATTTTTTCTCCTCACAAAACGCCGACAAATGGAGTTCACGGGAGGGTTTCGGGTCGCCATTTTTTGCGCCTACAATGAAATGCCGACAGTTTGAAAAGAAGGCGAAAATCCAAATGAAAAAAGCTTGCAGCGTCACGTTTGGCAAAAATGCACCGGACGAAAACGGAACGCCAAATGAAGCCTAAGATCCCAAGTTTATTGTATTCTTATAGGATATTTCTTCTATAGCTGTCAACTTAGCTCAGAGGCAATAACATTGCATTTGTAATGCGAGGGTCGTCAGTTCAATTCAAATATACGGTTTCCTTTTTCTTTTGATGATTGAAAATCTGGCGTCTCACTTTCTCTAAATATCGTTGACCAATCTATTATTTCATTAAATGTCAACAAGGCATATCCTAATTTTAGGAATTAGGATGGGCTATTATGAAAGAAAGTACATACATTGATAAATATATTATCAATCAAAATGGATCTGACAATCTCTAAGTGAACATATTGACGTGTGATACAAAGTTCCACGAGTTAAAAATTCAAAAACCCAAGTGTATGCGTGAACATCCCAAACGAGCTGCGGATGCATGCGACATTTCAAAAATCATGAGCCTAGGTGCAAATGTTCTAAGGATATTTATATGCTAGCTTGACTAGAGCATAGACACATGTTCTTAGGATATTTATATGTTAGCTTGCAGAATCAATACGGTTTGCATAAATCTTATACATCCTTGAACCCTAACTTGGGCACAAATCATTCTGGATCAAAAATAGGAAAGGTGAAATGGTTGGTATGAGGGCCCCAAATTGGAATATTAGCACCATGACGTTCTATGTCGATATTGACCAACAGGGACGACAAGATGATCTCATGATGAGAATGCCTCGACACCATTTTAAATACTCTAAAAAATATTTTTTTTAGAAAAACTAAGTCGGTTTTATTGTATATATCGACTGATACGCGATATCTCAATATTGTGCATCTTAAGAAAATTTAAACCTAAACATATTTCTAGTTCCCTAGTTGCTCGGTATCATTCTCGTGCTCTCTTGCACATGGCATATTTGTGAACTGTCTCTCTGGTCTCTAAAAATTTCATGATAACTATCTCTCTCGCACAGCCGTCTAGTGACAATTCTTACTATTATCTCTTTCTCCCTCTCTGGATGAATGTGATGTATTCTCTGCCTTAAAGAAAGCTTGATCTTCTCAACTTCTCAATTCACTAAATCACCTTGTACTCTGTTTCTCTCTATCGCCTGACACATCCCTCGTTTAATATTAATTGTGAGTTATTTTGAAAAATGTTATGTTATTTATTT